>JARHVA010004893.1:930000-1398369 GCA_037957365.1 Torreya grandis
TAGCTTATGAACATAATCCCTTTGAATGTTTCACATTAGCTTTAGTTAGTTGGTTAAAAAGGTGTATTGATCACATAATTTCAATTAAGCTCAAAATCCCTTGCTTATGGGGGTATAAAGGGGAGATGGATCAAAATGGAACCTTCTTGTGAGACTAGCATGCCTCTTTTGGAGGTTACCAAAGAGTCAATATAAACAAGTCCATGTCATATAAGGTGTAGATTGATCGATGTGGGAAGTCTACTTATGAAAGTTGATTGTGGATTCCAATTTTTCTTTTTTTTTTTTTTTTTTTTTTTTTTTTTTTTTTTTTTTTTTGTGATTTGATAATGGGTCTTTTGATATTTTTATATTATTTGAAGGGACGGGGAAGCTGATTGATGTGGGAAGCTTCGAAGAGATTGCTATGTTTTTGACAAATGCTTTACTCAGCCATCATTCAAGGGAGTAGTCTAAGTTTATGAGTTTTGTTCAAGGATTTTTTATAGTTGTCCTTCAAGGGAAAAATATACCTTATATTTAGAAATTTTGATATGTTTTTGGCATCTGTCCTTCAAGGGAGTAGTTTGTGAATGCTAGGAATGACCCATGATTATTTTTTAATGATTTTTGCTTTTGATTTTTTTTTATGACATAGACTTGCTTATATAGTCTTAAAAGGTTAACCTTTATAAAAGTTAAAAATAAATCATAAGAAGGTTTGATGAGGTGTCAAAGAGGTTTAACATACAATGACCATGGGAATCCATCCTATAAAAGGGGTGGAAAGTACCATGAGAATCTTGTAATGGGTAGAGCCATGGTACCCATGTTGAAGATAGGCTAAGGTTATGATGGATAATCACATGATTCAATTTTAATCGATATTTCTTAAAATAAAGAGATGAAGGTGAAATGAAAACAAGGGATGAACTTAAGTTAGATAAAAAGTTAGTTTGATCGTATTTAACAAAAGAAAGGATGTAGATGTAAAGCATTGAGGGGCTCAGGTTCTAGGTTTCCTTCAAGAGAGGATAATCGATAAGATCCCACTCCATAATTATGTGTCATGATATAAGTTCCAAGATAATTGAAAGCAAACTTTCCCCACTTCCTTTTCTCCATATTGGTGACATGTTGATTTTCCTTCAAGACAAGATCTGTGATGTTGAATTCTTGCACTCTTATGTGTTTTTTATAAGCATGTTTGATTCATTATTGATAGACATGAAGGTAAGTGTGGCTAAATGACACTTTTCAAGTATATAAAATTAGGATAAACATTCTTGATAATAATCATCTTTAGAAATGATATACTGTAAGGATATGCAAAGAGAGGCAATTTGGGCCTCGAGAGGCAAGATAGCCTCTACTTTAAAAACAAAAGAGAAAGGGGTATCACCCATAGGGTTAAAATGATATTACGATATTCCCATAAGGTGAAGGGGATATGTAAATTCTAATCCCAATCAGATATATTAACCATTTTAGTTCACATGTTGTTAAGATTTTTATTAGAGGATTTGGCCTATCCATTAGCTTGTGGATGATAAGATGATGAGAAACTTAACTTGATGCCAAATGCATAAAAAAAACTTGGACTTTCTTATTCTTAAAATATTTACCATTATTGGTGATAATTTTATGTGGAACACCAAATGATAGATGATTTTATGGTTAATAAAGTTAATGATCTTTTCAACCTTGGTTAAAATGAGAAGAACAACCTCTACCCACTTGGTGAATTATTCCATTATAGTGATGATAGAATTATGTCATTTTGAAGAATGAGGGTTAATTTCACCAATAAGATCTAGACCCCATTATGATAAGGGTCAGAAATACTTAGATACTTGGAGACTATGGATAGGTGTATGATGTAAATCAGCATGTTATTAACACTTAACACACTTATTCACATAATCACAACAATATTGGTTAAGAGTAGGCTAGTAATATCCAAGGTGAATGATACATTTAGCGATAGCAAGACCACTAAAGTTTCCTCCACAAATCCCATCATATGTTTCCTTGATAGCATAAGGGGCTTCATGACTATGTAGACAATGGAAGAGGAGGTCATCAAAGCCATGTTTATAAATAATTCCACATATTATGGTATAGCGGGAGGTGCTATGAATGAACACTCTTTGATAATTCATAGAAAGGTTGGAAGGAATGATGGTAAGGTTGACATAGTCAAAGATTTGTTGATACTAAAGGTTGGGTTGGGTTTCCTCTACATTGAAGATGGTATGATAGTCTGATTTGATATAAGAAGGATCAATAAGTTGATAGATAATGACATATAGTTTAGAGTTAGAAGGTGTAGATGGGATCTAGGAAGCGAGAGAAGCCATTATGTCAAAAAATTTATTCATAGATCATGGGGTAGCTTGGATAAGGTAATGATCAAATAACATCAATAATACATCCACCAATTGTTTATGCTATTATAAAACATCATTACTACATTGGTAAGAGCCATGAATTTGATTTACCATGAGTTAAGAGTCACCAAAGATGTTGATTATTTGGACTCCCAAGGATAAAATAGTCTGAAGACCTATGACTAGGGCTTTGTACTCAACCATATTATTGGTAAATTTAAAATCTAGCTTAAAGGATAAAAGAAGAGGTTCACCAATAAGGGGAATATATATTATACCATTTGACCTACCATGTTGACACTTTAATTGATTGAATAACATGGTTACTTGATAGGTGAAGTTTTCTTGAGAAAGGGTTGTGATGGACTCATTGAGAAACTCAAGAGGAGGAGTTTGGTTGTCTATTAAGGGTGATTCATCTAATTGGTCGGTAATGACATGCCCTTTAATTTACTTATATTGGAGGAAATCAAGATCAAATTTAGTTAAAATCATGAGCCTCCTATCCATATGCTAATTTTGGTATGGCTTAGAGTGCATGTACTTGAGTGGGTTGATATTAGTGATGACAAAGGTTTTGTGATTGAGAAGATAATGATAGAGTTTGGTAGCCATGAAGACTAAGGTGAGTCAAATTTTCTTGGTATGGGTGTATCAAGTCTCATAATCTATAAGTGTTTGGCTTATATAGTAGATAGATTGCTCTTTATGCTTGTCATCATGATGTGCAAGCATTGCCCCTAAGGAGTGGTCAGTGGCAGAGATGTATAGGTAAAAGGGTTGATCCTATTTTGGAGGAATGAGAATAGGTAGAGAAAGAACATATTATTTAACTGAGTCAAAGGCCTTTTGATAGTATTAGTTACACTTAAAAGATATGTCCTACTTTAAAAGGTGATGAAAGGGTTGGCATTTATTAGATAAATGGGATATGAAGTGGTAGATGGACTGAAGCTTCCCCTGTAAGTTGCATAGTTACTTTAGGTTGATCATAGGGGGCATGTCAAGAATTACTTTGACTTTGGGGGGATCCATTTCGATTCTATGAAGAGAGATAATGAATCCAAGAATTTTTCCTGATAAGACTCCAAAAATACACTTCTTGGGGTTAAGATGGACATGGTAATGGATGAGTCATTCAAAGATAATTTTAAGAACAACTAAATGTTTTTTACTATATTTAGACTTCCCAAGGAGGTCATCCACATAGTCCTCCATGATTTTTTGAACAATATCATGGAAGATGTAGGTCATATCATGCTTGTAGGTTACACCAACATTATTTATACCAAAAGACATGACTCTATAGCAAAAATTTCCCTATAAACAAAATTGGTTTGACAATTAGAAGACCCGAAAGGAATAATGGATCCAATAGTGGGGTCATAATTGGGTTGGTGGTAAAGTTTCCTAAACTCTTGTAGAGTAGGGAAAGTGTAAAGGGTTAAAATTTGATATTACCCAAGTGAGATATGATGGAATGTTTATTTCAAGGGGTCTATTGTGGGGATTTGATTTGAAGGAATTGATGAACTGGTGGATGCCTCATTGGTAAAAGATGGGGATTCATATTTTGTTGTTGAGGGATTTTTGAATGGGGGAAGGAGAACATCATTGGGTTTGTAGGTTATATTTCATGATGACAAAGGACTCAGGTCATCTTATATGGTAATAATTTGACCTTCATGTTTAAATTTGATGCATCGGTTTAGGGTAGATGTCACACAACCCATGGAGTGGATCCAAGGGCATCCCAACAAAACATTGTACTAAAACTCTCCTTCTACTACATAGAAGAGGTCAGGAAGCATGCAATGTCCTAGATGAATATGGAGTGAAATAGTTCCCAAAGTAGTGGCCATGGTGTCATTAAACAATCAAAGGATTGTTAAGGTTTCTGACATGATGTTCTCTAATAATTTGATCTGGTCATATGCATGGGAGGAGGTATTATTTATGTTATTTTCTACATCAATCATAACCCTATTGATGTGGGTTTCATTGATATACATATTAATGAAGAGAGGAGGATTTGGATCATCTATATGGATAGAGGGTATTTATGAATCCTCAAAGGTAACAAAGTTGGAAAGCTGAAGAGTACTGACAAAGGCTGCTAGAGGTTGTGGGTCTTTTAGTTGAACCTATATGGATTACAAGGCCTCTATCATTACTTGGTAGTGATGGGGAGAGGTATTGATCACTTTATATAGACTCATCTTCATTGAAGTTTGGTGAAGCTATTTTAGAACCACTCTTTGGATCGATCCAGAAGGGTTGGATAGAGAGGTACCCAAGGTGGATACCTTGCATTTGGTTGAAGGTATTTGGATTTGGTTTAGTTGAGTGGTGGAAGAAGGATATATCCATATAATGGACACTTTTGCCTTCCATTTATCCTTTTTTTGATCTTATGATCATGTGATCACATGGATGGTATAGATTCAAGAAAGAGTCAAGATAATGGGTTGTTTTGGTTCCTCCTCACTTTCAGGAGAGAGTGGGGCAGTAGGTAGGTGTTGGGTGTTATTTTTTGTTTGTTGGATTAGTAGTAAGATAGTGGGAGGATCATATGACAATAAGTCATCCTCATGATACAACTGATAAATTAAGACTTGAATAGTCTTATAGTTCTTTGTGTCATGCCTAGGTGTTCTATGATATGAACACACCAAACTATCATTGTACCAGGAAGGTTTTGGACTATGTGGGTCAAATGGTTTGATAGGTAGTAAGGTCAAACAAGAAAATTGTAATAAACTTTGAAAAATAGGTGAGTAAGATTTGATCAAAGGTGGAAAGGGTGTGGAAGTCTTGGTTTTGATAGTTGGGTTGGAAGCCTTTTTAAGAGTAGGCTTAGTGGTAGGAGCTTTGGATGAGGTAGTGTTCTTAGTAGCTAGTTTTGGTATAGATTGTTTAGAGGTAGAAGGTTTTAAGGTAAGAGGTTTGACTATGAATGATTTGGTGAAAATAGGTGAGGATGAAATTAGGAGTGATGGTGTGATTAAAATTGGTTGTTGAGTTTGGGTTTTATTTGGGATAACACATTTCCCAATTAAGGTAGAGGGGTGAGGTCCCAAAAAAAAGGAAAAGTGGAGAGGGGAAGCATTGTTTTGGTTTTTGGGATTTTAGGTGGTTTCACCTTCTTTGTTGACTTAGTTTGGGGTTAATTTGATGGGCTTGGTGGGACTAAATCTAACTTTACTAAAGGGTGAGTGAGGTTATGAGTATGGAATAGGCCAAAGTTTTTGATGGGCTTAGTTGGAATGGTAGAAGGGGACTTGTTTATTTTAGGTGTAGTCAGTTCAAATGGTTTAACTATGGTTTGGTTGGTAGAGGTCCCCAATGGTTTAGTTATGATAATAGTGTATTTGATAGTGGAAGTGGTAGGTTGTTTTAGCAAAAATATGGTTGAGGGATCTTGTTTGGTTAGATAAGGGATCTTGAGTTGTTGCCAAAATGTGGCCTGATCCAAGTTAGGTTGGGATAAGAATACTAAGTTTTGAAATCATCTAGAGAAAGGTTTATAAATAGGTTTGAGTCCCATAGTAGTGGATTCAAAGTATAAACCTATAGGTTGGGCGAGGGGAATGATTACCTCATCATTTTCCTTAATCAAGGGTTCCAAGGTTTGGGAGGGTGCTTTCTCCATGGAAAGTGTAGGCAAAGGGGTTTCTTCCTTATGAAAGCTCTTTAAAGGAAGAGTGGATTAATGTATGATGGAAGAGAAAGGTATAATCATGATGGTTGCCTCCTCTGGTGTGTATATTAGAGGAGAGTTTGGAGAATCTACAACATCAATAAATGGAGGGGTAAGGGCTACTTCTTTGGTTTTGGTTTCGAAAGGAATAAAAGGTGACTCCACTACCTCAATAAGTGAAGTAGGAGAAGAGGTGATTTGGTCAATGGTTTCCTCAATAATGAGTTCACCAAGAACCATATTGATAGTATGGGCTTCATGGTTATAAGAGGATTCTACTTTGTTTTCATTGTTGGTGGAAGGAGCGTGGTTTGGAAATGGTTGTTTGAAGATGTCAAGTGATTGGTTTGGGGGTATGTTTGGGTTATCTAACATAAGTTCCCCCTTATCAATAAGATTTTGGATGACGTTCTTAAAGTTATTACACCTACTAACATCATGCCCAATGAAATGGTGAAAGGCACACAACTAATTCTTCTCATACCAACCAGGTATAGGATGAGAGGAATCAAATTGTTGCAAAGGTTTGATTAGAGGAAGTTGTATGATATTAGATTTGAACTTCTCTAATATTAAAGCATATGACTCCCTTAGCAAAGTAAATTGATTTTGATTGTTATATTTTTGGCTCCTATTATTTTTATTAGAGGTCGTGGAAGAGTTAGGCTAGTTGACAACTAGTGGAGAAGTGGTTTTAAGGACAACCTTATTCATGGTTCACTTGTTTTTGGTATTAGTCCTGGTCTAATTATTGGGTTTGGAGGAGGAATCCTCATTTTATTTGAAGGTGGAGTTCTTGTTTCTCATTTTTAGTTTCCCCTCATTAATGGTTCTATTATCTAGTTTGTGTGCCATGGTGAAAGCCTTGTCAAAGGTCTTGAAGCTCTAAACTCATAAAGTAGAAGAAAAGTGTTTGGCACATGCTTGAGCAAAATTTTTAATTAGCTCAGCTTGGGGCAAGGAGAAAGAGAGTTGGTTTATCAATCTCCTCTAGTGAACTATGAAGTCAATAGTGGACTAATCATAAAATTGCCTTATGGAGTAGAGATTAGTGATGGAAACCTTCTTCGAGATGTTTATAGAGAAGTGATCCAGGAAGGTTTGAGCTAGCTGGGAAAAAGAAAAGAGAGAATGCTTTGTGATAACACTATACCAATCTAGTGTTGGACTGGATAGAGACATGGTAAAGTTACAAAGGAGAGCATTGTCATAGGTAATCAAATAGTATGAATGCCTAAATGCTCTTAGATGTTATTGAGGGTCTCCCTTACTTTGAAATTTTGAAATTTTGGGAAGTGTCAATTGAGAAGGATAGGGATGAATGGGAATGGATGGATGAATTGGTTCATTATAGATTTGATCATATGATAAGATATTATGAGCACTAGAACTGGATGACTCCAAGTAATAATTTTGTCTATTAGATTTTTTACCAAGTCAGTTTGTGGTTGTGCACCTAAATTTTTTTCAGGTGCATTCTTTTGAGGTGGAACATATTGATAGTTGGTGGGAGGTTGAGAAGTTACCAAATATTTGTATGTGGGCACGGATGGTTGAGAAGATGCTACATAAGGATACATAGACACAGGTGGTCAGGTAGATACTATATATGGGTAAGTGGATGTAGGAAATTGGGTAGTAGGTAGTGGTACGTACCCTTATGGGTTAAGGATGTAGCTCAGGTTTGGTGTAATGGGTACTTATTGAGGGATTAACATAGGTTGGGTCAGAGTTATGGTTGTATTTATAGGTAAAGGATAGCTGGTGACTTTAGTATCGATGAGTGGTAGGGTATAAGGTATAGAAACCATAAATTTTTGGAGTGGATTAGTGGTTAGTGGGTTATACATAGCCAGAGGAAGGGTATAAATTCTAGTAGTGGGTACTCTAATGGTAAGTGGAGTATAGGTGGTTAACGGTTGGGTTACTCATAAGGTAGAAGAGTTGTTGGTTAGGGTTGAAGGTATTAGGGTGTTGGTAGGTTGAATGGGTTGGTTTTGCATAGTGGTATGAAAGGGATTGTTAGTTGAGGAAGATGCTTGGGAGGCTAATGGTTGGGTGGTAATGGTGGCAACAAAAGTGTAACCCATAAACTAGGCTGACACGCCATAATTTGGATCCATAAGTGGAATCAAGGTGCGGGTATGGTAATATATGGTGTTGAGATAACTTTGAAGGGATACAAGATTATTATCCAAGAAGGTGGCAAAGTCTACATCCCTTTGGACAATCATCTGAGGGAGGCTAGGTTTCCCAGATGGATGAGGAGAACTCTCAGCATATGAGATGTACTCCATGGTTGAAGAAGAGGATGGATGATTTGGATGTGGATTCTAACTTTGTTGGTTCTTTCATTATTTTTGAGTTAAAATCATGAAAATAAGGGGAAAAGGAATAAATAAGAAATATCACAACTCAAACAAAGATAAGATGATAAAAGTCAAAGAAATGAAACACACAATAAAGCACGTTACATCCTGAAGTTATTTTTAGTCTCTCTTATGTCTTATGCCTTAAACTTTAAAAATTGTGTGACTCACCTTTGGTTTTTAATATGGGTACTAGAAAAGAAGTATATGGTTGGTTTTATGTAGTTAGGTGCTCAAAGGGGTCTATATTGAAAATCAATACATGGCTTGATATTAGGGCCTACCCCCTCACACATCACAATGATAAGGGTGTCGAGTGCTTAGCTAGGATATACCAATTTCTAGAGATTATACTCACATAGGGAACTAAGTTGGTTCTCCCCTTGGTGATGAAATACAAGTGGGATAGTTGGGGAAAGGTGATCGCTAGGTGATGAAATCCTAGTCGGGCCTTATGTCAAGTGTTTTGATGTTTGATTAGGTGTAAGTGATGTATTTTTGTGTGTGTGATAAGAGTGAAACTATAATTAATTTACTTGTGTTACTTAAACTATATGAGATAAATAAGTAAGTAAAACAATGTATGTTATATATTTTAATACCAAAATGAAATTTTGATTTCATTGTATGAGCATAAAATAAGAAGAAAGCACATAGATTCAACTATGAACCCAATAAAAGACTCAAGGGTCCCATTGGGTGTGCTGGAATGTTTTAGTAAAAAATTTATTATTTTCTTAAAAGAAAGAGAGATGAAAATAGAGGAGGGTATGGTAGAAAAACCTGATATGTTGTGTGCACATTGATTTAGATGATTGTGGAGACTCTTCTTTGTCTAGGGAGGAATGACATATAGATAAAAAAGCACTAAAATAAATGGTTGATTATTTGGGTAGTTGATTGGATTTCTTAGCATGAGATAGATCCAAGAAATAAATTCTTCTTAGGAGGCTATCAATCCATGCTTTTAAATAGTTAAGTTCTAAAAGTGAAAGATAAATTACTTGCATATATAACAAAAGATATTGAAATTAAATATAAGAAGTGATTAAGAATAAGATAGATGAATCTGACTAATTATAGAAATAAATGATTAGATATTAATTCTAAATAAATACTACATGGTTCAAAAAATAGGGTAATGTTTTATGATTAGGAAGAAACTCAAAAATTGGGATTTGGTTAAGGTCTGATAGGTGGAATAAGATTGTTATTAGAATTATCACAAAGTGACCATCAGTGGTTAAGGGTAAAGCATCAATGATTAGGTAATCATCAATGGTTAGGTGACCATCAGTGGTTGGGGGTAAACCATTTATGGTTAAGTTACTGTCAATGGTTACTGTCATATTTGGTTTGGGTAAAGGTAGGTTTGGTTGGGAAGATTGTTGAGTGATTTTAGGAGCTGGGTTTAGGTTGGAGGCTAGTTTTGAGATAGAAATAAAGGAACTAATTACTAAAAATAGATAATTAGCTTCGTTATTAGTGATCTATATAATGGTGAGGTGAATGGATAAAAACTCATTATGGAGCCTGAAGCAATTTTGGCAGAGTAATAGTGCCTTGTCTATGGTTGATGAATTGTAGCACTTGTAATCTCTGTCACACTTATTCAAATCTTTCTTCTATTTGGGGAAAGAAGACCCATAAAATAAGTTCTGATACAATAAGATATAATCATTGTTGATGATCTCTCCTTTCCTCTTCTTCTCTTTATATAGAAGGAAGGGAGAGGTGGAATAATAGGTTCAACAAGAGGTTTAACATGGTGCCTAATTTTAGTCTTAACAAGCATAATTATGCGAGTGGATAAAAATAAAAAAACAAGGTGGAGTTGAAGTGGGAGTTAGGTGTTAAGGTGGTTAAAGGCTGACCATTGTTGATCGAGGCTAACCATCAATAGTTAGGTAACTGTCGGTGGTTGGGATCAAATCATCAATAGTAGAGAGGGAAAAGATAAAATGTTCAGGGTTAGTTTGGCTTAGACTTACGGGGTAATGGTCAGAGAGTTTTCCCTAGGGGGTCTTGAGATAGTCTAAGGGTTAGTGTGACATCTAGAACCATAGTGTGCAATTTTCTAGTGTCTCACATGCCACTCATGTTACTGGTAAACAAATTTCTAAATTCATTCTCAATCATATAATTTACTACTATGGATTTCCCACCTTAATTATATTTGATAATAGTACATCCTTCAAAAATCAAGATGTCAAAGCCTTATGTTGTAGATACCATATACAACATAAAATGTCAACACCATAATACCTACAGGGTAACGGTCAAGCCAAGGTGAATAATAACACTCTCCTTAATATTATAACAAACAAATTCAACAAGGTTGGCCATAATTATCATCTTTAGCTTTATATTGCTCTATGGTCCTATCATACTAGTGTTTTTACTCCTAATAGCCCCACCTCATACTCCCTTATCTTTGGAACAAAGGTTATTTTTCTAGTTGAGATCGAAATCCCCTCATTAGAGATATCACTCAAAGGCATTATTATTGAGGACTCCCATAGGGTTTCTCATTTATAAGAACTAGAGTTGTTGGATGAAAAGTGTCAATGAGCCTTCGATCATATGATATATATCATAATAGGATATGTAACTAGTATAATAAGAAGGTATATAATCATGAGTTCAAAGTTTGTGACCTAGTCCTTAAATAAAATCATCAGAATACCAATGTAGAATGAGAGAATAAGGGAATGTTTGAACCAAACTAGTTGGGACCTTACGTCATAATCACCAAGTTTGGGTTTAGATCATACAAGTTGGCTATTCAAGATGGCCAAGAGTTGGATGAACCAATGGATATCATGCATCTGAAGTGGTTTTATGCCTAGAGATATCCCATCCCATGTTCATTATTTTATATAGTATTAAACCTAAAAAAATAAAAAATAGAAAATCATCTAATGGTGAAAACTAGAGTTTCTGGCACCTTGGATAAATATGGTGATGAAAACCAGATTTCTAGCATCAATTATGAACAACATCCATCTACACATCACCTTGATACTTGGGGGAAACCTTTTTAATCATTTTGTACACCTACCCATCAACACCCATCCATTCATAAACCATCCTCCTTAGCCTTGGTCTCCACATAATGTACAATGATGAAGGATGCAAAAGATATAGGGAGTGTCATCATGCATCACAAAATAAAATCAATACAAGTCTAATCAAGGGAAGGAGCAAGAAAATTATGAAGATTTATCCCATGGTTTCCATTCTACCCTCTTAATTTTATAATACTTGTACACAACACATCTCTAGTTTTAGTTCACCCTCTTGATTACTCTTAAAGTGGATGTTCCTTTGGCTAGCTTTAACTAATCCCATTCTACACCCCTAACCATCACATGCTCTACATCCACCCTCTGCTCCCTTCATCCACTCACTTGTCATTATTCATCAAGTCCCTTTCATGTCTCCATCTATGTTCAAGGAAAATAAGCTAATACACACTTGTGAATGATGGAATCAAGGGGTGTTCACCCACTTTCCAAACTAGCCTATTTAATTATCCAAACACCATTTATATTTAGTTTTGCCTCTTTGTGTGATGTGTTTATGGTGTGCTTGTTTGTGTGAATTGGTTGTATTTTCAATAGTAAATACATTTTACTCTTTTTGTATTTATGCATCATATCATTTTCTTATTTTTTTAATTTTCAACATCATGTCGTGATGTTACTTTGGTCAAGTTTATACTAATGGTGCCTCATGCAAGATGTCTTTTTTGATACAAATTTTGTGTCATTCATGAATGTTGGCACAAATTATACCCTAATTATAGCATATCTAGGTACAACTTACCTCATGTTACATTAATATGGATTGCATAACTGACATGACTTAATAAGTTATCATTCCACTTTATCCACTAATTCCACTACCAATAACATATAAACTTATCCTTATCGCCCTACCCTAATCCCTTGAGTAGGAGGATCACACCTAGACATATCATGAAATCACAAATATTTACAACATTATCATCCACAACTTTATTATTCAAAATTAAAAAACCACACACTGTAACATTATATAAACAACATATGAAAATACTACAACACTAATAATACAAATATCTAGTTTCTATACAAATAATCAGTACACAGTCAACTCGAGCCCCTATATATTTAATTCATGGCTTGGAAGGTACCTTGGTTAATCTTGATGTACCCATAATCTAACCACCCCACCTATTTTCCATAGAGACAACATTTTCTAGCTCCATCTAAGGAAAATATTACCCTGAATGATCATCCTATCCATAATAGCAACACACACTAGATGGTGGTGATTACCAAACAACCTCCCAAGTTATACTAGTTACATCATCATGCTTTCCTCATGCAAGTTCTACTAGCTCTTGACATCCCTTTAGGTACCCCCTATGTAATAAAGGGATGCCTCTCGGTCCTACAAGGCCTTGGGTACATCTTCTCACTTGACACCTTATGCAACAAAATTGATGCATCTTATATTATGGTTGAGGCCTCAACTCTTTCAGTTGATGTTTCTATAATATCACCTCCAAAAGGTCCATAATTTGATGTATAGTGTGGAAAACCTACATGTTCACTTCATAGATCTACTTAAGTGGAGGTACTAGACTATCTTATGAGATTCTTCGACTGTTAAACCTCCTATACTTAACCAATTACATGGATGTATACAAAAAAATCATGGATTAATATCCTCATATCCTCAAGCATTATATAACACCCACACCCCATAATTCATGGCAGTGCTTGATTGAACCTAATGGCAAGATGGGCCCAACAAAGGTCATTAACCCCTCACCATATTATCACCACTCACCAAGTGCCATCAAATCATCTTTTGACTTCCCTCAACATACCTATCCCGATAAATCATGAACCCACATACACATCGCTATTAAATATCATATCACATTACATCACAACATAATCATTACATGACATAATATGACACATCCCATTTTACCCCATTATTATCATCAAAATCACGTACATTATTTCATCATATGACATCACATATATGATAAGCATAACGATGATTTCAAAAAATCACATAACCATACATCACCTATAACACATTTATGTAAACCATTAACATCATCCACACACACGCATGCGCGCACACACACACACACACACACACACACACATAATATTATCATTTTACACAAAACAATTACACTTATCATCCTTGTCCATAACATCATTTATAATTACATACATATATCTTCCTATTCCTAACATTCAATGATACATATCGACTTACATCCCACCTTATGGTGGTGGCCTCAATGATGGGTGAAATGATAATTTAGATGATTGGGAACCTGATGACATCTGGGATCAATTAATCACTTGATATGATGGATCCATTTATCTTATTTGCATTGGCTACTCATATAATTATCTCCAATATTTCATCTCTCAAACCATCCTTACCACCTAGGCCATCACATCTACTAATCCTAGCTCATCTAATAGTACTTGATCCATATTTATTTCCATCTTGGCTATTCATGTTTCTACCTCTCTCTAATCTGACCATGCTTGTAGTTGCTTATGGTTAGACCACATCTACTCCACCTTTTATTATAAAGCCCCAATCTATGCCTCTTGATAGTTTACCTAATATCATAATATCATTACCTAAGTTAATACATCATCCACCTATATATCCCTATGAATAATTTGACCCTGGAAGAGTGACACCTAGCATTGTAATCTTATTATCTCCCTTTGTGAAACTAGTAATTGACCCTAATAATCACCAATACTATTTTTACCTTAGTTTTTCCTCCTCAATCTCTAAGATAGGTATCAATTCCTTAACCATTATCCATGTCTCCACTTTTACATCTATCTCAATGCACTACCCATTTTTTCCCATTCATCTCCTTGTCACTCAATCTCAACTTAATAGATGCTTTGAGATATACCCATCATCTTATTTTGGGCTCAGAATGCTCCTTGAAATGTGTCTTTATTTAGGACATGTTGAATGCTTGGGGACTCATTTATCTTCTCCTCATCTTATCTTAGGTTGCATCTCTCCATTGCATGTGTCTTTGCATGGGATATGTTGAAAGCTTTCAACCAATTCACCTTAGTTAGGTTGTAACTCTCCCTTGTATGTGTTCTTACTTGGGATGCATCAAAATCTTGTAGCCAATTCCTCTCAGTTAGGTTTGCATCTCTCTATGGCATATGTCCTTACGTAGGATACATCAAAATCTTACAACCTTTTATCTTACCATCATCTCATTATGTTTATATCCCATTTGGGACATGTCGATAACTGAGTCGTTACACAAAGTTAGGGGATAAAATTATGACATTCCCCCAACTTTTAATTTTTTTAACAAAAGGTGTATGCCCTTTTCTTAAAATTTTTGAGGCTCAAGATTGTGCCTGATCCTCAAAGGTATACTCCCTTTTCAAGGTGTATGCCATTTGTGATTTATAAAGGGTGTACACCATTTACAAAGTATAAAGGGCATATGCCCTTGTTTTTTTTCATTTTATTTCCCTATAGAGCAAAGCCACGACCTTGGCATTTTGGTCTTGCTCGTCTCTTCATTTGTAAAATTTAGATTCATGTACATGATTTGGAGTTGCATCCCACTAATGGTATTCAACATTCAGGTTGCTACAGGTTAGGTATGTTTATTTTTTATATTTTATTTTTTTGGTTTTTATTTATATTTATTTATTCAAGTAAAGTTTTGAATTTAGTTTTTCATTAGATTCTCTTGTATTTCTTAAAAAAACTTTATTTTTATTTAAATTTAGATACACAAGTTTTATGGATCTATTTCATGAATAAAATGCTAGATAAAAACCCAAACAATTTGATTTTGCACAAGAAGTTCAATTGTATGAACAATACAATTTAAAATGTCAATAGTTATAAATAATCATCAATGGTTTGCATCACTCTTCATTTGGTAGTGCACACATTTCACTTTCCAATACAATAGAGACTCCTTTTGATGAAGTGTGAAATGTAACTTCACAACTTGATGCAATGTTTCATCGAAGAGAGGCCATGAAAGAAATTTTTTTTGACAAATTTTCATATGAAAATGTTAAGAAAAGAATAACAAAAGAAGTTGTGTGTACTTTATTTGTTAAGGATTCAATAATTTTTATGTCTAAATAAATCCCTATGTGCATGGAGGAGTGGTAAGAGATGAATGTATTAATAATAGGTTGAGTTTAATTTACAATCTATTTACTGACATGAACAACCCAAATTTTACCTCCTCCCAACTCAGAACTCATGAAATGGTTTCCTAAAGCTTGTTAATTGCATATTATTATTGATATTAATGAAAGATACTATAATACTATTTGAGAGAATGGTTAAGCAATTTCAAAATATAAATATTACCAACAATTGATATGTTATTATATGTTGAGGATATCCTTTTCTATGTTAGAGGGTACCTAAGATAATAAAACCAAGCACCCAAAACTAGATATAAGTGAGAATAATGCAAAAAATAGAAGTAGTTACATTTGGTTGGTATTTATGTAATTTTAAAGATAATTATCTATTTAATTATTGAGATAACCTTCATTAATGGATATTAATATTCTATTACATGGGATGGTAAAAATAAATTATGACATGGTGCCATTCCTGTTCTAGTTTCATATCAATCTAGTTAAACCAGGTTAGTACCTTTTTATTAAAAACAATACTCAGAAGATAAAATTGATTACACAACATATGCATCAAAATTGCTATGAAATATTCTAAAGGGCACAATGAGAATATGCATGTACAAAAATTTAGATGTGAATAATACAACAAATGCGTAAATGTAATCTCCATAGAAGATGTGTAGGTAAGTGTCATGGAAGGAAACCCATGGGGGAAAGTCTCTCTCCTTTCTTCATCTCCATATCTATAGGGGACGGTTGAGTAGGTTGAGCCCTATATATTTATCAAAAACTTGTCTAGTCCAACCCCTTCTTTCTATATCTTATTCACTACAAGATATAGATATGGGGGAAGGTTGATAGGCATAGAGAGAGGGGGGTGCACCATCACCATATATAGATAGGGGCCTTCTTAGTTAGCACTCAAGAGAGATAGAGGGCCAATAGGTGAAATTTATATGAAGGTCAAGTGTCCAATATTCAATTAGTAAGAAGAGTGCCTAGTTAGTTTAATTTAGAATTAGCTATCTATATTTAACTAAGAATAATAATTCACTCTATCTATTTGAGATTGATGAATGTCATATATAGATATCTAGGGTGACCCACTCACTTCATGATGGATCATGGAAGGTGACATCAAGAGCTTGATATTAAATAAAAACATAGATGAATTTAAAAGCTTGATGATTGTGAATTGGATTGTAAATTCAATGAAAATATTTGGAACGAAATGTTGAATGATTTCATATAGAATATAATGGATCAAAAGTAACAAGGATAGATCAGATTAAAAAAAACACTAGTAATCCCTAACAGAAGTTTCAACATGATATTTTGACACACGTCTTGATCTTGAATATCACGAGATTTTTGGAGGTGGAAAACTTAACTAACAACAGGCCAAATTTTGGACATAAGAGACTTTCAGACACTAAAAACTTTGTGATGGAACTCGATCGATTGAGAATCCATGGTAGCTTGACACTTATCATCAATCTGAGACATAAAATAGATATAAACATGAAAGTAGACTCTGACCAAGAGAGATCTATTTGCACAAAAATTAATAGAGATATAAACACAAAAATTAATAGCAACATGCCAAAGTCTATCATCTACCCTATAGGTACTTGGTGCATGGCACCCTTGTTAATATGATTGAAATTTTTTTAATTGAGGGTGATTCTTGTCTTCTTGTCTTATAAGTTTATTTTAAATTAATAGTCTTGATTTGATGTCAATAATTAGATGTCTTACAAAGGTCTTAATGTTAACATTTTTTTTAATTGTCTAGTATGCATTGTAATGGTGTCATTAGTTATTTTTAGTGTCAAATTTTATATGTATTTATCATCCTATTATGTCAATAATACCATTGTATATTAAGAGTCATTTTATGTCAAATTTGTCAAAACTTAAAAGTCTTTATTTAGTCATAGTTTTATTATATTTAGTGAGTCTTTTAGCATCTATTTTCATTTGTGTATCAAGTAAGATATGTCGTTAAAAGAGTTAAAATCATAAAAAAGGGCATCGTTAGTCAAAATATTCCTTTTATGTTTTATCAGAGTTAAAAGTATCAACAAAAAATGCATCGATTGTATAAAAACATATTATCAATTGAAACTCATGTCTATTTTGTAAAAGGTATGTCAAGTGTGTGGGTTGAATAATTATCTTCATTTATCTAACCATTTGAGCTATAAGGATGTTAAAGGCAATAGAGGAAAGAGGTCTTCAAATCCTCTTTTCAGTCACCAACAACTGAGCTCATATGATTTGCTAGCATTTTATTTCATTTATGTTTGTTTCATTTTTCATTATTCTTATTTTCAGTATGTTGGTTTAAAAATAAACCCCTTTGTAAAAATTTGGGAAAAAAATTATCTTTTCAAAAAAATCACTTTTAGGGAGCAGGAGAAGATTTTGAGGTAAACTTAGGGATGGTTATCTAGTTAGTGCCAAGATTATCGATCTTAGAGATTAAGAATTTGAGCACACAAGGAGGAAAGTAAAGTCCCATGAGAACCTAAAGAGGAAGGGATTGGTCCTACATAATTCATCTCATCACTATGCCTTCATGAGGGTAAAGAGATAATCTAGGGAGTTTGTACCAAGTCTAGGCAACACTTTCAGGAGGTGGTTAAATCTTTTGAGAATGTGATTTTATCCCCATGTTCACATTAAGGGGGAGAATGTTGGGAATTTATAGTGTTATCATGTTTGGTTTTATTACAATAATTAGTAATTATGTTAAATGGTTAGTTTGTTAGTTTATTTGGTATACCCATGACTATTATCGAGTTATTTGTTATTATACCTTCATGTTTAATAGGAAGTTCTTTTCCTATTACTATGGATATATAATATCCTCTATATTATTCTCATTTATATGCTAACTATAATATATTGTGTATGACTATTACTATTATTTTTTATTTGTATTTAGCCTCACCAATATAGTTTAAGTCTTAGTAGTATTTGACTCTTTAAAATAATAATAATAATAAGTGAGCATCTCTTGGTTATCTAGTCGGAGAGTAACACTAAGAGTTGATATGACCATTAATATAGCCTTAGTATAAAATATGCATCATGGGTTGGCTGAAGATGCACCTTCCTATTGCAATATATATTATTCATACTCCATGTTCATACTAATAAAATAAAATCCCTTTCATTATATTTCCTTTCTAACTCATCAAAATTATTAAGAAGATACAAATTAGTTAACCCACCATTAGGATATGAAATATGAATTATTGACCACATCACTTAAAAAATTATATACCTTTTCACCTATATACACTTCCAATCAAACATTTTGTGTTGAATTTAACCTTCTTTGCACTAAATCCATAATCATCTCTAATCATCTCTAGTTTTCCCTAATCACTATTCATCATTACTATTCATTACTCATCACCACTATTCACTATTCACTATTTATTATCCCTAAATTCATCCAAAATTAATTAACTAATTTTTATCTATTTAAAAATTTCATGGATTTTGGAAATTCATAATTTTTGTAAATCTAATAAAAAATTAAAATTATCCTCAGGTTCCACCTATCTACCACCATTCCAATTCAATAATCCACCTCTAATCCCATTGTCTTTCATGATTTGATTTAATAATACACCTCTAATCCCATTATCTTCCATGATCTGATTTAATAATCCACCTTGATTCCTGTTGGAAATTTTGGCCTATATATAAATACTTTTGCCTAGACAGTTAGATGAAAAGAGTTTTGGATGGAATGAGTGGTCCAAAGATCACATATTGCTCACAAAGCTTTTGAAACACTTTAAGCTCATTTAAAGTCCAATTTGTTGATCTTTGAGGAATAGGTTAGGGAGCATGTCTTCATGGTGTCCAAATAGTTCAAAGTCATGGAACAAACTTGCACAAGCCTCAAGAAATCATTAGAGTTTTCAAGGATCAAATAGCAGTTCAAAAACCAGCTTTGAAGGACCAAACCATCATTAAGATGTCATGCACATATGTATAGAGTGAGTTGGTTTAAAATTTGATAGATGCACTTGGGAGGCCTCTCAAAGCTAAAATATTTCATGAACATGAAGTTATTCATGCCTAGAGCATTCTCTTTAATTTTTATGACTTGATGAGCTTGATATCTCAAGTTATAATCCCAAAAGAGCTTGTAGGCTTAAAAACTTAGTTGATACTTGGGAAATTTTCCAACTTTATTTGGCTAAGTGTTAATATTTTAGGTATTTAGGCTAAGTGATGGGGACATAATTCTTTTGGGAAATTATTTTGCAAAAAAAATCCCAAAGACATAATTCTTTCAAGAAAATTGTTCACAACAAAAAGCTTGAAAACCTAATTCTTTTAGGAAAATTATCTGCAACAAAAAGCCTGAAGACCTAATTCTTTTGGAAAAAGTGTTAGACTAAAAGCTAAGTAAAAATTCTTTCAGGGAAATTATTCTGTAATAAAAATCTTAAAGACATAATTCTTTTAGACAAAGTGTTTGATAAAAATCCCAAAGATATAATTATTTTGGGGAAATGTCTACAACATAAGTTCTGATAGAGATTATTTATTTCAAGGAAATTATCCATAATAAAATGTCTATGGCATAAGTTCTAAAAGAATTGTTTATTTTTTGGAAATTATTTGTTAAAAGCCTTCAAGGTTGATCCAATAGAGTAATATGTCCGTACAAACATCAAAAGTAAAGCCACAACAAATAATTATTGGGGTTAAAATTCTTAAAGATGGGAACACAAACATCAAAGATGATCATGTAGATGTAAAATACATTCATGTAAACATCAAGTTTAAGCCCTATAAATCAGCCATTTAAATTCAAATAGAGAAATATCAATGGTTAGCATTTGATTAGATCATTAATCTAATAACAGTTAGGTAAGGATAGTGTAAGTGTGTCTAGGTAGATCTGATGGCATGTATTCAATCATGCATTTAGATCTAATGGCGATCAAGGGTCAAAGAGGTTAGAAGATTAATGGTTTGCATTAATTTATACATGAGCAGATCAATATTATGAGAAGAGTCAATAGGTCAACATCCTGAGTCAATAATCAACGACCAATGAATAAAGGCGAGCCCAAGACATTTTTGATGAAGGTTGTAAAAGCAGTTTTTGACTTAGATAAGTAAATACAAAGGAGATGACTCCAAATATGATCCAAGTTGAACTAGAATGAATATTTTAGAGATCAAGATCCATCATTAAATTTCTATAGAGGCAAAATAGGTCTTTTAATAGCCTAGTGTAGATTAAAGGTTGATGATTGAGTGTAAAAATGAGATTAGACACCTAGCAAGCTTCACTTCATCAACATGAATGATCCAGTAAAACCAATAAATATGATTGATTTTCAATCTATAATAATACTTATGCTTATGGGTAGATATGTGATTATGGGGAAGCTTCGTTTCCTTTGACAAGTAGATATTTATAGCTGCCTAAGGTGGACCAAACATGGCTATGTTAGTTTCAAGGTATGAAAATTTTGTCCTCATAAGTAGATCAATTAAAAGGTGGTATAGAGTTCCTTGAAGGAGACCTAGTGGTTGGATAAAGATTATGGAACATTTAATTCTTTTGTAAATCCTTTGAAAGTTTATTCCTTCTTAATAAGATCATGACTCGGTATCCTTGAGTTGGTGCTTATCCATCGAGATTAGTTGGACCTCATTCAATATTTTCTATATGCTCAATTTCTTCTCTCTCTTTTCCTTCTACTATA
The DNA here is from genome assembly GCA_037957365.1 of Torreya grandis. Lineage (NCBI taxonomy): Eukaryota > Viridiplantae > Streptophyta > Pinopsida > Cupressales > Taxaceae > Torreya > Torreya grandis. The sequence goes on from JARHVA010004893.1 coordinate 951,376, forward strand.
AATACAAGCTTCTAAGCCTTGAAAATGATCCCTCTTTTTGGTATGACTAGACTCCACCAAGATTTATACTGTAACACCTTTTTGATGTAATAAAAGACTGAATTCCTCCATTTTATAGTGGAATTGAAGTGTGTCTTATGAATTCATTGATGTGGTTAAGTGAATTCATGCTTTTCTTTCCTCTATCTAAGTTTTCTCCCCTTCATGAACTATTTTGGTAATCCTCACAGGTCATTCTAAGTGTAATATATAGTTTATTGATCAGTTTGGAAGTGGACAACTACCCTCCCATGCTAGATTAATAGTTAGTTCATGCCTTTTTATGAAATACTTATGTGAGTGATTTTATTTAGTCTTGAATTAATCTTATAGTGTGTCTTATGTGAGTATAAGTATAAAATTATTAGTGCATCACCTCATTTTTACATGCTTTAATAAGTTATTGTTAATGTTTCTCCCTTTTCCAAGTAAGAGCTAGTTTAGGTTTAGTTTAGGTGATATATCCAAAAGGAATTTGGCCTTATCTAGAGGTCTAACCCAATTTTAGGTGACCCACAACCTAGGGTCATTCCCATATTGGACTAGATTTGAGTAGAGGACCTGAACAATCCCATTCTTAGCTAGGGTACACTATAGAACACTAATAGTTTTGGCATATTTGGTTGGATACATTTTCTATCATCTAGGTAGACAACCATGAATGAGTTGGTGAAGGTTCGTAAGATGTCATCCATCATCCTCATGAAGGTTTTAGGTGTGTTAGTTAAGCCAAAAGGCATAACCAACCATTTGAAAAGGCCCTTCTTAGATTTGAATTAAGTCTTCCAGACATCAATGGGATCGATGGGAATTTGGTGATAGCCATATTAGAGATCAATTTTGGTGAAGAAATTCACATCATGAAGTTGGTCTAGTAGGTCATCAATCTTGGGGAGGGGGTAGTGATTCTTCACAATGATTTTATTCAAGGCTCGATAGTCAATGCATAGCTTCCATGTTCTATCTTTCTTTGGTGCTAGGACAATCAAGCTACCATAGGGTGAAGAGCTTGGCTTGATGTGACCCTTTTAAATCAATTCTTGAATCTATCTTTTTATCTCATCATTCTCTAAAATTAATCTATGATACATAGGACTGTTAGGCAAATGTGATCCTGGGATCAAATCAATAGAGTGTTTTACCTAGCAATGCGGTGGAACTCCCATGGATGACTTGAATAAGTCATCATATTCTCCTATGATTTGTCCCATCCACTTGTGTTTTTGTTTTGATTATGTACTTAGGACTGAAACATCAGCCTTCTTGGATTTCTATGGTTTTACCACCATGAGAATGAATTGCTTTGTCTTCTCCACTAATCTCTTACATTGCTTGGCACTAATCAGGGAGACAGATGTGGGAGGTGGTACCTCTGGTACCCTATAGCACCACATTCCAAGAGTGAAGGTAATTCTTCAGGTTCATTATTCATAGATGCCATGTCGATCATACATGAATGGTTGATCAAGGAGTACATCATAAACATCTAGATTGACCACATCACACAATACTTAATCTTGGAAAGGTTTTATTACATAATAAAGAAGACACTGATGGGTGACATAGAGATCTTTCCCTAAGCTCAACCATCTAATACTATATGGCTTTGGGTGAGGCTTCATGGATAGATTTAGACTTTTCACAACTTTAGTAGAGATTAAATTTCTTTTACTCCCACTATCAAGAATGAAATGCAGAGGCTTACCTTTTACCCATAATTTGGAGTGAAATAATCTTTCCTTGTCATTTAGCCTTTCTTCATGAGTTTATGATGAAGCAATGATGGTATCGAGCTTAGCATCTATAATATCTTCTTCATCTTCTTTGACTATAGGTTGTGTATGAGACAGAGTAGTAGATGTCGAGTAGTATGACTCAAAAAGTAGTGACTTGATGGCTCGACATTCTTATTTGGAGTGAGTTCCAATTTTTTGATAATCACAACATTTTCTAGTCTTCCCCTTCTAGGGTTTCTTATCTTGAAACTCCTTTTTCTTCTAATTTTTCCCTCATGTTTGACCTTCCTTGTCACTTTTCCATTTCAAAGGGTGACTCTTTGTATTCTTTCTTCCATACTTTTGCTCAATCTTCACTACGAACTTGTATGCCTCTTTGAGGGTTTCCAAATTGAAGAGTTCCATTTTCCCCATATGTACCATTGTAGTTCACCACAATATTTGAGAGTCTTATGTTTCTCACTTTCTTGGATGCCCAATCTTGTAGATAGAGAATGAAAAATGTTAGTGTAATCTTGAATAGATTGGTCCTTACCTTGGTGAAGTTGTTACCACTGTATATATATCATCATATGCTCCAATGGGATAGTATTCTTCCTTTACCTCTTCCATGAAATCATCCCAGGTAGGTTCCACCTCAAGCCCAATGTCATTTATAATGAACCTCTTTTTGTACACTTCCCAACAATTTTTCATGGGCAATGATGCTTTTAAAAGAGAAAAAGTGATCTTTTATCCATCGATGAATTTATTTATAGAGAAGTAGGAAGACAATTAATTCAACCAATTTTCCACCACATCAGTATTGATTTTGCCTTCAAATGTAGGGATATCAAAATTCACCTAAACCTTGAAGGGTGTTGGGGAACTGAAAGGATGTTCCATGGATGAGGAGCCAAAATTTCCCATCAAGAGTTATTGGATAATTTGCATTGATTGTTGTAGCATCTATGCTTATTGCCATTAGAGGGATTCATTCACCATTTCCTTAAAGGGATTAGATGTCTCGGTGTCATCTACCATTTGAAGTTGTTTGGAGTGAATAGGTGGATAGTTTGGAAGCTCTATTATTTTCCACCCAAGCTTCTTGTAGCTTGACCTCATCCTCAGGATCATACACTCGCAAGACAAACTGATCTGATACCACTAATCTAAAACTCAAAAGTTTTGATTGATAGAAATTTCAAGAACATGAAAATAATATATTAACAATGAATTCTCTGAGAAGAGATGTTTTATTACTCAAGATCGCAATACAACTATATGTTTATCTCTGGGAAGAGATGTCTGATTTCCATTTCAAATTACATCTTCATTTTTACACATTTTAAAAGTAGGAGGATGATGTGGAAGGTCACCAATCTTGAGGGAGATTAAGTGGTTCAACTTCCACAATTTAAAATAATACAAAATTTGACAAATTACTATTTTTAGAAACTTACTATTTTTAGACTATACTACTAAACTTAAAATTTGGGGTACTTTAAATGGGTTTTTGAGGGTCAAAAACCACTAAGTGAATCTCAGTGCCATCTCACCACATTATCCTCATTCTTAGATTTCCAATGGTTCAAATGGGGAATCAATTAGAGCTACGGTGCAAAATTTATGGCTCCCAAAAATTTTGTCATTAACTGAGGTAGAATCATTGCCCAAATTGTCACCTGAAATATTGCCCAGATCACTTGGCATAACTAGAGTTTGGAGTTGAGAATAATATTTGTAAGAGGAGGAGACATCCACCATCATCAAAAGCTGAATATTCTTCAAGTTACAGGGTTCTAGACTATATTCTAATGCCAAAGTTCACTACAATGTCAACAAGTAAAGGTATTCCTTTTGAATTCATTGAGCTTCCTTCTACTTCTTATAAAAGAGCAAGATTCAATACAATAAGACCTTATCCCTAAATTCAATAATCATCCCCTAGTCAACCTATTGTTTTAGTCCAATTTATTATCCCCATTACCTAAATGGTTGTACTAAGGAATCAAGTGTTTGTTCCATTCAATGTAGGTAGTCCACTGAATTTGGCCCATTTTGATGACATCCCTATGCCTACCCTTAAGAGTATCCATTTTTTTTCAAGAAAATGGGATGAAAAAAAATAATATTAAGCACATTCAAGATGTTTCCAACCTTTGTTCTATTTATAATGTTACTCAGAATAATGTGTCTATTAGATTGCTTGTTGCTTCCTTCAAAGGAAAAGCATTGCAGTGGTATATAATCTTCCTTTGACTTTCATTGCTACTTGGGATGATTTAGGTGCAGCCTTATTCAAATAATTTGAAGAAAAATATGATCACCTATCCTTAGTAGTGTTGTCCCTGAAAATGTCAGCTCATTTTTGGGACAACATATGAACTATTCTAGTTCAACAGACCAAAATCCTCTCTTCCCTTTTCAAAAATTATTCTGAGCATTCAAATTCATTATTCAAGATTTTTTATATTTCTAAAAACTTTGTAGGCTTTAATCTATAGAATCTATAGGCTTGAATCTACAGACTCTATAGGCTTGAAACTATAGACTTTGCATGATAAGTTCTACTGACTCATTTCTATAGATTCAGTTCTATGGACTCTGCAGGCTTAAATCTATGAACTCAATTCTACAAACTTCACAGGATGGAATCTACAAACTCATTTCTATGGACTCCACCAGTTCTAAAAAATCATTTCTATGGATTCTATAGGTTCATTTCTATGGACTTTGCAAATTCAAATCTATAAACTCTACAGGAAAAAAACAAGCTCTCAGAACACTTAAGCATTTGTCAAGGTTGTTTCAACGCTTCAGTTCAACTAAAAAGGTTCATTGGAAAGCTTCAAACAAAGGATTGAACCATTGAACCACTAAACCCTACTTCCGAAAGGTTCAATGGGTTCAAAGGTTCAATGACATTGACAAACTTAAAGAGTTAAGCACTTCAGTAAAAGTTCAAAGTTCAACCGCTTCAGCAAGTTCAATAGCTTCAAAAAACTTAGTGACAAGAAGGCTTGAACTTTTGAACCATTGAACCTTAAACCAAAAGGGTTCAATGGTTCAAAAGTTCAACATAGTTTGGTTTAAAGCATTTAGTTCAATGCGATTTGGTTCAAATCATTTGGTTCAACGTGGTTTGGTTCAAACCATTAAGTTTAACACGGTTGGTTCAATGTATTTTGTTCGAGCAATCAAAGGACTTACCAAAAAAAAGGAATGAACCATTAAACCATTGAACCATTAAACCTTGAACCAAAAAAGGTTTAATGGGTTCAATGGCTCAATGGATTCAATAGGTTTAAAGAGATCAAAAGACTTAGTCAAAAAGAAGGCTTCAAACAAAAGATTAAACCATTGAACCAAAGTTGGTTCAATTAGTCGGTTCAAGGGACTGCCCCAAAGCTATAGGAACAAGTGCCCTTGTGAAGGGCAGTGAGCAAAATTGGTTCAAAGGAGTGCTTGAAATGAAATTTTTTGAGAGAGGAAGTCACCAAGTATCAACATCCGTAGTTTCTTCCTTTTGCTTCATTGTTAATGAAGGACTGTGGTGGGCCCCGAGTGAGTTGCTAAAGCTCGATGAAAGCTACCAAGTGTCTGCATCCATGTTTTGAGCTTCTTATAAGTTTTAAAGCTTCTTTCAATAAGCTTCTCTCAGAAGTCTGTGGATGACACCAAGTGGCAACTGTAGAAGATTTTAATATGTTTTTATAAATGCAATAGAACATGCCATGTGTCCCTTGTAAAGCTCAGCAGAACCTACCAAGTGTCAATGTCTACAATTTTTTCATTTTATTTCATTATTAAGTAAGGACTATGGTGGGCCCTAGGTGAGTTCCTAAAGTATGTGAAGTGCACCAAGCGTCATCATCTGTGTGAATCTAAATGAGTCCCAAATATTTCTATAGCATTTCTAAAGCTGCAGTGGAAGCTGTCATGTGTCATCTTCTGCAAGACTCTCAAAAGGTATATAAAGCTTCTATAAGCTAAGTGGATGCCACCAAGTGTCCTCACCTATTTCACTTTGGGAAATTCCATGTGTCACTTGTTAAGATCAAATTCAGTGCTTGGCCAAAGAGATAGCTTGAGAGCTCATATTACATAGAAAAGGAGAAAATACAAGAAAAGGGGGAACAATGGAGAAAGATCAGAAATATCTGCACATAGGATATGTTTCTATAAGGTGAAGCAATCCACCAGGTGGACATCATAGAGCACAAACATTCAATGGTGGGGCCTATTTTTATGCATTGAATAAAGCAAATGAACAGTTGTGCACACATCAAGAAGAACATTAGGCGACCCATATTTAAGACTGACGTCTAATTCTAGCATAGCCCATGGACAAAATTTAAAATGCATTAAAGGAATCGAATGCATTGTAGGCCATTTTTGTGAAACAAAGCACCCAAGTCTTTCTTGGAGCACTATATATTGGACTCTCTCTTATTGTTTTAAAGAGATCTCTTTGTTATCAAAAACGAAACTCTACCCAAATTGAAAGGCATTACTAAGACTTTGAGCTCAGATTGTTGATCATATTTCGTTATTTGAATAAGAAAACAAGTGAATTTTTAGACTTTGTGTTGGAATAACTTGGTTGTTAGGAAAATTATTCTTATGTTTGTTTCCTTAATACATTTTTTGTCCATTTAATTAAATAAGCAAAATTAGTGAAAGTAACCAAGAAGGTGTCTTGAAGCCAGCTATGGAGAGACTTTGTGCTACCACAATTGTCTTTAGTGTGTTTTCTTTTTATTCCTATGTAAAGGATCTTGGGATGAATTTGTGCCCTCATTGTCCTTCATACTCTATTTCTATGTAAAGGACCTTGGGATGACTTTGTGCCCTCATTGTCCTTTGTATCTCACTCTTGGGTAGTTGAGGTGGAGACTTTGTGCTACATCTCAATTTGTTGGTTACTATGCCTTTGGTTACCAATTACTTGTCACTACCTAAAAGAACTCCCATTATTTCTTGCAAGATCACTTTTGAAAGAAGGTGCCTTCAACATTTTCACCAGGATTTTCTCCTCTGTTTGTTAACATCATCTCTAAAAAAAGAGAGTTAGATGGTTTATCCTACCCCTAAGTGTTTTTTTTGCTTATATATATAGTATATAGCTCCTGCATATTTACAAGGAACCTTCCCTTGATGAGAGTAGAGATTTGTCTTCTTTTGATGTAGTAAACCTACACATCTAGCCAACCAATCTCCCTATGATGTGATTGAAGAGATCTATTTTGCTCATCAATTAGTTGATTGACAAAATATTCACCCAACAATTTTTCATGACTCCATTGGGGACATTACGTGTAGTCTGAAGCCTCAAGTTTTAGATTAAAGTAGTCCCTACCCTTATCCATTATAGACTCTGGTGAATCTGGTCTGTGTCTTACCCATTATCATTATAGCCTTATCCATCTCCATTATATACTTTGAGCTACAAAACTTGAGATGCTGGAGATTAAGCATTTCATTTCAAAATTCAATTCTTTGCCAGCTCCATGCCAACAATTTTTGGTGACTCCACTGGGGAATAACGTGCAGTTTGAAGCCTCAAGCTTCAAGATGAAGTAGTGTCAGTTCTATTCCATTTTTATTTTTACACTCTAGTAGATCCATGGTATACATGAAGCCAAAGGGCTAAAGGTATTATTGACCCTGTATTCGAGTTGGTACAACAAAGTAATTTTGATCTATTTCCTTCACCATCTTGCCTTCAACAAAATAGGAGCTTTCCTATTACTAAATTCAAGTCTCCATTTTCAGGCAAAGCATCCATTTCTACTATTAATAAAGCTTTGTCAATACTTACCCCTCTGAGATTTGTTATCCCACCTTTCCATAGTCATACAATGGCCCTTGGGGTAACTCTTTTGGCCCACTCAATTTAACTCCACCTCTACATGAGCTACCACACAGTTCAAGGAAAAAATTTCCTAAGTTCTATGGTGATGGGAAGGTTCATCCTGATGAACATATTGAAGCCTTCAACATAGCCTATGGCGTAATAGGTGTGGAGTATGAGGATGTAGCAGTCAGGCTGTTCGTGAAAACTTTACAAGGTGCTGCTGTAGATTGGTTCTATCATCTGTAGGCCTAGACTGTGACTGATTGGAACACTCTCAAAGCCAAATTTGAACCTACTAGCTCAACTCACACAAACGAATAAGGAGCCTCATGAACCAATCAGCTCACACCTGAAAACCTCAAATGCTTCTTCATAAACTCACAACTGCCTGAAGTGAGTTTTCACGTGCTAGCCACATAAACCTTGAGGCTACTCAAGACTTGGATACTAAAGTGGAATATGACCTTTTCTTGGTAGGGAAGATAAGGAGAGATTTAAATAGAGGCAAATCCTTTTCATCTTCTGAATACTCACCTCTAGGCACCATGGATCAAATGGTGTAAAAGTTGGCAAATAAACTGCTAGCCTTGAAAAAGCAAATGGCACAAGGTATGTCTGATCCTCCTAATTGGGATATGCCAAGGAGGACATTTCAGAATCAGGCATACCAAGGCAATGCTACCAAGAATCAAGGACAACCAAATCATCTTCCTCCCCCACAAGGGAAACATACCATTGAAGCACCCCTAACCAATTCAGCAGTTGGATATCTTGAAATAGAATCTAATTTCTCTTTCTAGCCTAAATTAAACCAAGAAAATGACACTAATCTCCTTGTAGAAGGCCAAGAGGAATTAGCTAGCGACTCTAACATTAGTTTCCTGAATTACCCGGATGAACTCAGAGGTAAAGGTGAAGCAGTTGATGGATCATATGTTGTATTCACTTGGTCCTAGAACTAGTCAGCCCAGCAAGCTGATAAAGGAAAAATAAGGGAAAGTTCTCAGCCTATAATTTTAATTGCCAAATGAACTTCTCTGCCTTTCCAGCCAAAGGACCCAATGACTAATAAAAAGGTAAGTACATCAAGCATTCCTCCATCTTCAACTTCAATTTTGTGGACAAGTACCACCCATCCCAAAAACCAAAAGGATGAACTCCCATCCTCTCTTCCTAGTCTATTTCAATCATTTGACATAATTGACCATGTCAAGAAAACCAAAATTCAAACGATTGAATTTGAATTCCTACAAGCCAACCTTGAGCAGTTGGATAGATTGGTTCAATGTGTGAAGAATCAAGCTATCCCTGTAGGACAAGCAGTTTTGAAAGTAACTCATGGTCCCCCCAAGAACACATCCACCTAGAATAACCTTGTCATTACTCCTCCTGCTGCCCCTAAGAAAATAGATCCTTTCTATGTTTCCCTGTTGATAAATGATCACAAGCTGAGCAACTACATCATTGATTCCGGTGCTTCAAACAATGTCATGCCTACCAAAGTGGTAAAACCTCTTGGTCTCCCACTGACCAAAACATTTGGTAGATGCTTCTCCATGGAGAACAAGCAAGTGCCACTACTGGGACAAATCAAGGATGCCTAATTTACATTTGCAGCATTCCCAGACAAGAGAATCAAGATGACAGTTTTGGTGGACAACATCCCAGCATCCTATGGCATTCTATTTGGATGAAATTTTTGCAAGGATGTTGGTGGAGAATTGAGCATGGACTTGTCTAAAGCAAGGATCTCTATCAAAGGCATAATAAAGATATTTCTCCTTAAAAAAGAGGCAAAATATGTTCTCACGCAGACATCAGCACCTGAAGCTCAAATTCTATTTGAGTCTTCAAGCAGGGATAATTACTTCTTATCCACAGAGGATGTTTAGGTTTCAACTGATGAAAGTCCTATAGGTGGTGATCCAAAGATGGATTCAAAAAAGGCATCAAAAGAATTGGTAGGGCATAATACAGATGAGAAAGGATCTTCCACCTCTAATGATGAGAAATTTGAAAGAAGACTAGTTTTTGATGATGTTTGGATCCTAGAATTTGATGGCAACAATTCTTCTATTGATGTTGGAGTCGAGACTGGGTTGATATCTCCTCAAGGAGATATTTTTCCTTCTTCATATGAGTTACAGTTTAGCAACACCAACAACACTATTGAGTACAAATCTCTGTTACTCGGGTTGAAGGCTACTCAAGACAAAGGTGTCAAACTCCTTCATGCCAAAGGAGATGCTGAACTAATGATTTTTCAAGACATTGATGCTGATAATAAAGTCATGTGCTAGACTAGACTAGAAGAACAATAATCTATGGTATTGGACCATACTATTGCATGCCAAAGTCAGGAAAAGGAACTCTTTGCCAAGAGAGCAAGGAGTTATGGTTTTTAGATTGGAGACAATGTCTTGTCATGGGGAAAGAAGAGAGAACCAAAAGGAATGCATAGAAAATGTGATTCCTGGTGGAGAGTTTTATTCACCCATCACTAATTCTGGGAACAAAATAGTTTCTTATTGATTTATCAGGATAGAATGCCATTTTCATTGTCTCATAATGGGTAGCATCTGAATCACTTCAATTCTTGAAGTATTAGATAAGTTCACCTGTACATATGTATATTTGTATAGTCTTTAGTTCTATTTTGTGTTATTCATTTTCATTTTTTAGAGCCTTTATTTTTGGGTAGCATGACTCCATAGCCCAATGGCATACTTTAAGGCACTAGAGATTCTGGTTTCTACTCCCCTTAGTTGTTCCAAGTTTTCAACTAAAGGAAGTTTCCCAACTAGAGCCAGCTGTTGTCCCCAAAAATTGCAACTCATTTTTGGGACAAAATATGAACTATTCTGGTTCAATAGACCAAAATCCTCTCTTCCCTTTTTAAAAATTGTTCTGAGCATTCAAATTATTCATTATTCAAGCTTTTTCAAATTTCTACAAACTCTATAGGCTTGAATCTACGGACTCTACAGGCTTGAATCTACGGACTCTTCAGGTTTGAAACTATGGACTCTACAAGATAAGTTCTATGGACTCATTTCTATGGACTCTGTAGGCTTAAATATACGAACTCAATTCTATAGACTTCACAGGATGGAATCTACGAACTTCGTCAGTTGTACGAACTTTTTTCTATGGAATCTATAGGTTCATTTCTACGAACTCTATAGATTCAAATCTATGGACTTTGTAGGAAAGAAACAAGCTCTCAAAACACTTAAGCATTTTTCAAGGTTGGTTCAACTCTTCAATTCAACTAAAATGGTTCATTGGCAAGCTTCAAACAAAGGATTGAACCATTAAACCATTGAACCACTGAACCCCGCTTCCAAAAGGTTCAATGACATAATAAAATTTAAAGAGTTAAGCACTTCATCAAAATTTCAAAGTTCAACTACTTCAACAAGTTTAACAGCTTCAAAATACTTAGCAAGAAGAAGGCTTGAACCATTGAACCATTAAGCCATTAGACCTTGAACTAAAAGGGTTCAACAGTTCAAAAGTTCAACGTGGCTGGGTTCAACATGGTTTGGTTCAAAGCAATAAGTTCAATGTAGTTAGTTCAATGCATTTTATTTGAGCAATCAAAGGACTTAGCAAAAAATAAAGGAATGAACCATTGAACCGTTAAACCTTAAACCAAAAAAGGTTTGACGAGTTCAACGGTTCAATGGGTTCAATAGGTTCAAAGAGATCAAAAGACTTATTCAAAAAGAAGGCTTCAAATGCAAGACTAAATCGTTGATCTGTTGAACCAAAGTTGGTTCAATCAGTCAGTTTAAGGGACTACCCCAAAGTTGAAGGAACAAGTGCCCTTGCGGAGGGAAGTGAAACAAGGCCAAGTGCCCTTGTGGAGGGCAACGAGCAAAAGTAGTTCAAAGGAGTGCTCGAAAGGAAAAAGCTTGAGAGTGGAAGCTACCAAGTGTCAACATCTACAATTTCTTCCTTTTGCTTCATTGTTAAGTAAGGATAGTGGTGGGCCCCGGGTGAGTTGTTAAAGCTCAGTGGAAGCCACCAAGTGTCTGCATCTGCATTTTGAGCTTCTTATAAGTTTCAAAGCTTCTTTTAATAAGCTTTTCTCAGAAGTCCATGGAGGGCACCAAGTGGCAACTACGGAAGATTTTAATATGTTTTTCTAAATGCAGTGAAACATGCCACGTGTCCCTTGTAAAGCTTGGTGGAACCCACCAAGTGTCAACATCCACAATTTCTTCCTTTTGTTTCATTATTAAGTAAGGACTATGGTGGGCCCCAAGTGAGCTGCTAAAGTATGTGGAGCATGCCAAGTGTCATCATCCATGTGAATCCAAATGAGTCCCAAATATTTCTATAGCATTTCTAAAGCTACAACAGAAGCTACCATGTGTCATCTTCCACAAGACTCTCAAAAGGTATCTAAAGCTTCTATAAGCTAAGTGGATGCTGCCAAGTGTCCTCACCTATTTCACAGTGGGAAATGCCACATGTCACTTGTTAAAATCAAATTTAGTGACTGGCCAAAGAGATAGCTCAAGAGCACATATCACACAAAAAAGGACAAAATATAGCAAGGAAAGGGGGAATGATGGAGAAAGATAAAAAATATCCACATATGGGATATGTTTGTAGAAGGTGAAGAAGTCCACCATGTGGACATTAGAGAGCACAAACATTCAATGGCACGACCTATTTTTTTACATTGAGTAAAGTGAATGAACAATTGTGCACACATCAGGAAGAACATCAGGCGGTCCATATTTAAGACTAATGCCTGATTCTAGCATAGCCCATGGATAGAAGTTAAAATGCATTAAAGGCATTGAATGCATCGTAGGCCATTTTTGTGAAATAAAGAACCCAAGTCTTTCTTAGAGCACTATATATTGGACTCTCTCTTATTATTTTAAAGAGATCTCTTTGTTATCAGAAACAAAACTTTACCCAAATTGAAAGGCATTACTGAGACTTTGAGCTCAGATTATTGATCATATTATGTTATTTGAATGAGAAAACAAGTGACTTTTCAGACTTTGTGCTGGAATAGCTTGCTTGTTGGGGAAATTATTCTTATGTCTATTTCCTTAATACATTTTTTGTCCATTTAATTAAATAAGCATAATTAGTGAAAGTAACTAGGAAGGTGTCCTGAAGCTGGCTATCGAGAGACTTTGTGCTGCCACAATTGTCTTTAGTGTATTTTCTTTATATTTCTATGTAAAGGATCTTGGGATGACTTTGTGCCCTCATTATCTTTTGTACTCTATTTCTATGTAAAGGACCTTGGGATGAATTTGTGCCCTCATTGTCCTTTGTATCTCACTCTTGGGTAGTCGAGGTGGAGACTTTGTGCTACATCTTAGTCTACTGGTTACTACACTTTTGGTTACCAATTACTTGCCACTACCTGAAAGAACTCCTGTTGTTTCTTGCAAGATCACTTTTGAAAGAAGAGAAATGCCTTCAGTATTTTCACCAAGATTTTCTCCTCTATTTTTTAACATCATATCTAAAAAAAGAGAGATGGATGGTTTATCCTACCCCTGAGTGTTATTTTTTCCTTATATATAGTATATAGCTCATGCATATTTACAGGGAACCTCCCCTTGATGAGATGAGAGATTTGTCCCCTTTTGATGTAGTAAACCTGTAGATCTAGCCAACCAATCTCCCTATGTTGTGGTTGATGAGACCTATTTTTCTCATCAATTAGTTGATTGACAAAATATTCACCCAACAAGTATAACAACTAACTACCATTCAGAGAGCTCCCCATAAATTCATGTCTAATTTTAACCTCAGATTACAAAAGACATGGATTTGGATTCCTGCAGTGATTAAACCATCCCTAGAATATTCCTTTGTATACTATTTGAAAGCCCTTAATTATTGTATTAGTGTGATGATATAGTCCATAGGTGGTAATACTTTGCCAAATACCTATGAGGTTACAATAAGAGTAGATAAAAGTTTGATACAAGATGGTGAGCTTTCTCCAAGGCCCCCAATACCTTTATTTATAGAATTGTAATCTATCCCACACCTTCAAGTTCCTCAAATCCCATATTTATCTCCTATCCAATCTCCTAAAGCCCAATTTGTAACCTCTTCTAATTAGTCACCCCCAGATGGAGATTTGAAAAAATTATTACATTATTTTGAGAATGAAATAGTTTAACTCAAAATACATTAGTACCAAGGTAGGCCTTGTCAACAACAAAATCAAACCTCTTACCAGCCTTTTAGAGATCAAAGGCCTCCCTATCAATTTTTTTTAGTCAATAGACTCTTTCTCTTGATATCTCTTAGTAGCAGTTATTACAGCAAAACCTGCGACAGTAGGTAGGGGCCGAATGGCTACGGCTTCACTATTATCACTCAAAAAAAATTATTACACTCTAAATATTTGTTTGAATTTTTAATTCTCAAGATCCTTCAAGAGGGGCAAGATAAGAGCATACTCTTTGAACAAAGCTATTATATCTATAAAGCTTAGAATTTTTTTGATGCTTACCCTCTAAAGGGGAGTCTTATTTATAGCAATTGGGAGGTCTTGCGTAGAATCTTTGCTAAGGTGGTGTCATATCCCATCATGATTTATAGCTCAAAAGTAATCTACAGTGATATGTTGTTGGATGCATTGGATGATGATGTTTCATTTGGTGGGTCCAACATTACTTTCACTTCAGTCATCAAGTCATCTTCACTTATCAGTTGGAAAAGACATCTTAGCTGGAAGGTACTAGAAAGATGCCAGTGCTATGGTCTAGCTTCACATGCATGACAGTGAGGAGTGATGTAGAAATAAGATTCCCACTCTAACTATCTTTGTATGATTGTGTGAACCACTGTGTCTTGATCATGGTTCTCCTCTTCATGAATAGAGTGTGGACCATACCTAGATATCCACCTATATAGGTGTTCATTATGTGGAGACCTAATTTTTATCAGCCATGTCCATAAAGGATGCTTTAGGAGTTCAATAAACTGGTGAAATAGGAATTCTTTATTTAATCTTTCTATAAATATAACACCACTATTTTGATGATGATTTGCTTGTATTGTAGGATCTAAAGACATCTGCAGATCTTGTCCTGTTGCATAAGAAATCTGGGTGTACCTCGGATGCAGCCCTTTTCTGAGGATTTGTTCTTGAACAAGAATGTTCATGGAATTAAACCCTTGATTGTAGATTTTGGTTAAGTTAAAACCAAGAATGCGTTGATGCATTAATGTAGGAGGAGGATTTTAACTGAGTCAATCAGCTGTAATGCTATCAGTACCTTTAATATGTTCTACTGAGAAGTTAAATTGATTAAAGAAAGCTTGCCACCTAATAAATTTACCATGCCCATCTTTTCAACCATGATCTTTTTCTCTAAACATCAAAAATCTAGTACAGTTAGTTTTTACAATAAAATGTGGCAGATGCAAAAGTTTTAACATAAACTTCTCTAAGCATTTCTTTACAGTGCAAATCTCTTTATCAGAAGAGATCCACTTTAGAACATCTGTACTGAACACTCCACTATAGAATTTACAAATGAATTCTTTATTATCAACTAAATAAACAATTACTCCTCCCCATGCAACATTGGAGGCATTAGTATAGACCAAAAATTGATCTGAATTTGGGATGTGTAGTTTTTGAAGGGATGCTACTTTAGATTTGATCTTCTAGATGGCTATTGTATGTTCATCCTTCCACTGAAAAGCTTTCTTTTTTTGGAGAAGTTCCTAGAGTATGAACCTATCTTCACCAGAGTTAGGATAAAAGCTTTTTAAATAGTTTAATAATCCCAAAAAGGCTTGTAGTTTTGCGTTTTCAAGTTTTTCTAGAAAGCTGATGACTTTTTATTTGATATGAGGCTAGACTTGGAGCTTTGAATCTTGGATGATCATTCCAAGAAAATAGAAATTTGTCCTACAAAGTTAGATCTTTATCTTAGATAAAACAATTCCTACAGTTTTAGCCATCTCAAATAACTTAAGGAGATGAGAGTAATGGTCAATAAGAGAATTACTGAAAATAAGAATGTCATCTATATACACACATAGAAAATTAGAAGTGCCTTTAAATATATTATCCATATGGGCCTGGTAAAATGTTGGGGCATTCATCAGACCAAATGGCATAACTATCCACTAGAAATGGCTAAAAGGGCAGCTAAATATTGTTTTTTCTCTATTAGCTTCTTTGACCCTAATCTGATAAAAGCTTGACTTACAGATGAATTGGGAGAAGTATTTGCATGCTGCAACTTTCTCCAATTGATAGCTTTTATCTAGTATAGGATATGGAAAGGGCTGTGTAATGGCATTTAATGGTCTATAATTTCTGACCAATCTTTTCTTTCCTTTTTTCTATTCTGAGTACTTATTTACCATGAAAGCATAATAGAAATAAGAAGAGGTTGATTTTTCTATAAAACCATTACTTTCAAGTTCTTTGATCTATAGTTTCATATCATTGTAATCCTATGCTAGGATTGGGATCCTTTTCCCAATCTTCATATGTTTTCCTTCGATGATTTTGATGTCCATCTCAGGCATAGACTTAGACCAAAACTATTGAGAGTTGTCAGAATAGATAGTGGTTTTAATCTTCTTTCCTATGGCTTGAATTTTAGTAGGGATTACTAATCCAGGTATTTAAACCATTGATCTTGGAAATTATTCAGTGGCATAGATAAGTCAAGGGATTCTAAGTCTCTCATTATCTATGGTAAACATGATACTCTTAGTGGTAGATCCATAAGGTGAGTATCTGTTAATAAAAGAACCACCTAATAGAATATCTATAGGCATTCTATCTAAAGCAAATAAATCATACAAGAAGATTTTGTCTTGAATCCTAAGGGATTGTTGGTGTTTATACATTTTACAAATAAAACTATTCCCTTGGATGTCTAGGCTCTTGTAAGCTAGAGTATCATCTAATGTCTTCCAATCATTGATGATCTATGGTTTTTCAAATGAGAGAGAAGCTCCAGTGTCTATCTATGCATCTACAAGCCTGCCATTTATCTCTATTGTTATAAACTAGGAAAATTTTATGTTTATTAGTTGAGTTAGATAAGTTGGTTGCAGAATTGTCAAGGGAGGAATACTATTACATACCAATTTTTATCTCCCTAGATCTTGAATACAAGATTGCTCTCTGTAGATGATTTCTTCTTCTTCTTCTTCTTCTTCTTCTTCTTCTTCTTCTTCTCTGAGGTTACTACATTCACCTTGGTAGTAATCTTAGTCTGAGTAGAAATAACTTTCTACTTATTCATCCTTTTCTTCTTCTGTGATTGGTGTGGGTAATAGAATATCCCACTGTGGCTCTAGTGTTGGTGATGGTATTTCTATTGGAGGTTCTAAACTGGTGATTTTTTTTTTCATCCAAGAGGTATTAGGCTTAAAAGAGCTCTAGAATTGTAAAGGAGGATGTTGAGGCCTTTTTGGTGGTATCCTTGGCATGGAGGGTTGTCTCCCTCTGGTAGATTCTTGTCTCCTCTGGTGCCCTCTAGTTCTTGGCCAGTTGTCTCATTTTGGGACTTCTTGATGGTGATGATACCAATTTCCATGTACTTCATATGGAATCTGTGAGTAGTCATGATGCTAAGGCCATTGCATGTTGGTGAGCAATTGCTCCAAATCATTAACTAATGATTCAAGAGCATCTACATCTTCATCATCTACAAAGTCTTCAGTGGGGAGATCATCTAGAATTGGTTCATAGATGTCATCCTAAAGGTAAAGATCTTTGTTGAAATCAACTATATCCCACCATGCTGCTATGGTGGAGGTGAAAATGGATTTTACAGTAGAGTTTTTATAATGGCATTATGGGGCAATATGACCTGGTTTGCGGCATATATAGAAAATGGGTTGTTTTCGAGGAGGACGGGGAGTATGGAATTTTTTGAGAAAACACTAAGGAGGGGCATAAGAATGTTTGCAAGGAAAAGAGCAGTGTTTGAAATAAAGATGAGGGTGGTGCTTATTTTGCTACTTGTGAGGTTGGACAAAGGGTCGATAGCCAAAAGGGGCTATTTCAGGGAAAATAGGAGTGATTTGGGATGCTTGATGTTTGGTAAGCTTTTGGATGGTCTTAGTCTCTGAGATTAATTACATTGCCTATTGTTTGGCAAAGTCAATAACATCATATAGGGATAGATCTTCAATGGTTAGAGATTTGAGATCTATATAAGCAATGACTTTATCAATGAGGTTATAGGGCAAAGCATGGAGAAATTTTAACTTAACTTCAGTGGAGCCAAAGCTTCAGCTTTCATAGGCCAATTCTAGAAACTATTTGGCAAAAGCATCAAATTATTTGAGATCACAAAGCTCCATTTTTAGAACCCATTTCTTTGATTCTAGCTCCCTATTTCCAACTAGAGGAGAAAACTCATTAATCAATAAATGGTATAATGCAGTGAGAGGATTAGGCTAATGATGAACATGCTCATGTTGTTCATTTTTGGTCATTGAATCCCACCATTGGGTAATAATACCCCAAAAGAATTTTGAAGCAAAGACTATAGTACCTACTGGATCTAAATGAGCATTGACTGTGATAACTCGCATGGAGTTACACTAGGCTAAAATCTCATTTAATGGATTTAGAAGATCATTTATATTTAGGTACCAAGGTTGGAGTTAGACATGTGTCCTTTGCATCAAAGAAGTATTGGGATGTTTCTTATGAGGTCTGAAAATAGAACCAAAATTAACCTCATATGTAATGGTTAGAGCTTGCATTCCATCTTCCTAATCTTGCTTGGATAACCAATCAAGGCCTTCATCTAAGGCTACCAATTTAGTATCAATAAAAGACAACTGTTGTTGCATATTTGTGTAGACTTGATTTGTATTATCGTCAAGAATTAATAATTTATCTAAACTATTTTTTATGTATACAACATCTTTACATCCTCGATCATGGATGGAAATAGAGAGGTTTGGACAAAACTCAAAATAAATAACTTCATCATTTAGGTGACCAAGGCTAGATAATTGACACACATGTTTAAAGCTGACTTGGCGTCTATCAGACAAAGCTAGATATATAACAGGTTTTATATTTGTAGGAATCAAAGGGGTAATATGAATATGGATAAGACCAAAATGGACAAATTTGACATCATCATGAGAATGGATGTAATTTATAACTGGGTCAGGTAATAAGGATAACAAATTTGTTTGGAAATTTCTTTTGGGCTTATAACTCAAAGTGAGTTCAACTAATTTGATTATGGGTTTAACAAAAGACATATAAGCAGTCTTATAAACAAATTTAGATTTTAAAAGCTCATATTTCTTAGACATGTGAAGCTTTAATACTTAGAGGCTTATAAAGGCTATTTTATTTTTCAAGATTTTCTTTAGTTATTTCAATGTCTGGACATTCAGATAATTGTTCAGGAATAAAAGGAAGAAGTTCATACATTCCTTCTATCTTAGATTTATTTAGAATCTCTACTATAGAAGACATTTGGGATTTTCAAAATTCCATCAGAGAGATTAATTTTTTGGAGAGTGAGTAAATTTTGGATAGGGAAACAAAGATGTAGAGATAAAAAGGGCCTAAAACAATTTGATAACAGCTAGGGACTCGATGCAATAACTTTTCCCAAAGAATTTGACAAAGCAAAGAAACTTAAAAGTATTTTAAATGAAACTATAACTCTTATAGATCTTTATCATAGAGGCTCTGATACCAATTTTTTTAGTCAATAGAATCTTTCTCCTGATAGCTCCTGGTAGCAGTTGTTATAGCAAAACCCATAATAGTAGGCAGGGGCCAAATGGCTACAGCTTCATCAAGGTTTTAGAGAAAATAGACCACCCTATAAATCAAAAGGAGCTATAGTTCCAACTAAACCATATGCATCTCTTGATCCTAATACACCTTCAACAAGTTCAAGAGCTATTGTTCTCATGCCTCCTCAAAATAACTTGATACAAGATTCAAGTTGGTAGCCATTTAATCGCAATGATACTCAAAACCAATCCTTGGTATCATAGGACATCATTATGCCACAAATGACATAAGAAGAGTTTTGTCTTCAATGATTTTAGTATCAAGAGAAAAATTTGGAACCCAAAGAAGAAGCTAAACAAATTCAAGGGTGGCCTGATGCCATTAATGTGAATTGGCAAATGGATGAACATGTTACATTCAATCAAATTGGTGAGACTATCAACATAAGTGGTCAAGTTGTAACTCTAACTAGAGCCTAAAGAAGAGTTGTTATGGAGGCTCAAAATGTAACTAATGCTTCATCTACTCCTAATTTTGTTTCCAAGATTAACAAAGATCAAATTGTTACCCCTATAAGACAAAAATATTAGAATGTAGAGGCTAAGAAGATCCCTCAAATACCCTAGTTCATGAACAACCAATGGTTCAAAAGGTGAAGACAAAGGTTAGTGGAGCCTCATTAAGTATAATAGGTCAGATGAAGAAATCCAATGTTAGCATTAGCATGTGTGATTCCCTTGCTAATGTAAGACAAAAATACATGCTCATTCAAGAGCTTTTATCTCTTAAGATTTCTCCAGAACTAGTTGAAAAATAAGGTGTTATCCTAACTAATTTAGAAAGTCAACCAAGAATCAAGTCTAGTAGATACACAAGATGGTGAAGGTGGACAAAGCTAAGGTAAAATCAAGAAAAATTCCTCCCTTCTACCTCTCTAGGATAGTTGGTGACTATTTAGTTCATAATTGTATGGTGGACAGTGGAGCTAGTAGCACTGTCATGTATAAAAAAATTATAGATAAGTTTGGTCTTGTCTATGAACCAAATACTAAAAGAGTATTGAAACTAGATGGGTCACCAAAAAATATAGTAGGCATCATCAAAAATTTAAGTTGACACTACGTGATTGCCCCAATGTTACCATTCAACAGGATGTGGTTGTAGTGGACTTGCCTCCTTACTTTACCATGTGTCATTCAAGGGACTTCACCTCAAAGATTGGAGGACACTTATCAACTAATTGGACATATTTTATATTTAGGACTAGGTATGGTACTAAGGTAGCAATACATTCTTAACCTATTACACATTTCTATTTGGAACCATATATGCCAAGTGTTATGAATACTAATTGTATCATCTCAGATGAGGTGCTAGAAATTAGTAAAGTGGAAACTGAGTCACCTCTAGATGGAGTTTTAGACCTATTCTTAGATGAATGGGCCTTTTATTTACATGATCATGATACTTATAATATAATTTAAGGACTCGGTATTTATTGTCTTCATGAGAAAGATACACTAATTCTAGCCTTGATGAAGGATGATAAGTCTAGTGATGGCCTATGATAATTATACTTTGATGGATCAATAAATAGACATGGTACTGAGGCTGGAATGATATTGATTTATCCATCCAATCAAAGGTATTTCTCTTCTCTCAGCTTTTAGTTTGGTTTTTCAAAAAATGTTATTAAATATGAAGCATTAGTCTATGGTTTGTAATGGGCAAGAAAGATAAAGGTCAATACCTTACAATTCTTTAGAGATAGTGAATTAGTAGTTCACCAAGTAATAGGTCTAAAAAATACAAAAATATATTATTTAGATATTATAATCATAGGGTATGGGACTTACTTGAATATTTTCAAGCTTTTAATATTCATGCAATACTAAGAGGTGAGAATAAATATGTAGACATGTTGGCTGCCATTAAGTCACAATTCAGTATCCCAGCTGATATAAAAAGTGAAAAGGTTTAGTCACACATTAAATTAGTTATGAGGCCTTCTGTTCTAGATAACCATGAGAATTGGAAAGTGTTTAAAGATGACAATTATATTATTAGGTTCTTTCAAGAAGAGTCTAAATTTTCCTTAAAGAATCGGGAGAAGTTCTTACAATAGTATGATGACTAGATTGTGAAGCTAAAAACAAATAAGTTTCCCAAAGGGTTGGTAACCCTTGAGAACATATTCAATGGTGATGATGAGTTGATAAAATAAAATTCTTCATTGTCAACAAAGGAGGAAAACTATACCAACATAGAGATTACAACTGATAACAACTTAAAGTTAGGTAAATTTTACTCTCCTTCAAAAAAGGAAACTTTCATTGAGTTATGTTCAAGTTTTAAGGATGTGTTTGCATGAAAATTATTGGGTGAATATTGTGTCATCAACTGGCTGACAACAAAATGGTTATATCAACCACAACATAAGGAGATTTAATAGGCAAAATGTGTAGGTATACCACATCATAAGGAGATAAATCTCTCCTCTCATCAAGGGGAGGTTCCCTATAAGCTACTATATACTAATATAAACTAAAAATACACTCAGGGGTGAAATCATACCATCCATCTCTCTTTTTTTAGAGATGATGTTCACAAAGAAAAGGAGAACTCTTGGTTAGTTACTGAAGGCACTTCTCTTCTTTCAAAAATGATGTTCAGAAAACCAGAGGAAGACTTCTTGGGTAGTAACTATAACCACAAGAAACCCACAAAAGCACAAAGTCTTTTCATTATCTCTCCTATTGATTGGGACAAAGTAACATAGCAGGATTAAACATAGCTCAAATTCTGCACCTAAAACTACAACAGAGTGAAGTATAATGAAGGATAAAGAGAGCTCAAAGTCTCTCTAGTATCCTTTACACAAAACACAGACTGAAGACAATTATGGTAGCACAAAGTCTCCCACAGTTGGATTTAGGACATCTTCTAGCTTACTTCCACTTGTTTTATTAAATGGGCAAGACTATATTTAAGGAAACAAACATAAGAACAATTTCCTAAAAGACACAAGCTTATTCCAACACAAAGTCTAAAAAGTCACTTGTTTTCTCAATCACTTAACAAAATATGATTAACAATCTGAGCTCAAAATTTAAGGAATGCCTTTCAATTTGGGTAGAGCTTCACTTCTGATAACTGAGAGATCTCCCTTTTACAAAATGAGAGATTACAATATATAGCATCCAAAGAAAGACTTGGGCACCTATTTTCATGAAATGGCCCATGTTGTATTGAATGCATTGAATATTCTATGAAAGGGCCATGATAGAATAGGTTATCAGCCTTAACTTTGGCATTCTAAATCATCTCAAATGTCTCCTCTTAAGCATGGGTTGCCTGGTCTTCTTTATGACGCTTACATGATTGTCCATTCACTTTTACTCTATGAATAAAAATAGGTCACACCATTGAATATTTGTGTTTTTCTGATGTCTATCTGGTGAACTATTCCACCTATTGGAAATAACTCCTTTGTAGATATTTATGGTTTTCCTAAAGTTATTCCTTCTTTCCTTGCCATGTTTTGTCTTTTCCTAGTGATCTGAGCTCTCAAGGATGTTTTCTCAGTTTTTATTGGTGCCTTCGGCTTTTCTTCTTTGCTAATCATTGATTTTGTCATCAAGCTTGCACCCTTTTTTAGATATTAATGGTTATTCCATTACCCTAATTTTGACATCGATGGGGATGTCACTAGTGGTTTCTTAAACCTCTTTGAACCTTGAACCTTGAACTCTTTTGGTTTAGAGGTTCAATGGTTTAATGGTTCAGCAGTTTAATGTTTTCTTCTATGCACTCAAGGCATTGTTGAACTAATTCTTTTAACCACTTTGGTCAAACTATTTGGTTGAACCTCTTTCCAAAATCTTTTGCTTCATTCATTTGCCAATCTCTTTGAACCTTGAACCATTAAACCACTTTGAATTCTTTTGGTTCACTGGTTCAATTAGTTCAATGTTTGACGCCTTTGGACCCTTTGCCGCTCCTTTGAATGCCTTCAGCTTTTTCTTTAGATTGAACTTTTAAACTATTAAACCCATGAAATTTGAACTATTTTGGTTCATTGGTTCAATGGTCCATTGGTTCATCGGTTCATTCCTTTATGGTTGAACTCTTTTAAACTATTGAACCTTTAAATCTTTGAAGTCAGAGTTCAATGGTTCAAGGTTCAATGGTTCAATTCAACTCTTTGAATCCTCTATTTTCTTTAAGTCCATTGAATTCATTAAACCTGTTGAACCTTTAAACTCATTGAACTGATTTAGTTCAAGGTTTAATGGTTCAACGGTTTAATCTGACTCTTTGTATTTGTTGAAGCCATGAACTCTTTTGAAGCTTTTTTATTGTCTAAGTGTGCCGAAGTAGTTGAACCTTTGAAGCAATGAACCTTTGAAGCAATGAACCTTTGAAGCAATGAACCTTTGAACCTTTTTAGGGGTGGGGTTCAATGGTTCAATGGTTCATTCTAATTGTTTGAAGCCCACCATTTAGTCTTTTGATTAAACTTCACTATTAAACCTTTCTCAAAATACTAAGGAAAAGCCTTAAGTGTTTTGAACTTCTTTTGAAGAAAGCCGGCCTATTGAACCTATGGCTTCTTTAGTGAAAAAGGCTCTAATATTTGAAAAACTCAATTGCTCATAACATTTTGAAGGAAAGAAAGAGACCATTTTGGCCTGCATGACCAAAAATGGTCAACATGTTGTCCACAAAAGCAAGTGACAGATTTTGGGAACAACAACTGGCTCTAGTTGGGGAACTTTCATTGATTGGAAACTGAAGCAATCAAAGGGAGTAGAAACTAGAATCTTAGTGCCTTCATCTATGCCATTGGGCTATGGAGGCATGCTTACCCAAAAAGAAAGGTGCCAAAAACTAAACGGTGCCAAGAACAAATGAAAAATACAAAATAAATAAAGATGTACATATATGCAAATGGACTTATCTGATACTTCAAGGATTGAAGTGCTTTAGATGCTGCCCACTATGAGGTAGAGTAAATGGCATTCCATCTTGATATTTTAGTAAGAAACTATTTTTACCATTTGATCAATGAATAGAAAATGGACCTCTCCATAAGAAATCTAATTTTCCATGCATTCCCTTTGGTTCTCTCCTCTTGTCCCACAATAAGACTTGATCTCTAACCTGAAAATTATAGATCATTGCTTTCTAGTCAAAGAGTCTCTTTACTAGACTTTGATGCACAATAATTCGGTCCACCACCATGGTTCGTTGCTCATTTAGCTCAGTCAGCACATGATCCTCTTATCAATGGAACCTTCAAAAGTTGAATCTTCCACTACCTTTGCTAATTTTAATGTTGGTAATTCCAGGGTGATTGGTATCTTTGCATTGAGACCATACAGAAGTTGAAATGGGGACATACCAATTACCCTCTTGGGTGTAATTATGTTTGCCCATAAAGCATCAAGCAATGCTTTATGCCAGGTTCTTTGATTGTCATCCACTAACTTCCTGATAATGGTCACCAAGTTCTTGTTACTTGATTCTGCTTGACCATTTCCTTGTGGATAATAGTCAGAAGAGTGGGAGAGATTAATCCCATAATAGTAGTAGAACTGGGTGATCTCATGAGAAGAGAAACAAGATGCATTTTCTATTACAATCTTAGTTAGGACTCCAAACATGGAAATGATGTTTTCCTTAAGAAAATTACATACCACCTCTAAAGTGGCATGCTTGACTGGAATGGCTTCCACCCACTTGTTAAAGTAGTCTATGGCTATAAGGACATAATCATGTCCAACACTCAAGGATGGATTTACAGTGCCAATGAAATCAATTCCCCATTGTTTAAATGGCTCTTCTATGACCACAAGCTTGAGAGGTAATGTAGCCAACTTGGGTTTGCCAACAAACTGATAACACAGCTCACATCTACGCACCCAAGCGTATGAATCTTAAAATAGAGTAGGCCAATAATACCTAGCTCATAGAATCTTATGGGTAGTCATAGGTGCAAAAAAAATGTCCTCCATAAGCCAAATTATGGAAGGACTCCAAAAGTTTGTTCTGCTACACTTCATCCACGTAGTGAAGGAATAACCCATCAA
This sequence comes from Torreya grandis, assembly GCA_037957365.1. Classification (NCBI taxonomy): domain Eukaryota; kingdom Viridiplantae; phylum Streptophyta; class Pinopsida; order Cupressales; family Taxaceae; genus Torreya; species Torreya grandis. The sequence continues at coordinate 976,831 of JARHVA010004893.1, forward strand.
GGTTCCTCTTATACAGACTATTGTCCCATAGGATAAAGTTGGTATCTTTCAACTTAACAATCCTCTTTTCTTTATGAGACAGGTGAGTAGGACACTCACCATGGGTAAGGAAATGAGAAATATTTGAATACCACTCATTCATAGTGGTGACAAAGAGGACTACTGGCATGTCATCAACTTTTGCTTCTTCATGGCCTGCTTCTTTTGGTATATTATCAGCAATTAATTGGTAGAGACCCCTTCCCCACACAAGCTTTGTAGGTTTGATAACAAGATTAAACTCCTAGATTTTGGTAATCCAATTGCCCCTTTTAGTTCTAAACTCTTGCTTAGTTAGTATGGACTTGACTGTTGTATTAGGAACCAAAGCAACATAATGTGAGTTCAAGATTTAAAAATAGAAGTGCTTTACCACCTTTACCATAGAATAAGCATGCTTATCCATTTTTGAATACTTTAGCTCATGAGCTTTGAGGGGACAACTCATGAAAGATATGGGAGATTCCACACCTTTGTTCTACTAAACCAAGATGGTTGAAATCATATGTTCAGAAGCATATCTATACATTACAAAGTATTTGGCATAATCAAAACAAACTAGAATAAGGGTGTGGGCAATAGCTTCCTTGATGTCTTGAAATGCTGATTTACCTTCTTCAAACTAGTTGAAAGCAGCTTTGCCCTTCATAATATTGACAATGTGGTGAGTCTTCTCTATGAATTTAGGAATGACCCTTCACATAAAATTCAGCTTTCCAAAGAAAGAGTGGACTATGGTCTTACTGGTAGGATGAGCAAGCTTTTGAATGGATTTGACCCTTTTTGGGTCAATTTTTATGGCTTCTTGAGATACAGTGTGACTGAGAAGTCTACCTTCTATGACCCTAAAAATCAACTTCTTGGGATTAAGAGAAATACCATTCTACCTACATCATTTTATTACTTGTTTTAGAAGATGCACATGATCAAAATGATGTTTAGAAAACACTATCAAGTCATCAAGGTATATCACAATGAATTTCTCCATTTCATTTTTGAAAGCAAGATCCATCACTCTTTGTAAGGTGGCACTAGCATTGATCAAACCAAAAGGCATTCTACGATATGCAAAAGTGCCCCAAGGTGTAGTGAAAGTGGTCTTATGTTGGTCTGCTTCACCAACTTCCACTTGATTATATCCCAAAAAACCATCTAGCATTGATAACATCTCAGCACTAGTCACTGTCTATAGCAACTGGTCCATGATGGGTAGGGGATAGTTGTCTTTTAAAGATGACTGATTCAGATTTTTTAAATCAATACACAGGCAAATTTTTCCATTCTTCTTTCTCACTATGACTATGTTCACAATCTAGGTGGAATGATGGATTAAGAAAATAATTCTTGCATTCAACATTTTCTGTATCTCAGAGAGAATAGTGCCTGATATCTTGGGGTTATACTACCTTTATTTCTACTTATGAGGCAATGACTCAATCTTGAGAGGAATTTTGTGCTGGATTTCTTCAAGTCTGAGAGATTTTAGATTATCATAAGATTATACCAAACATCAATATAATGGTGAAGCAGTGTGATAAATTTGAGTTTTTCATCAGAGGTAAAACAATTCCCAATGTTGACCATTCTTGGATTGTCTTTTGTACTCAAATTCATTTGATCAAAATCCTTATAGGATTTTAAATTTATTTGTTATTCTTTGATAAACCTATCATGCTTGTCAACAAGTTTCTCAAGAGAAACTAATCCTTTGGAAATTTTATTCCCTTTGAGCTGAAGGAACTGTTCACCAGCTTTTGAATCTATCTCCAGAGTTGATTCTCACGATGGAGGTTCACTACCTTCAAAATGAAGCTTTTCAAAGCTGTCTACTTGTTTTAAAAAAACAATGATTTGGTTGTCACCATCAAAAACCTACCAATGGTCATCATTATCAGGTACACTTGGTCAAAATACCAACTCGATAGTGTACTTGTCCTCTTTGAAATTTTGGTGAGGGACTAAGAGAGTTGCAGAGACGGCCAATGCATCTGCATGACTGTTGAATTCTTTGGGCATGGTAGGAATATTGAAAGCATCAAAGTTTTCAATGTAGTCCCACACCAGATTGTGATAATATCATAATCTTTTATTCTTGATTTTATACAGGTTCTTCACCTAAAAAATCACTAGTTCAACATCACATTTGGCATGAAGAAGTTTAACTCCTTTGTCTTGAGCAGCCTTTAATCCTAGTAGCAGAGATTCATACTCAGCAGTGTTGTTAGTGTTTTTGAATTACAAATTATATGAATATGGAAAAATATCTCCTTGAGGAGATATTAAAATAACTCCAACTCCAGAATCGGTAGAAGAATTGCTGCCATCGAATTCTAGAATCTAGACGTCATCAAAATTTGATCTTCTTTCAGATTTTTCTTCATCAAAAAGGGAAGATTCTTTTTCATGTGTACTATGTCTCACCAATCCTCTTGATGTCTTATCTAAATATTTTGGATTGTCACTTAGTAATCTTTCATCTGTTAAAATAAGAATGTCTTTAGTAGATAAAAAGTAATTACCCATGCCTGAAGATTCAAATAGAATTTGAGCTTTAGGGGCTGATGTCTGAGTAACAATGTACTTCAACTCCTTTTTAAGAAGTAGCCTTTGCATGATGCCCTTGATAGGGATCCTCACCTCAGATAGGTCCATGCTCAATTCCCCACCAATGTCCTTGCAAAAATTTCATCTAAGAAGAATGTCGTAGGAGGCTGGGACGTCAGCCACCAGGACTATCATTTTGATTCTCTTATCTGGGAAAGCCACAAATACAAATTGGGCATCTTTGATTTGTTGCAATAGAGTTAATTGTTTGTTTTCCATGGAGAAAAATCTCTCAAAGGTCTTATTCAATGTGAGACCAAGAGATTCTGCCACCTTAGCAGGCATGACATTGTCAAAGGCACCAGAATCTATAATGCAATTGTTTAGCTGATGACCGTTTATCAATAGGGAAATATAAAATGGTTATGTCTTCCCAAGGGCAACTAGAGGAGTGATAAAAATATTATTTTAGGTGGATGTATCCTTTGGGGGACCAGGAGTTACTTTCAAAATTTCTTGTCCTGCAGGGATGGTTTTATTTATTATGTATTGCACTAACCTATCCAACTACTCAGGGTTGGATTACAAGAATTCAAGTTCAGACATTTGAATTTTGGTATTCTTAGCATGGTCAATTATGTCAAATGACTGAAATGAATTGAAAATGGAGGAAGGCATCCCATCAATTTGGGTTTTACTAGGTGTGGGACTGGTCTATGAATTTAAAGCAGAAGGTGAAGGAATATTTGATGTAGTTATTTTTTTATTGCTCATCAGGTCATTTGATTGGAAAGGCAGCAAAGTTCCTCATTTATAAATTGAAATTGTTGGTCAAGATTCTTCCCCTATTTTTTCTTTATCTACTTGTTGAGCTGACTGGTTCTGGGACCTGGTAAATACAACATATGATCCATCAAATGCTTCTCCTTTACTTCTGGGTTCATCTTGGTAATTCAGGAAACCAATGTTGGAGTCACCAATTGATTCTTCTTAGCCTTCTAGAAAGAGATAAATGTCATCTTCTTGGTTTAACTTAGGTTGGAAAGAAAAATTAGATTCAGTCTCAAGATAACCAACTACTGAATTAGTTGGTGCTACTTCAATGGCAAGCTTCCCTAGTGGGGGAGGAAGGCGATTTGGTTGCCCTTGATTTTTGGCAGCATTGCCTTGATATGACTAGTTGGGAAACATCCTCCTTGGTATATCCTAATAATAATTAGGAGTAGACATCCCTTGTACCATTTATTTTTTTAGAGTTAACAATTCATTTGCTATCTTTTACACCATAGGATTAGTGGTGCATGCAGGAGAATATTCAAAAGATGAAGAAGGTTTACCTCTGTTAGATCTCTTCTTATCTTTCTTGCCAAGATAAGGTCATCTTCAACCTTAGTCACCAAAATTTGAGCTACAGTAAGGTCTATGTGTCCAACCCACCTCAACAGGAAATTCACTTTAGGAAGCTGAGAATTGATGAAGAAGCATTTGAGATTCTCAGGTGTTGGCTAAGCAATTATGAGAATCCTATTCTTCAGCTTGTCAAATTAGAAATGAAGTCTCTCATGGGTTCATGAGGCTCCTTAATTTGTGTAAGCTAAGCTAATAGGGCATGTGCATCTTCTACAGGTTTGAATCTAGCCTTGAACTTAGCCTTGAGATTATTTTAGTTAGTCACTATTTGTGCTTGTAGATGATAAAACCAGTCTGTGGTAGTGCCTTACAATGTTTTCACAAATAATTTGACTACTATAGATTCATATTCAATGCCTATCACACCACAAGTTATGCAAAAGTCTGCAATATGTTCATCATGATGAACCTTCCCATCACCATAGAACTTAGAAAAATTCTTTCTTAAACTTTAGGGTAGTTCATGTAGAGGTGGGGTTAGATTCAGAGGACCAAAAAATATTACCCCAGGGGCCTTGAGCTACCATGATATGGCTATTGAAAGGAGGGATAATAAATCTCTATGGGATATGTATAGACAAAGCTGTACTAGTAGAGGAAAGAGAAGCTTTGCCTGGTATTAGGGACCTAACGTTTATAGGAGGAAAACTCCTAGTTCACTGAAGGTGAGTTTGTGGAAGAGAAAGATTAAAATTACTCAGCTGCACCAACTCAAATATAGGGTCAACAATACCTTGAGCTCTCTGGCTTCGTGTATACCATGAATTTGTCAAAGTGTGAAATGCTAATGGAAAAGAATTGAATATGCTTCAATTTGAAGCTTGAGGCTTCAAACTATGCATTCTTCCCTAGTGGATTCACCAAAAACTATTGAGTGAATATTTTGTCATCAACTAGTTGATGGAAAAATGGTTATATCAACCACAACATAAGGAGATTTAATCGGCAAAATGTGTAGGTCTACCACATCATAAGGAGATAAATCTTTCCTCTCATCAAGGGGAGGTTCCCTATAAGCTACTATATACTAATATAAACTAAAAATACACTCAGGGGTGAAATCATACCATCCATCTCTCTCTTTTCAGAGATGACATTCACAAAGAAAAGGAGAACTCTTGGGTAATTATTGAAGGCATTTCTCTTCTTTCAGAAATGATGTTCAAAAAACTAGAGGAAGACTTCGTGGGTAGTAATTGTAACCACAAGAAACCCATGAAAGCACAAAGTCTTTTCATTGTCTCTCCTAATGATTAGGACAAGGTAACACAATAGGATTAAATGTATCTCAAAGTCTACACCTAAAACTACAATAGAGTGAAGGATAACGAAGGATAAAGAGACATCAAAGTCTCTCTAATATCCTTTACAAAAAACACAAATCAAAGACAATTATGGTAGCACAAAGTCTCCCACAGTCAGCTTCAGGGCATCTTCCAGCTTACTTCCACTTATTCTGCTTGTTTGATTAAATAGGCAAGACTATATTTCAGGAAACGGACATAAGAACAATTTCCTAAAAGACACAAGCTTATTCCAACACAAAGTCTAAAAAGTTGCTTATTTTCTCATTCACTTAACAAAATATGATTAACAATCTGAGCTCAAGGTCTCAAGAATGCCTTTCAATTTGGGTAGAGCTTCACTTCTGATAACCGAGAGATATCCCTTTTACAAAATGAGAGATTACAATATATAGCATCCAAAGAAAGACTTGGGCACCTATTTTCATGAAATGGCACATGCTGTATTGAATGCATTGAATATTCTATTAAAGGGCCATGCTGGAATAGGTTATTAGCCTTAACTTTAGCATTCTAAATCATCTCAAATGTCTCCTCCTAAGCATGGGTTGCCTGGTCTTCTTTATGATGCTTACACGATTGTCCATTCGCTTTTACTCTATAAAGAAAAATAGGGCATGCCATTGAATATTTGTGTTTTTCTGATGTCTATCTAGTGAACTATTCCACCTATTAGAAATAAATCCTTTGTAGATATTTATATTTTTCCTATAGTCAATCCTTCTTTCCTTGCCATGTTTTGTCTTTTCTTGGTGATCTGAGCTCTCGGGGTTGTTTTCTTGCTTTCTACTAGCACCTTCAACTTTTCTTCTTTGCTAATCGCTGAGTTTGTCATCAAGATTGCACCCTTTTTGAATATTAACAGTTATTCCATTACCCTAATTTTGATGTCTATAGGGATGTTTACTGGTGGTTGCTTGAACCTCTTTGAACTTTGACTTGAACTCTTTTGGTTTAGAGGTTTAATGGTTCGGCAGTTCAATGTTTTCTTTTATGCACTCAAGGCATCGTTGAACCAATTATTTGAACCACTTTGGTCAAACTATTTGGTTGAACCTCTTTCCAGAATCTTTTACTTCATTCATTTTCTAATCACTTTAAACCTTGAACCATTGAACTGCTTTGAACTCTTTTGGTTCATTGGTTCAATCGCTTCAATGTTTGATGCCTTTGGACCCTTTGCCGCTCCTTTGAACTCCTTCAAATTTTTCTTTAGATTAAACTTTTGAACTATTGAACCCATGAACTTTGAATTATTTTTGTTCATTGGTTCAATGGTCCATTGGTTTGTCGATTCATTCCTTTATGGTTGAACTTTTTTGAACTATTGAATCTTTGAACCTTTAAAGTTGGGGTTCAATGTTTCAAGGTTCAATCTTTCAATTCAAATCTTTGAATCCTCTATTTTATTTAAGTCCATTGAACCCATTGAACATTTAAACTTGTTGAACCTATTTGGTTCAAGGTTCAATGGTTCAACAGTTCAATCTGACTCTTTGAATCCGTTGAAGCCATGAACTCTTTTGAAGCTTTTTTATTGTCTAGGTGTGCCGAAGTCATTGAACCTTTGAAGTGATGAACCTTTGAACCTTTTTGGGGGCATGGTTCAATGGTTCATTCTAATTGTTTGAAGCCTGCCATTAAGTCTTTTGATTAAACTTCGCCTTTGAACCTTTCTCAAAATACTAAGGAAAATCCTTAAGTGTTTTGAACTTTTTTTAAAGAAAGCCCACTTGTTTAACCTATAACTTCTTTAGCTAAAAAGGCTCTAATATTTGAAAACCTCAATTGCTCAGAACATTTTGAAAGAAATAAAAAGACTATTTTGGCTTGCAAGACCAAAAATGGTCGACATGTTGTCCACAAAAGAAAGTGACAGATTTTGGGAACAATAAAAATATAGTGATCTCAAAGGATTTTATCTAAGTCTAGATCAACACACCATTGAGTTAGAATCTAAAACTAAGCCAATAATGTAAAGAAAAAGGCATATCAATCCAAAGCATGAGGTTTTGATGAGATCTAAGCTTCATAAGCTCATTGAGTCAACTATTATATTTTGAATCAAGAACTCAACTTGGGTGGTAAACCTTATTCCATTACAGAAAAATAATGGTGAAATTAGACTGTGTTGACTTGAAGAAGGGTTATTTATAAGAACACCATCCATTTACATCTATGAAACAAATTTTACAGTTGGTTGTAATTTTAGAAAGGTTCTCCTTGTTGTATGGCTATAGTGGTTATAATCATATTTTGGTCAAGGAAGAAGACAAATTCAAAACAGCCTTCATCATAAAGTGGGGGACATTTTCATATATAAATATGACCTTTGGTTTATCCAATGTTGGAGTAATTTTTTATAAATCCAGGGATGACATAATAATTTTCTTTGATGGTGTATCTGAGCACATGATTCACCTCAATAAAGTGTTTGAAAAATGTAGGCAGTTTGGAATATCTCTAAATCCCAAAAAGTTTGTTTTTTCAGTTCATGTAGGTAAGCTTATTGCACATGTAATTTCAAAACATGGTATGAGTATAGATCCTAATAGGATAGATTCAATTCTTGCACTTTCTTTTCCTAAGCACAAGAAAGCTATGCAAAATTTCTTATACAAAATTGATTTTATAAGAAGGTAAATTTCAAATTTTACCACTTTAGCTAAGTCACTTACAACTATGCTAAAGAAGAATCAAGGTTTTAAGTGGTCTAAATAATGAGTAAGGAACTTTGAATAAATTAAAAAAGCCATAGCAAGTGCTCCTACACTCTTGAATCATGATTTCATAAAAGATTTTATCCTATAAACTTATGCCAGGATTGACACCATTTCAAGTATACTTATGCAACATAATCATGAGGCTTTAGATAAACCAATATCCTTCTTAAGAATATTTTTGGAAGAATATGAAACAAGGTACTTTTTTGTTGAAAAGCATGTACTTTTAGTTATAATATATCTCAAGATGTTTAGATACTTTTTGTCTAATAATAAGATACATCTAATAGTTTCCCATCTAAGTATCAAAGAATTTCTCTTAAATAAGGATATAAATGAGAAAAGAACTGGTTGGAGACCAAATTAATGGAATATGATGTGGAGATCAAGATCAAAAATATGGTAAGAGGCAAAGGACTTTGTGAACATCTAGCCCAAGACTTGCAAGAGGATAATGAGGTGGTTATGGTGTCAAATGATGAAGAAATTATAATTGGTCATATCTCACGTTCCAACTAGTTCCAAGACATGGTAATATACCTCCAAGATGGTATTTATCCCTCTCATTTAATCACTTCAAAAATAATATATTTTAAATTGTAATCCATTCTATTTTTTTTGTTGATGGTGTTTTTTTCAAGAAAGATATCAAAGGCATGTTGCTAAGGTGCATAGAGTAAGGCCAGACATAGAGATTACTTGAGCAATTCCATGATGGACATGGTGGAGGAAAATATTTATCAAGGACCATAACCCACAAGATCATGAGAGGTGGGTATTATTGGCCAAGCTTATTTGGATATTGTCATGCATGGGTTAGGAAATGAAGACAATGTGCCATGTTTTTTGGAAAGGTGAAACTTATAGCCTTACCTCTCCAATCTATTGTGTTGGATCAGCCCTTTATCTAATGGGGATTATAATTTATTAGTCTCATTAACCCCCCTTCAAGTTCATATCATAATTATATACTAACTACCACAGACTATTTTACTAGATGGATAGAGGCAGCGGCATTGAAGGAAGCAAACGAGTCCAATGTGCTATATTTTTATGAAGGTTTGCTTACCAAGTTTGGATTCCATTCAACTATTATTTTTGATAATGTTATGTCCTTTGTGGGGTCTAGAATCAGCTAATGGATAGTTCAACATAGTGTCTTTGTCAACACTTCATCAAATTACTATCCACAAGGCAATGTCCTTGTTGAATACACTAATAAAAACCTATTGAAGATCATACGGAATATTGAAGATAATCAAATGTCGTGACACCTCAAGCTAAACTCATCTTTATGGGTTGATAGGATCACTTACAAGAAGTCAATAGCCAACTATCCCTACAAACTAGTATATTGTAAAGAAGCAAGAATGTCTATTTCTCTTGAATTTCCTACCCTAGAAGTAATGCACCAACTTGAGTTAGTAGATAATGAACCTATGGAGATTATATATGTTGAGCTTATATAGTTGGAAGAGACAAGACATCAACCCATGCTAACCATGGAAAACCATCAAGCAAAGGTAAAGAGATCCTTTGACAAAGGAGCTTATTCACATAGTTTCAAAGAAGGAGATTTGGTCCTCAAGTGGGATGAGGACAGAGCTAAGCTAAGAAGGTGATACATAAACCCATTTCAAATCCTTCAAATTCACTTGTAGTTTACAACAGATACTGAATAATGGATTTTAAATAAATAATCAAAAATTGATTTAAAGTTTTTAAAAATTGGATTAAAACTGAATATGAATATCTATGTATTTATTCCTTCCAATTACACCTTAAATGATCATTAGCCATTTAATTGATTTTTTTAAAATGTTGTGTTTGAATAAAACTTGCATCCACATTTTTAATAACTGAATCAAATCTATGGAAAGAATAGAATGAAAAATAACAAAAACACAAACACCAAAATTGTTAATAGATTTCACCCGATATGGGATACATTTTCAGTTCCTACTCAAAGGTGAAATAGATCGATTATTGATGAAAATTTTCTTTTTACATCACCTTATCCCTAGTAGGGGTTCTCAATCTATAAATAAATGCTTTGATGTTATTGGCTCTGGCTCTCAGCTCTCATCTCTCATCTCTCTGAGTTTTTGAGTGAATTCACTAAATTCCAATTCCAATTCTAATGATTTGAAATTCCCCTTTGACCCCTTTATATACTTGTTATGGGTCCACTTTTTCTAATTGGGATGATTATGCACAATCTTATTTTAATAAATTTCATAATTATCCTATACCCAATTTTAATGGGATTTTAAATTATCCATTACATTTAAAATGGGGTGATAATTATTCCCCAATGTTTGATGGTTTATGTTTATCCCCATTTACTAAGGTTTACTTTAAAAATATTAAAGACTTGGGTCAATCCATATTGCCACATCATCATTTTTACTGAGTTTGACCATAACTTTGGCTGGTCATAATTTTTGCATACAGACTCCATTTTTTGAATCATGAAATGTGCCAAAAATCTCTCGATGAGCTATACACCATGGAACTAGTTTAAAAACGTTCCAAGACTATCAATTTTTCCAATTTGACCATCTTTGACTATATGCTGACCAAAATTTGACCAATGATAACTGGAACATATGATATCCCTTTTTTGCATTCCAATAGTTGATGAAAAGCTCTTGGTGATCTCTACACATTGGACCACATTTTAAAGAAAACTAAGAACATCTAAAAATATCCTCTGAATCATGCCTCCTGACTAAGAAGGCTTTTTGTCCACAAAAATCTATTTTTCACCCACAAATGTTGCTAATCATCTTCATGCATATCACAAACACCCAAGATCCATAGAAATAACATTATAGGTTAAATTACTACTAATTATTGATTAGTTTAATCACAAAAATTTGATCAGTAAAAATTAGACAATTGTTCACTAGAATAGACAATTATCCCACTGATATTTGTGATGTTGCCAATCTCTGCAAATAGTTGTGAACCAAATGATCTATCACTGCCATCACAAAAAATTGATCAGTTTAGAAAAACAGATACTTGTTCACCCCAAGAGGAAAATGTTCAACTGATACTCTATGATAAGGCCAATCACTGTAACTATAAAATTTCACTAAAATGGATCAATCTAAATTAGATAACTTTAAATGCCAAACATAGGTGAGTGTACATTGACCATGTGAAACTAAATTTTTTTGGGAAGAAGAACAATGCCATTATCTTCCTCTAGAGTGACCACACTCCCAAAATGACTTCTCTACTACTACATGGCCTCAAATAGCCTCTACACAGAACTAGGAACTTAGAATGTGTGTCAGATGACCTCCTCTACTGCATGGCCTCAAAGAGCCTCTACACAAAAAAGTTAGAATTGACATATAATGATCTCCTCTACTATACGGCCTCAGAGAGCCTCTACACAAAAATGAATAATCGGGCACCTCCATCAATGCCCTCTTTTATTGCATGGCCTCAATGAGCCTCTACATAGAAATGAAGAATTGGGCACCTTCATCAACATCCTCTTTTATTGTATGACCTCAAATATCTACAAAAAATTGGTGTGTGTAAAATAAATCCAAATGGTGTCTATAAGATTATAAGGATTATATAAATGATCACCAAAAAATAGCCCTAAAAAAACCAGTGAAGGTAAACTATCTACATAAATATCACATCCCCAATCAGTGAAACTGCCAATAACTGCAAAAGATCACCAGGTGTAACTTGAAAAATAGTTTGTTAGTGTAATTATTATGCATTATAATGTTGTTACAAGATTTTACATTGTGAGCACATTTACAAACATGCCCAAATTATGGGTCTTAAAAATGCACCTAACATATACATGCTAAAAATAGATGCATTCCCAAACAATAATTATTTTACAAATAAGTATGAAACTGAACGCTGTCAAATCCCATCAACCTATACAAACTACTATCAAATCTCAAAAGCTAAAATATGAGTTTTAATTTGGACCTCAAATTAGATCTCTATCTCAACTCCACCCCTAATCATGAATGGAATATGATCACCATGATTGGATAGGGGGTTGAAACCAGTGCCCTCCCTATCTATAAATGGGATAGGAAAGGAAACCAGTGAAGCGAATCCCCTATGGATAGATGGGGATGGGCCTCATGAAGTGAATCTCATAACCAATGAATATCTCTCCCCTATCTAGGTATAGTGAATCTCGTAACCAATGAATATCTCTCCCATATATATAGATAGGCCCAGTGGATCCCTTATATATAGATGGGGATGGACCTAACACCCTAGATATAGATGGGAAACCAGTGAAGTACCCTACATTTATATATGGGAAACTAGTGCCCTAGATATAGATGGGGTTGGTTGTATTGACTAGAGATTTTATCCCAGTGGCTGAGAGAACATATAGAGTAGAGGGTCTCCCCATATATATATTCTTGACTCTTAGTCCCTAGAAATGTTCTAAAAGGCAATATAGATATATAGGCCATCTAGCGGGAGGAAAGAATGGTAGAATTGAAAGGTGATATGTATATATAGGCCATCTAGTGGGCCTATCTAGATATAGGGTGATCCCCCTCTCTATATGAAATGAATCTGATATGGATGTATAGGCCATCACCTAAATTATACCAAGAACTCAAAAGCTGAATAAGGAGATATAAATGAAGTATTTCCAATTTTTCAATGTAAAAAAATTTACTGAATATGGTAAACCTATCCTTCCATTTTTTCATGAATCTAAACTCTAAAAATTCATTTTCCATTTTTAAATAATTTATAAAATATGAGTTTAATTCCTTTATCACAATCAACTGGAATCCCAAAATCAAGTGTAACCAAAATGAATTAAAAGCATGATATTCATCAATATCAACAATGCTCTATATAAATCTATCAATGAAAATAAAAGACTTTTCATTATCCATATAAAAATAAAATGGACTCATATGTGGAAAATCTATGGATAGATCTAAGGTTGTTTTATTCTCAACTAGTGGATTAACTTCTTTTACCTTGTTAACCAAATTTTTCTTACCATTTTTCAGATGACTTGTTGGATGAATTTTACAGCATTTTTTAACCTGGTGTCCACTCGTATGATAATGAGTACAATAGTTCCCCTTATTCATTTTCTGAGATGAGGACACACGTTTGCGATTTCTTGCCTAAGAGATATGACATTGGTATTTATCATCTACCTTTTTCTTAATGAATGACATCAAATTCTTCATTAGTGTCCCTCTCTTCCAATAACTAGCAACATAATGGTTATGTAATCGATAGAAAGTAAAAGGAAAAGCATTCCAAATTTTATGAATATCAAAGCCAAATTTCTTAAATAGAAAGAGTGGATTAGAAATCTTATGATTTCTCTCATGCTTATGATTATGATAAGAAGGTGAAGGTGGAATCTCATTATCTCTTCTTTGTATTCTCTTACCAAATCCATCATGCAATACTAGTGGCATAGACTCTTTGTTTTTAGAAATTTGTCTTCCTTCAATGGTTTTGAAACTTTCTCCAATATCCACTTTCTCACTAGTGTAACCCAATCCTACATGATGAGGCGGATCCTCTAACTATATTGGGTTAGCAGTACCTTGGCCATTCTTACCAAGGCCTCTTCCATCAAATCCCTTTTTAAGAAAAAGTTTAGATCATATGCCTTTAGTATGCTTTTCAAATTCACCAAAATCAATGTTTGAAACTATAGGAAAGGAAGTATTATTGGTGAATAACTTGTAGTGCCTTCATTTGTCATAGTTCCTTTATATGACATAGAAGGCAATTCCTTCTCCTGTTCACCATTCTGTAATTGAACCAAGAACTCATCATTGGCATGTAATTCATTTTTCAAGTGCACAATCTCCTCTTCCAAGGAGTAAAACTTAGCTCTCAAGAAAGAGTTATCTTCTTAGATTTGGAAATTATATGCTTTAATCTTATCAAGCCTACCTATTTTCAAGGCTTTGCCTATGGATTCCTGTTTCCTACAACTTGTACTTATAACAATAGCAAATGAAAATTGAAGGTCAAAATAAGTCTAAATGTCTGCACAAATTAAATGAAACCAACTGAATCTAAAATCAAACTTTTACACAATTAGAAGCTAATCCTTTCATTACAACTGCTTTGATATCAAAATTGATCTGTAAACCCCTTTTGAACCCTTTAAGTTCACTTTCAGTTTATAATGAATACCGAATAATGGATTTTAAATAAATGATCAAAAATTGATTTAAAGTTTTTAAAAATTGGATTAAAACTGAATATGAATATCTATGTATTTATTCCTTCTAATTGCACCTTCAAATGATCATTATCCATTTAACTAATTTATGTTAAATGTTGTGTTTGATTAAAAATTGCATCCACATTTTAATAATTAAATCAAATCTATGAAAATAACTAAATGCAAAAAAACACAAACACAAACACCAAAATTATTAATGGAGTTCATCTGATATAGGTTAGGTCTCTAGGTCCTACTCAAAGGTAGAACTGATTGATTATTGATGCAAAAAAAATTGTACATCACCTTATCCCCATTAGGGGTACTTGATCTATAAATAAATGTTTTGATGCTACTGGATCTAGCTCTGGCTCTTAGCTCTCTGAGCTTTTGAATGAATTCATTGAATTCTAATTCCAATTTTAATGATTAGAAATGCCCATCTGACCACTTTATATACTTGTTATGGGTCCAATTTTTTTTATTGGGATGATTATCCACAATCTTATTTTAATAAATTTCATAATTATCCCATACCCCATTTTAATGGGATTTTAAATTATCCATTACATTTAAAATGAGGTGATAATTATTCCCCAATGTTCGATGGTTTATGTTTATCCCCATTTACTAAGGTGGGATTTACAAATATTAAAGACTTGGGGCAAGCCATATTACCATGTCTCTTTATTTCCATTGTAGACACCGTAATTGTGTCTAACCCTTGTCATCCTCCCCTTAACCCCCATTTTAGTTTTTCACGCCTATTTAACCCCTGTCGACCATTTTCTCACGAGCCTTGACCCTGGCAGCATGTAAAAATGAGCAGAAGGCTAAAATTAGCCTCTATCCCCATTCTACATCTACCGACGACAGTCACCACCCGACCGACGTCGCCGATGTCGGTCACTTCTCGACTGACGTCGGCGGTCCTGTCGGCATCGGTTCTATTTAACACTGCGTTCTCGACCCGAACGCAGATTTCGTTATCCGTTCTTCATTTGGTTGCCAATCCGTTTCTCGATCGGTTATTGAACCGTCCTTCGTAACTATCAGTACACTATTCATTCGATCAATCAGCAAAAACCTCTGGATTCGAATGATCAATCAATTTTTGCATCCATTCAATCTGCATCCAATCTCTCATATTCTCTCTCTCTGGTACAGGTATTCTACTTCAGTCATCTTGCTGGAGGTCTGCTACATCAAACTTCTTTGACACAGCAACAACGTCAATCATGTCTCTGACTCTATTTTTAGTGTATAAAAGGTAAGCTTTGCTCTGTGTTTTCATTTTACTCTCTGGTTATTGTTTTTTTATTTGATATCATTACCCAGATTTAGAGTTAGATCATAACCCTGACCTTATTTCCACCCGTATCACCTCTATCCACCCTATTTGGAAAATACAGTATGTAACTCTGCCCAGATCCCTGTACAAAACCCTCAAACAAATCCCTATGACTCCTAAACCAGCTTCTCGAACCCTTAGACAAAAAATTCAGACCCTTCTGCAATCCAAAAAACTTTGTCCAGACCCGACCAGACCCTGTCCAAAACTATCTCCCAGATCAACGTCGGTCATTACCCCGACCGACGCCGGCACTTCAACCTATGTCGGCACTTTCTTTGACCGACGCCGGCATAGAGATCGACACCAGTGACTATGCAGAGTAGTTTGTTGCATATTAGGTACTCATTTTGCTTTTTGTCTTTTATTTGCTTTCATTCTGTCTTTCATTATTTCTACTTCAGTCAAATATTCTATTTTTTATTAGTGGGTTGATATCCCTTAAGGAAGTCTTCATACTTCAGGGATCAAGCATTTGCTTGACAGCTCACCGTCTCTTCGTTTAACATTTTTTCGTGTTTAGTCTCTTTTTTTTCACTGGTGTCATTCCTCCAAAGCCAAAGAGGAGTACCTTCCAACGTCTAATTTTGGTGTGCATGACTATATCTGGGTATCTTCTAACCCTAGACCATCTCTTAGTTTCTCATTTCTATCTTTTGAATGTGAAAGCGAAATTAGCGTAGAAACATTCTGGCATGCTCGGTGGGACCCTAGGGCCTTCCTTGGGTTCTTTCTTTCTTTCGTTCATATAGGTGCATTAGGTTCCTTCCTTTTTGCCTCTTTCGTCTCTTCTAAATGACATCATAAGCAAGAATAAAAAGAACTTTTCTTTTCTTTCTTGCACTTCTAGACTAGTCAAAACTCATATTCTTCGACTCTTTCTCCATTCGTCTTCATACGAACAAACATTTTGACTTGGGCTTAAAACACATTGCACTTTCATTTCTGTTTGCTTGCATTTCTTAGACCACACTTAGTAATTAATAAACACATATTGAATTAATCTAGTCCACTTGATGTTACACAACCAAACCACTTGCACAAAACAAACATCTTAACTTACTTGAGACAAGGCTCGACTGGGATTTCATCCCCCAGCGGATACCTTACCCGTCCTGGCGATCCTACTTGGATTTCATCACCAAGGGGAAAGCCCACTCTGTTCTCTGGCAGAGTCTAATCTATAGGGGAAGTATATTTTGGCTAAGCGGGCCCAGTTTATCACTGGACTCGTGAAGTGAGGGGAGCTTGCTCCTTAGCACCAGGCCTTGTACGAAACATAACACAGACTTCTTGAGCACCATAACTAACCTGAAACCATCCATAGACTACTTCTTCTAGGTCCCGACTCAAAAGCCAATCTTCCTCTACACACATTCTAAGGCATAAGCCACTATAATCCCAATAATTTACTCTTAGGGTTTTAGGATCTGCTTGTGTTCTTCATCTTTTCTATTCTTATTTGCTTGTTTGAGCTTGTGAGGACGTTCTTTTTTGCCTTGAATGGTTCTGACTTGTAGTCAAGCCAAGGCTCTAGTCGATCACGCGAGGCATCACCCGCTTTCATCTACCCTGCCCATAACCAG
Organism: Torreya grandis; assembly: GCA_037957365.1. Taxonomy (NCBI): domain Eukaryota; kingdom Viridiplantae; phylum Streptophyta; class Pinopsida; order Cupressales; family Taxaceae; genus Torreya; species Torreya grandis. The sequence goes on from JARHVA010004893.1 coordinate 994,008, forward strand.
TCCTATAATGGAGTTCAACTCAGAGACTGAAAGAACTCCTACTAGACCATCCCTGACCCAAACGCCTATTGTCCCAGAAGGGGACCAAGATTTTGCATGATTCTTAGACCTCAACGTCAAAGCCTTGCAGCACTATCTCACGAATAGCCGAACATGAGACTCCTTGGGCAATCCAATCTATAGAATGCCGACCTCTCTTCTTGAAACTACGGCTGTATCAACAGCATCCATAGTTCAACCTTTTGACACCCAGGCTATGGCCTCAGCCAATGACCAACCTTTGACCAACCATCCAAGTGTGGCCTCTCCCTCCATCTTTGGGCCCACTTCCACCGAGGTTTCGGCCCCCTATCAACCTCAGCCCACTCAACCACTTTCTACCCCTTTTCAGAATCTGGTCATCTTTATTCTGCCTACCCTGGCCCCTATCAACACCAGGGTGGCTACCTATCCATTAGCCCATGTTACCACTAACCAACCCCCCATGGCAACATCGAGCCTAGCCGTTCCTTCTACCCAACCATCCTTAGTCTTCTCTTATATCCCTACGACTAGTCATCCATACATTGCGCCCTTACTGGTACAACTGACTATGTCGTATGCCTCTTCTAGCCTCTTTCAAGCACCTTACAATCTAAGGGGCGCTCTACCCACCAATCCATCAGTAGACATCATCAAAATGCTGATGGACAAAATGTCCAGCCTAGAGACCTCCATTTTTGGCTCACGCAATACTCTCTCATATGAACAAATTTGCAACGAGCCCATCCATCCTTCCATCCCGATTCGACCATATCCCAGCCGTGGGAACTTCCTAAGTTTTCTCATTTTCAAATCAAGGAAGACCCACAACAGCACTTACGAGCATTCAGACATGCCTGTTACCTTATCACCCACAATGATGCGTTGCTCTTACGCACGTTTCCTATGTCTCTCTCAGGTGCTGCACTTGACTGGTACAACTCCCTTACCAGCCATTCCCTCTTCACATTCACTCAGTTGGCCCAACTCTTCCTCGATCATTTCTCTATCAACATCACCAAGAAGGTCTCAATCACAGACCTCTATTCTATCCGCCAATTTGAGGATGAATCCATTGCTAATTTCATTGCTCGATGGAGAGGCCTCATCAATCAACTCTCCTTTTCTTTACCCCAACCTGAGCTTATTGAACTTTTCTCCCAAGCTTGCGCCAGACATATTTCTTCCACCTTGAGGGTTCAGACCTTCTGCACTTTTGACAAAGCCTTCACGATGGCCCGTAAACTTGAGTTACATGCCATCGAGGAGAATAAAGTCAGGTTGCGAAGCAAGAATCCAAACTCCAAGACTAATGACCCCTCTTCTAAGCCTTCCTCATCGAATCCTAAATCTAAAGCTTTAGCAAACGCTATGGTCATTAGATCTTCCTCCTCTTCACCTTCAACTAATCAGCCTGAGCCATCCACATCTCAGAGTGCCACCTGCCAATTTTAACAGAGATACATACAGCGATAGTATACTCCACTCAGAGAATCATACGCATTTGTGCTGGAAAAACTCATCAAATAAGGGGTCCTCAATCTCCCCCAGATCTGACCACCTCCACAATTTGATCCCTCATGCACCATCCCTGCGTGGTATAGGGAAAACAACTTCTGTAACTACCACTGTGTTAAAGGACATGACACGGGCAACTGTAAAACCCTTAAAAACATCATCCAAGACATGCTGGAAAAGGGTGACCTCATCCTCAACAATCCCAATGTGCCACCTAATCAGGACATCGACATCTTCAAGCAACCATTCCCCAATCATCCACCAACTCAGAACAATGTCTAGACCTTGACTGACAACATTCACGAACACAACATTCGAACAGTCAATACGGTCTCGCCCTTCATCCCCGACCAACCTCAAGAGGTTAGTCCATCTATCAGTCCATCACGTGAGGACGAACCTCTTTCCCCGATTAGCTCTCCGTCAACTGCTCTCATCTTGGAGGATGCCTCGACCTTACCAGCACCGCCAGTTTCACCATCCTCCTTCCTACTACCTATGGAGGACCTAACCCTTCCTACTCCTCGACCGCAAATGGAGGGTACAATCATCCCTACTCTTTACCCGCTTGAGGAGCCTCATTCTCCGATTTATTCTCCACCCAGGGAAGAACCTACCTCTCCTTCGTCTCTAACCATAGACGAACCTGTCATGACTCCATCATGCCTTGGGTCTGAGACCGCTACACCAGTCTCATCTTCAACCCCACAACCATCCACATCTTCTCAAGAACCCAAACCTCATCCCACATCTTCTCAGCCATTTTCCTGACTAGTGGAGAAACTTGAACTTCTCCCTTCTAGGAAAGTGGAGCATCAGGGATTGTGGGAGCGTCTCACAGCTCTTGAACATGCCCATGCCCTCTCGTCTCATGCAACTAATCCTCCCATGGTGAAATATCCCAAGACCTTTAACAAAAACTAGACTCCTATTTCTAAGCCTCAACCGACCCCATCAAAACCAAAACCCACATCTACCCCATCTAATCTTATCAAGTCACTTGGCGTTCGCCCTGTCTCCAACCTCACTCATCTGCAAGTGAAGGTGGACCTAGACCAGACCTCGACCAATAGTAATCTTCAACCCAAGTCACAGAAGACTGCTAAACCACAGAGGTGAAAGCCTCCTCCTCCATCATCATTGCCCTCCATTTTGGGCCCCCATCCTTCGACCCTGACCAGAGTCCTTCCCACTCTGACTTTTAATCAAAACCAGTTGCCTCCTTTGCTTCCTTTGCCTACCACTAGCCTACCCTCTCCTAAAAGGGTAGTACCTCTCATGAAGAAAGTATCGTCTCCACCTGTCACCATACCGTCAATCCAAAAGGTGGTACAGAAGCCTCCTCCAACTCTGCCCAAGCAAAAGTCACCTGTATCACACACATCGACGAGCACGGACCATTTAGTGGGATCATACTCTTTGATCTTGCATCAAATTTTGTAGACTTCTAGCATAACCCTTCCACCCATCAGGCCTTTCCAACCTCTCGGGTCTAAGCCCTCCTGGTTCGACGACATGAAGATTTGCTTATATCATCGTACGCCAGGACACGATACCGAGACTTGCTGTGCCCTCAAGACCGTCATTCGCTGCTATCTGGAGAAAGACACTCTTCTATTTGAGGACACTCTCGACCAACCCCTGACTCCTTCTCATAACCCTCTGACCTCTTTAGACCCATCAACATCTCATCAGCAGACCACGACCCCTTCATCTCCTTCACCTCCTATCTTTGAAATCAATGCCATTCACATAACCACCAGGTCATAAAAGGACAAGGCAAAGGAAAAAGCCACCATTCCTTGGACCTACCCTTTCATCCAACCACCTCAACTGCCCAAGCCTAAAATTTCTATCCTTGGCACGCATTAACCCTCTTCTTCTTCCTCTTTAGGGGCAATTCATGACTCTATGTTGAAACAACTTCACCAGATGCCTGTGAAGATGTCCCTTTATGACCTCATCCAAACCTCACCCCAGCATCGTCAAGCCCTCATCAGAGCCCTGCAGGTAGCGGAGGTTCAACCTGAGGACCCCCAGCCACTTGCTTCCCTTGTCCACTCTTTAGCCCCTGTTGCCTCCATCACATTCAGCGATTCTGAGATTCCCACATCCAACACAGAAGATCAGGACACCACCCTCTTCATCACTGCCTATGTTGATCGAACATGCATTAAATGCATTATGATCGATGAAGGCACCAGCATCAATATTATCTCCACCCATGCCTTTGAACAGTTGGCTCTTCCCAAGAATTACATCTCCAAAACTGACGCAATCTTGCGTTCCTTTAATGACACCACTGCCACGACCATTGGCACAGTCATCCTTCACATTCATGTTGGTCCTTGCATAGTCCTGAAGCTCTTCTATATCATCAAAGGAGAGTTTCAATACAACATCTTGCTAGGCCGACCCTGGATCCGCGCCATGGCCTGTGTCCCCTCCACCCTGCACCGTTGTGTGAAATTTGAGCACGATGGGCAAGTCCATACCATTCCCGCTGACCCTTCACCCTTCAAAACTTGTAACACCACCTACCGTCCAAATGATGTTCTCATTCCTATCAAGCCATCAACCCCGGCACCACCTCCATCCACAAAAGCGTCAACCAGTTTGCAACCGGCAGTCACCCTCACACCTCCCCTTCAAGCGATGACCACAGATCCCATGGAAGACATCTTCCAAAGACTTTCATTGGGGGAATATCACTTGCTGGCCTTAGACATGTTCCAAACTCCACAAGAGTATGGATGCCTTCATCACAGCCCTAGTTACGACCATCGGATCGAGATGATCGTACCTTATGGTCCTCCTCACCTCCAAACTAACCTTGTCTATGGGGGGCTCGATCAAGCTCCTACTGATTACAATCCTCTTTCTTCACCTCAACCTTTCACATCAAACTTCTTGTTTCTTGGAAACCCTGCCTTTGTACACATTTACCTTTAGAGGTGTGCATGGAAGGGTTTTGGCTTTGGATGCTATGAGCAGGGCTCCCATTAGTCCATCAAACTGCTCAACGATGATGATGCCAAGAAACGGTATGGCTTGGGATATCATGACCCCACTCAGACCCCTGCAGACCTTTGTTCCAAACCAAACATTGACCAATCTCTTCTAGGCTCACCCATTCCTCCTCCTTCACCTATGGAGTCGGTGGTTTCCATCCCTCCTAGTTTTTTTTCCATAAACACCATCCGCTTGGAACCCTTGACTTATCAGCTCAATGGGGTGTCGAGGTCTCTCCCTCTCATTTTTCCCAGCATGGTAGAAGATGAGTCGGCAACCATTCACACTGTCCACTGCGTTGACGATGACACCATTCTTTCCTACATGGGTGCTGACAACTCTTTCATCCAGTGCTCTCTCCCTTCTAAGAGCCAGGTTATGTTAAATGAATCAACCATTGACATCAACCTCCCTTCTTCTAATGTTCCTCACGTCTTAAAGATTGGACAATCTTTAGACGTTCAAGAGCAGCTTGACTATACCCAGTTCCTCTCAGACCATAGCAAGGCCTTTGCCTGGACCTACCATGACATGCCTGGCATCGACCCCACCATCACTACCCATAACATTGTCACCAAACCAGAGGCTAAGCTTGTTAGGCAAAAGCTTTGAAAGATGCATCCTCACGTTGCCCTCCTTGTTAAAGAGGAGCTTTAGCGCCTCCTTTTTGTCTCCTTCATCCAGCCCATCGATTATCCGTAGTGGGTCTCTAACATCATCCTAGTCACCAAGGTGACTGGGGGGATCCAGATCTGCACAGACTATCATGACCTTAACCTAGCCTATCCCAAAGATGACTTTCCTCTTCCTAACATTGACCAGCTTGTTGATCTCACAGCCGGCCATGAGATGCTATCTCTCATGGACGGGTTTTCAGGATACAATCAAATCCTAATCGCTCTAGAAGATCAGCACAAGACTACTTTCATTACCCCATGGGGGACTTTCTGCTATCGAGTCATGCCTTTCAGCTTGAGGAACGTAGGTGCCACATATCAGTGTGCCATGACCTACATTTCCCACAATCTCCTCCATAAAATCATGGAGGACTATGTGGACGACCTTCTCGGCAAGTCTAAGCTTCATGTGACCATTTGACCATTCTCAAAATCATCTTCTCTTGCCTTCTTCAATACAATGTCTGCCTTAACCCCAAGAAATGTGTCTTTGGGGTCCTCTCCGGCAAGCTTCTCGGCTTTATCATTTCTTTCCGTGGCATCGAGATAGATCCCGCCAAGATCCGTGCTATCCTCGAGATGTTGCCCCCAACCAATCTCAAGCAGCTTCGCAGTCTACAAGGGAAGCTCCAGTCCATTCGCCGTTTCATCTCGCAGCTTTCTGACCACTGCCAACCTTTTCATCATCTCCTTAAGAAGGACGTCTCTTTTACATGGGATAAGGACTGTCAAGAGGCTTTTGAAGCCCTTAAACGCTATCTGGTCTCTCCACCAATCCCCATTCCACCTAAAGATGATCAACCCTTCTACCTTTATATCTCTGCCACCAACCACTCGTTAGGTGCCATGATCACGCACCGAGACGAGCATCATCGTGAGTAAGCGGTCTACTATATCAGCTGAACACTAGTCGACTATGAAACTCGATATACTCATACCGAGAAACTCTATTTGGCATTAGTCTTTGCCACTACCAAGCTTTGCCACTATCTTCTTAACCACAAAAACTTTGTCATCACTCACACCGACTCTCTTAAGTTCATGCACTAAAAGCCATATCAACATCAACGTATGGCTCGGTGGCTCATGCTGCTTGCTGAGTTTGACCTTGAATTCATCTAGCAAAAATCTATCAAGGGGCAAACCATCACTGATCAACTGTCAGATGCCCCTCTTCCCAACAATCAACCTTCACAGTGCGAGTTTCCTGACGAGTCTATCGTTGTGCTTTCCACCGATGATACTGTCTACCAAATGACCATGTTCTTTGACAGCTCCAAATGTCAACTTGGTGGGGGTGCGGGAGTCATTCTCATCCCACTCGATGGTGAGCCCATGCCTGTGTCTTTCAAGCTCAACTTTAATTGTACCAATAATATGGCTGAATACGAGGCCTTAATTTTGGGACTTCAGACTGCCTTCTCTCTCAGCATCAAGTCCATCAACATCTTCAGCGACTCGTAGCTTGTCGTTAATTAGGTCATTGGTTCATACCTCTGTAAAAATGAAATTTTGCAAAGGTACAAAAACCGTGCTAACATTCTCCTTACATCTTTCGACCATTACCTCTTGCAGACTGTTCCTCGATCCACAAATAAGTTTGCTGACACCATGGCTTCTCTCACTTCGCATATCCCATCTTCCTCATCTGCATCCAAACTTTTTGTCATGGTGCATCGTGTGTCATTTCCTTCCTATATCTCTCCTAACATTAATCATGTCAACACCATAAACTCTAGCTCATGAGATGTTTGGTATAAGCAACTTGTGGACTACTTATCTCTTTTTGTCATTCCTCCCAACCTCTCTAGTAATGCGCGGTGAGCTTTCATCAAACGTACCACTCGCTATACCATGCTAGGGGGTCTTCTCTATAAGCGAGGCTTCGACGGCCTCCTTCTTCACTATCTCACCTCCACTGAAGCATCTCAAGCCATTAAGCAAGTCCACGATGGGATTTGTGGCAGACATTTTAGTGGGAATTCAGTTGCCAAGTGCATCCTTCGTCTGGGCTATTATTGGCCCACCCTTCATCAAGACTATAGCGACTATGTTCAGCATTGCATCAAGTGTCAGCAACACTCTAACTTGCTTCATCTTCCTAGTCATGCCTTACAAGTCGCTCAAGATTTTTGGCCTTTTTCTCAGTGGGGCATAGATCTCATCGGTGAGATTAACCCTCATTCGTCTCTTCGTCATCAATCCATCATCACCGCCATCGAGTATTTCACCAAGTGGGTGGAAGCCATTCCTCTCATCTCCACAAAAGCTGACAAGATTGTCGACTTCATCAGTAGCCACATCATCTGCCGCTTCGGTGTCCCTCATAAAATCATCACCGACAATGGCAAGTCCTTCAAAAACAAGACTATCCAAAAACTCTGTGACTCATTTGGCATCAAACTCAGTTTCTCTTCGCCTTACTACCCATAAGTAAATGGTCAGGCTGAGGCTTCCAACAAAATCTTGACTAAAATTCTCATGAAGGTGGTCAGCGACACTAGAAGGGATTCGTATATTCACATTCCCTTCGCTTTGTGGGCCTACCGCACTAGCATTCGAACCTCCACAGGTGCTACTCCTTTCTCGCTTGTGTATGGAACAGAGGTTGTCCTACCTCTCAAAGTATAGATCCTGTCTCTCCACATCTCTCTGCATGACATTCTTTCTAACAAGGACTTTCGTCAAGATTGCTTAACTCAACTTGAGTTACTTGACGAGCACCGTCTTGCTACCCTCAATCATCTCCATGTCTATCAAAATCACATCAAGCGAGCCTATGACAAAAATTTGTGAGAATGAGATTTCAACATCAGAGACCTTGTCCTCAAAGAGAATCAGCACATGACCAATATGGAGCGAAGTAAACATGGCAAGTTTTCCCCTAATTGGCTCAGACCTTTCATTATCATGCACAAGTATGGATCAGGGACATATCGTTTGTCTTTTGTCGACGGACGACCAGAACCTGAGCCTCTCAATGCGTTGCATCTGCGACCATTCTACTATTAGTCGAGTACTCATCCACTTGACATTTATCTTGAGCTCATCCCTTGAGCAATCCTCATCCTCTTAATCCTCATTCCTTTTAACCCTACTCCCCTTAACAAAATCCTATATACCCCTTTTATACAATAGGGATGCTTTGTCCTAATAAAAGGGAACCCTTGACCTTCTATATTCTGGTCCATGACTCACATTTCTATCAAAACAAATCAAGATGTCAAAAATATCCAAGGTCACCAAATCACATCAAAAGGTAGACTACTCCCTCGAAGGACAGTTGTACTATCATTATTTTAGCTAATAGATTACTCCCTCGAAGGACAGCTATTCAAAGCCCTTATATATAAAGCAAAATATAGACCACTCCCTCGAAGGATGGCTATGATTAAATATTGCTATAAATAGCACTTTTTTAGAAGCTTCCCGCATCGATCAGCTTCACAAATGACCACCAAGCAAATGACATCTCTATGTAGACTTCCCGCATCGATCAGTCTGCACCAAAAAAAAAAAAGGGTCATGGACTTGGCTTGTAGTTGTCTCAGGGTCTCCTATAAAAGGGGTAAGGTTATCTCTGCTCTTAAAATGGGTTACCCTATATCCTCCTATCCTAACACCTGCTCAAGGGACTTCAAGCTCACTTTAGTGTCAAAGTGATTCGATTACCGCTCTAACACAACCTCTGGTCAACGACGTATTGCATGAATGGGGCTCTTAGTTCTAACAACCCCTATCTATGCTGTCATTCTGGGCCTTGTCAATAAAAGGGCGATTATGCCTTTTACTTCTTTTACACTTTGGTCACATCCAATCATTTGTCATTTATTAAATCAGCTCAACCCTCTTTCTGACCAACCACCTAGCCTATTCACACTGATTTCTATGGACACCAATACACATGGAAACTATAGACCACTCAATTTATGTCCAGCATAAACCATTACTTGCTGGCGCATAAATAGGCTCATTTCATTTTTGGCATATGTCCATCACCTAATATGGGCAATTTCTAGGGGTGAAAAACCTTGACTTTTTTTCATCATTTAAAGCATGTTCTCTCAGACATATGGACGTGCTAGACCATTCTCATGACTAGACCAACTTTCAACCGCTTTGTCTCCTAGTCTGAACTACATTGGTCTGAGGCCCTTAGGACAAGGGCTATGTAGGCAACACTCAGATGACACGAATGTCTTCTTGGGTTAGCTCGACCACCCTCGTTTGTTCATCTATCTGATGGACAAACCATATCCTCTTTGACCTCGACCACAAGCAATCAATCACTTCGACCCTTTCCCTCCCTCTTTGGGAGAACTACATTGGCCTAAGGCCCTTAGGACAAGGGCTATGTAGGTAGAACTCAGTTGACATGGGGTCTTCTAGGGTTAGCTCGGCCATCCTCTTCGTCACTTTCTTCCATCCCATTCTCTCATCACCTGTCAATCACATCACAGCTAGTCATATATTATCATTAGCATAATCATTTTCATCATGTCCATCCATAATCATTAAGCATCACCATCTAATCTAAAAATCATAACCATTCACATCAAACATCAACATCAATATCATTAAACAACATCATATAACCAGTTCATTCAGCATCATCCACATAAACCATAATATCAACATGCATCACATCAAAATGCAATAAACATTAAACACATATTTATAACACATCCATCACACAGGTCACTGATCCAAAATCTCATCATATATATCAATAATGTTCTATACAATAAGACATAATGTGTGTCTGTCTCTCTCTCTCATATAATACATCTCGCATCATTGGCACGCAGGCCGGTATATAAATCAAAAATTAAAAAAATCTCAAGTCTGCCCTCAAGGCTGTGGCTATGGTGGTGGTGGCGGTGGTCGAGAAGACGCTGTATCCTCTCCCACCTCTGATCTGGGCTGCCTGCGCGAACCTATAGCGGTTGCCCGTGACATAGAACACTGCCAGCTCTACTCTGCCCTCATCTCAGAGTATCGTTGTATCTGAGGGAACCCCCTGATAGCCCTCTCATAATACGTGATCTCATCTAGCACATCACTATATCTAACTAGAGATACAGTCTGTGGTGGACCCATCTATCCTGCTACCGTGCCCTGCACTGACCCCTGTGGCTGTGGCTAACCTGGCTGCATTGATGCTGACTGTCCTGGCCCCTGTGAAAATGCTGGCTGCTGTGATGGCTACTACATCGAGCCCTGTCCTCTCAAGCCCTGTCCTGCCGATGCTTGTGCCTGGGCTGCGGCCAACTGACTCTACAAAATCATGATCTACCCTGTCAAATTAGCCACCTGTCCTGTCACCCCCGCCAGTTACCCCTGTAAAACCATGACCTGTCCCTATAAAATGGTCACCTGGGCCTATACCGCATCCCTCTCCTACTGCATTGTGTCTCTCTCCTCATGGGCTGCATCCCACTCCCTGGTGATAGCCTGTACATCTGGCTGTGGCCCTACCTGGACTCTTGTGTACTGCCCTACCCATCATGCTGTGTAGGCCTCTTTACAACCTGGGTCAACCATCCCAGGTCCTGCCGGCAACTCTTCAAAATCTGGCTCCTCTGTCTCCTCTGGCAGTGGGAGTGGTGCCTCAATATCATCCTACCTGTACTATGAGAATGCGGGTGGAACATCCTGTAACAGCCCGTACTGGCACTGCACTCTCTCTATTGGAACCCTCTCGAGCTCACTGGCTCGCCTACCCTTGACCCATCTCAAGCTCTACACTCCAACAAGCTGCTCCCCCTGGTCTCTAAATGCTAGATACACCAGATATGGTCTCCAGATGATATCTGCAGGGATCAAGGCCTCTAGTACCCCTCGATAGTGGTCAATATCCCTGACCACTCCATCCACCCGTGTCTGCACCATCACCTCATGCCATCGCCTGAATTTGACCCTGAAGCTAGCCTGTATCGCCACTGGGAGGTCGAGAGGTCGTGTGACCATGATGTGCTCGTAAGCCCAGCAATGCAGGAGGTGGCCTACACATAGGCTATACCGCCACCACCGACTAATGCCCCATAACTCTCTATAGACTTGGGCCAAAAAGACTGGTGCCCAGGCAAACACTGTCTGCCACTCAATCATGTCTATCAAAACTCTGGTCATGGTGACTAGAACCCTGCCTCCCTCTGCATCTGGGAGTGCATACACTGTATTCCCGATCATCATCAAGACAACCAGCTGATGTGCATCCTCATCTACTGCATATAGAGGCTCATAAGCAAAACTTGCTGAGTGGTAGCTCATCTCAGCGACGTACTCCCCAAACAACATGACCATATGTATATCATGCGCCTCTCACGAGCACGCATATAGGTCTGCTCTGTGTATCGATAGCCACAAAATCTGGTACACATCCTCGATCTTGACTGTCATCTCACCCGTGGGCAAGTGGAAGGTGTTTGTGGAATGGTCCCACCACTCGATCAGTGCCACCATTAGGCTCACATCCCGTGCCACTCTGTAGTAGCGTCTCAACCTGCCTAGCCCAACTGCGCTCATTTGCACCCACTCCTCGATCGTCACACCTTTGCGCATCCCTGTCAGCAAAGTTGGGAGGCGATCTCGCAACATCAGAGTCTGTCTCACCTGCATCCACCCAAGTCAATCTCATGTTAAACATCTTTCCTCCCATTTCTATTTTGACCAACCTATCTGACCATCTATGCCTATTCTGACACCCGAGAATCCCTTGACATCGCCTCGACCCTTCGATTTGATTATTTTTCATCACTCCTTTTGACCAGGTAGCCACCGACATCAGTTATCATGCCGGTGATGGCACTCACCTAACCGATGTTGGTCATTTAGTGACTGACGTCGACAGGTTAGTGATCGATGCCGTTCTCTAGTCGGTCGACGCCGGTGAACCCGCCGACATCGGTGACTAGTTTGGCCTTAGGGCCGAACGGGGCAAGCCCTAAATTTAGGGCTTCCCCATTCTTGACTCCCCCACCCCCCAAATCACTCCTAAATTACTCCTAATCTATCATAGACCCCCTACCCACCTTCCTAGCTACCCTCCCCCCTCAATTTTTGTCTACATTCACAAAAATTTCAAAAAACAAATCAAAACAAAAAACTAACTAAATAGGGCTTAGAGACCCTCCTACCTCATCTCGGCGTAGCTGGCATCGTGGCATGATGGGTGCTGCTAGTGGTGGACCTCCCGCAGGTCCTCTACTGCCCTCTGCCATCGCTTCTGCGTCAAGCTTCTCCTAGCCCACACGTGTCTCTGTAGCCTCTAATTTCTCTCCACGCGTCTCTCTCTCTCCACCAATGTTTCTTTGACACCTCACTGCTCCTCAGCTAACTTTGGGTCACTTTCACTCACTTAGCTCTAGAGCTCTTTTCTTTCTCTCAGTCAACAATCACAAATGACTTCTAGTCGGCCGCCAATCCGATTTTGTCAGATTTGTCAGGCTGCCGACATCGGCATCATCGTGCCCTAGGCCGCTGATGTCGGCCGATATCCTACCTACGTCGGTCCCTTTGGACCATTGATGATGGTTTTATTACCAATGTCAGCGGACTTCAACCCTTCTTTTTTCATCACCTTGACCAAAATCATGCCCTCAATCAGTCAACCCTCTAGTACAAGTCATTTTGGCCCCCTGGGGCACACTTGAGATCACTTTTGCCTCCATCCATGAAACATCAGACCTTGGAGATCATGACCATCTCCTCTAACCGTGACTACTTCCAAAGTGATTTTGCCTTGGTTGTTTTTGCATGTATGCTACCTCATGATTGGCTAGCAAAATTGTGTGCAAACCACTTTTGACCTTCACAAGTATAGGATCGCAAGCCAATTGATCCCCACTACTTGTGACTTTTTTGTGTTTCTAGGAGCACTTCCTGAGCCCAAGATACCTGGAACATGATGACCATTTGGAGCTTCAACTTTGATTGAATAACCCAATCAGCAGATGACTACATGCTGGGGCCTGATTACTTCAATTTTGGCACTCCTCGACCCTCAACATGCGACAATTTGACCTGACCATCCTCATGAAGTGGTGCACGCACAATCATGACTTTTGCAGCATTCTCACTCTATCTTCACTCCTTTTTTCATCCAATCTTTTTCAAATCAGCACCCAATTCTAGGTTCCCTTCTCTCGACTCCTGCTTTGAGGGGGGAATACCTCATCCATAATCAGGGCAACCAATCCCCCTCCTATTTTTGTCTTGCAATTCATTCGAATAACCAACAAGATGAAATCGACCTTATCCCACACCTGGGGCAACCAACTCCTATTTTTGTCTTGCAGTTTATCCAGAATAACCAATAAGACAAAAAGGGGCAAATGTAGACACTGTAATTGTGTCTAACCCTTGTCATCCTCCCCTTAACCCCCATTTTAGTTTTTCATGCCTATTTAACCCTTGTCGACCATTTTCTCATGAGCCTTGACCCTGGCAGCATGTAAAAATGAGCAGAAGGCTGAAATTAGCCTCTATCCCCATTCTACATCTACCGACGACGGTCACCACCCGATCGATGTCGCTGATGTCGATCACTTCTCAGTCGACGTCGGATGGTCCTACCGACGTCAGTTCTATTTAACACTGCGTTCTCGACCCGAACACAGATTCTGTTATCCGTTATTCATTCGGTTGCCAATCCATTTCTTGATCAGTTATCAAACTGTCCTTCATAACTATCAGCACACTATTCATTTGATCAATCAGCAAAAACCTCTAGATTCAAATGATCAATCAATGCTTGCATCCAATCAATCTGCATCCAATCTCTCATATTCTCTCTCTCTCCGGTATAGGTATTCTACTTCAGTCATCTTGTTGGAGGTCTGCTACATCAAACTTCTTTGACACAGCAATAACGCCAATCATGTCTCTGACTCTATTTTCAGCGTATAACAGGTAAGCTTTGCTCTGTGTTTTCATTTTACTCTCTGGTTATTGTTTTTTATTTGATATCATTACCTAGATTTAGAGTTAGACCATAACCCTGACCTTATTTCCACCCGTATCACCTCTATCCACCCTGTCTGGAAAATACAGTCTGTAACTCTGCCCAGATCCCTGTACAAAACCCTTAAACAAATCCCTTTGACTCCTAAACTAGCTTCCTGAACCCTCAGACAAAAACTTCAGACCCTTCTGCAATCCAAAAAACTCTGTCCAGACCCGACCAGACCCTGTCCAAAACTATCTCCCAGACTGACGCTAGTCATTACCCTGACCGACGCTGGCACTTCAACTGACGTCAACACTTTCTTTGACTGACGCCGGCATAGAGACCAACACTGGGGACTGTGCAGAGTAGTTAGTCTCTTTTTCTTCGTAGGTCTCATTCCTCCACAGCCAAAGAGGAGTACCTTCCAACGTCTGATTTCGGTGCGCACGACTATAACCGGGTATCTTCTAACCCTAGACCATCTCTTAGTTTCTCATTTCTATCTTTTGAATGTGAAAGCAAAATTAGCGTAGAAACATCCATGTCATCATTTTTATCGAGTTTGACCATAACTTTGACTAGTCATAATTTTTACATATAGACTCTATTTTTTGAACCATAAAATGCATCAAAAATCTATTGAAAAGATCTACACCATGGAACTAGTTCAAAAATGTTCTTAGATCATTAATTTTTTTAGTTTGACCATATTTGACTATGTGTTGACCAAAATTTAACCAATGATAACTAGAGCATTTGATGTCCCTCTTTCACATTTTAACAATTGATGGAAAGATCTTAATGAGCTCTAAACATTGGACCACATTTTAAAGAAAAATAGGAACATCTCCTCTAGATCAAAAGGCATACAAAGTTTGACTCTCTTTAGAGTGGTCCATATACAATCTCTTGCTATAAATCCCATAATGCTTTCCAACTTACAAAGATGGATGTCAAGGAGCTTCCTATCCCAATCAATGGGATACATTTGAAACATTGCTTTTAAATAAGCTAAGTTCCCTATATATAATTAGTCTTTTTTTCCTCTAAGTATTATTCTAACACATTACTTTACTTTTGTTTTATCCCAAATAAGTGCTTTATTTTCACATTTGTTTTATTAGGTTATTTTTCCTACTTTATTTTGTTTCCTTCCCTATTTTGGTATAATTCATTTGTATTTTTTAGTCAAAAGGTCTCTTACAGTCATGGAATAGATGTGTTATCTGTTATGAGTCAAGAGTCATGTAAATGGTCTGAGTTCTCAAGCATAGCAAGCATGGTGCCCAGTTGAGTCACCAAAGATGTTGGCCAATTTTGGCCCACATACAAAGATTTTTCCTAGACAATTAGATGAATAGAGTTCTGGATGGAATGAGTGGTCCAAAGATCACATATTGCTCACAAAGCTTTTGAAACACTTTAAGCTTGCTTGAAGTGTAATTTTTTGATCTTTAAGGAATACATTTGGGAGCAGGTCTTCATGGTGTCCAAATAGTTTAAGGTCATGGAAAAAGTCTCCAAAATCCTTAATAAATCATTAGAACTTTCAAGGATTAATCAATAGTTCAAGGGCAAGCTTTGAAGGACCTGACCATCATCAGGACATCATGCACAAATAAACAGAGCAAGCTAGTTTCACATCTTATTTGATACTTGGAAAATTTTCCAACTTTATTTGGATAAGTGTTAGTATTTTAGGTATTAGGGCTAAGTTTTGGGACATAATTATTTTGATTAATTATTCCACAATAAAAATCCTAAAGACATAATTCTTTCAAGAAATTTGTTTGCAACAAAAAGCTCGAAGACCTAATTATTTCAGGAAAATTGTCCACAACAAAAATCCAAAACACCTATAATTCTTTCAAGAAAAGTGTTCAACAAAAAGCTAAGTATAAATTATTTTGGGGAAATTGTTCTATAATAAAAATCTTGAAGACATAATTATTTTAGGAAAAATGTCCATGACATAAGTTCTTATGGAGATAATTTATTTCAGGGAAATTATTCACAACAAAATGTCTACGACATAAGTTCTAATAAAATTATTTGTTTTGGGGAAATTGTTTATTACAAGCCTTTAAGGTTGATATAGTAGAGTAAGAAATTCACATGAACATCAAAAGTAAACCCATGGAAAATAACAATTGGGGGTTTAAATATCTCAAAGATAGGTGCATATACGTCAAAAACAATCAGGTAAATGTCAAATACATTCATGTAGACATCAAGTTTAAGCCCCAGAAAGTAGACATTTAACTTTAAATAGAGAAGGATCAATGGTCAGCATTTGATCAAATCATATATATAACAGTGAGTGGGTAAGGATAGTGTCAGTGGGTTTAGGCATATCTAATGATATGCATTTAATCATGCATTCATATCTAACAATGAGCAGGGGTCAAAGAGGTCAGTTGATCCTGAGTATAAAGGCATGAATGACAAGTGTCAAAAGTGCATTAGACTAACAGAAGATAAATGGTTCACATTCATTCATACACCAGTAGATCAATGTTGTAATAATATTTAATAGGTCAACATCCCAAGTTAATAATCAATGACCAATGAGCAAAGGTGATCCTAGGACATTTTTGATGGAGGTTAAAGATGTATTTTTCCAACCATACAAGTAAATATAAAGGAACTAACTCCAAATATGATCCAAGTTAAACTAGAATGACTATTTTAGGGATCAAGCTCCACCATTAAAGATCTATAGAGGCAAAATAGATCTTTTAAGAGCCTAGTACAGACCAAAAGTTAATGACTGAGTGTCAAAATGAGATCAGACACTTAACAAGCTTCATTTCATCAACATGAAATCTATAGGAAAACCAATAAATGTGATTGGTTTTCAATCTATAATAATACTTATACTCATAGGTAGATATGTGATTATGGGGAAGCTTCTTGTCCTTTGACATGGTCTTTTCCTTGACAAACATATATTTATAGCCACCTAAGATAGACCAATCATGGCTCTGTCAATTCTAAGGTATGAAGATTTTGTCCTCATTATCAATTTTGGTTTAGTCATTTGGTATTTTAAAAAAATTTAGAGTCAAAAGTATTTCTTTTGTCCTTTTTTTATTCAAAGTCTTTCTTGTTAGTAATATCACCTATTACTAGACAAATGACTTTGTTGAGAAATATCTTGATCAATCCAACCACAAATCCAAATCCAAATAATCCTAGTCTTAACCTAGGGTTCAATCCAACTAGTTTTGATTCAAATTAATAATTGAATCAACATCAAATTAATCATCCAACAAATTTAGACCAGCATTTCAGATTCATTGAAAATTAACCAGTCAATTATCTAATAAATCTAAATCTGAGTTTGAATGTGAATTCAACCTCACCCATAAACCAATCTAATCCAAACTTGAATAGTTATTCAATTTTATGAATCAATCATCCAATAAATCTCAATCTAAGTTTGAATGTGCATTCAACCTCACCCATCAATAAATCATATCCAAACATCAACCAATCAAATCCAAAAATGGATGGTTATTCAATTTTACCAATCAATCAATCTAATCCAAACATCAATCAATAAAGTTCAAACCTAAATGCTTATTCTAGATTACCCATCAATTAAAATCTAAATTTTATTTTGGGAAAAATAACCAATAAATATTTAGGATTTACCAATCAAAAATTTTCAAATTATTTTACAATTTCTAATCCATCCACAAATCAAGAGTTGCCAACCACAAATCAAACTATATTCATCAATGCCTCCAACATTAGCATCAATCAAAATCTATCCTTTGGTTCAACTTCAAAACCACTTTTAAATATATAATTGAACCAAACCCAAATTAAAATTCAACACCCAATCTAATCAAATCCAAACCCAACCTTTAATCATAACATCTATCACTTTTACCATCCATCAAAATTAACCATTTGATTCTACATCTAATTCATTCCAAAAATCAAACCAAACTACATTGAATCGACATTTGTTCACACATCCATCTAAGTTTACAAGTACACATAATATCAATAATTTCACAAATCAATATCAATGATTTAATATAAATCTATCAAATTTTAACACAAATACATCAAAACCATCCTTCACTCAACAAATCCAACAAATCCATCCTTTAACACAAATCATTTCATTAACAATCCATCCCATAGTTCACATTCCCAAATCACTAAATACATCATAGAGAACAAAAATGAGGTCTTGATACAAACTTTAAGTCTAGAAGCCATGTTTACTCTTGATTTTGAAACCCAAAGCATTCCATATCACCCTACCACTAGTAAGCCTATTTTAAAAACTCAAACAAGTCTCCCATATACTATTTACATCCTTTATTCCAAATCCAATTATACCATCCCAACCATATAGTACAAATTCATCTCAAAAACCTTACCAAATCCAAATCACTCAACCTCCTAACAACATTATCATGTCTAGTGGTCAGCCTGGTCAATAAAATTATAAACACAAATTCACTCCTTTGGGACAACCCTATGATGTGTTTTCCTAAGTTTTTCATTGTAAACTTAGTCATATTTCCAAACACTAAACAATTTGATGAAAACATACCAAAACCTAAGTGGTATAGGGATAGTGAATATTGTGACTATCTCAAAATAGAAGGTCATTCCAAAAATCATTGTATATGACTAAATCATTATATACAAGATTTTATTAACAAAATGTACATTATGGTAGATCCAATTATATCCACATCCATAAATCATAGCTTATGGTTATTGCACCATATCTTTCCTGATCCTAATCAAGCTACCATTACTCATTTCATCAACATCATAGTTCCTTCCTCCCATATTGCAAGTCCATCTCCCACACCCAATTATTGGGACCAACAATGTTACTTACCATTAGTTTCCTCCCATAATTATAATCAAATAATCATAGACTTCCTAGATGAACTCTAGGTAGAAGAGCATTAGGAAACATTTGTATATTCTAAGGAACAAGTGTTCCTCAATCAAGATGAATCTTACCATCCAAATATTGTCCCTTAGTGAAAACCTCTTTGAGTCACTATTGGATAATCCAAATCTAAATTTAAATCCAAATCAAAATCAAAATCCAAAAAATAAAAAATATGAGTTCCTTAGTGAGAACCTCTTTGAGGCATTATTGGACAATCCAAATATACATCCCCATCAAAACCATCAAGAATAATCCATTGGTGAAAACATTTCCATGGCACCAATGGATGAAAAAAATAATCTACCCCATGCATCATCAAAATCAAAATTTGGATCCCCATCACATATTGAAGACATCATTGAAGCAACATTGAATTCCCAAATCATCCCAGATACACCCTCTCCTAGTTTTGTTATACATGAGATTGATGGTCCTAATCACATTTAACATCATGAAACATATACTTATCCCCACTATCATTTCATCCCTAAAAATATTTGTTATACATGAGATTGATGGTCCTAATCACATTTATCATCATGAAACATATACTTATCCCCACTATCATTTCATCCCTCAAAATATTTTATATTCTCAACACACATCCTTCATGCAACACACTTTATTCTTCACCCTATTTCTTAGTACCCTATATTTTAGGGGATATGATAGTATATTGGTAAATTTAGAAGAATCAAACTTAAAAATCAAATAAATTACTGAAGACATCTATGGAGCACATACTTAAATGATCAATAGGGGTCAGCATCATGAATATAGAATCCTTTTATAATTGAGATACCAAAAATGAAAAAAAATCACAAAATATTAAAAACCAAAAAAAAAATTATGCATCTTGTGAGCCTCCATTGAGTTTAGATGCCAATAAAGCCAAAAATTCTAAAATAAAAAACAAAATAGCTTATTTTTTGAAAGTACCTTGACACTTGGGGTTAACCAGATTTATAATTACATTTCACATTGCCCTCATTGCATTACATTTTTCATCATTTACATTTTGTCTTACATATTATATGTTATGTTTGGTGATTATTTAGTTATTATTTTTCATAACACAAAATTTAAAAATGTAGCTTATCATATAATTTCACTTTTCATATCACCTTATTATCCTATGGAAAACATTCTAAAAATTAGCTTTACATTGGTTTTTTCCTTAGTTCTTATGATCATAGTACATCTCTTTTCCCTACATCTTGAAAAACTTACAAAATACTAGCTTACAACCTAGTCTAGAATCATGTCCATGATAGAGTCTCCTCTTATGATTCCCTCTAAGAAGAAAATATTAGCATACTAATATAAAAAAGAATAACTTTACTCACCTATCTTGGATTTGGTGTTGATCCTTTGCATCTTACTAGTTGCATGGGGCCAAGACTTGGGGGTAAAAGCCTTAAAAATAAAAATTCACCCTTATCAAAATATTATACAACATAAAATTCAAATTCCACATCTCTCACCCTTTGATAATCTTTGGTGTTGAGCCCTCACATCTCACTAGTTACAAGGGGTTAACATTACAGAAAGATATCCTTACTCGCCTACATGTACCCTTTGGTGATGAGCCCATGTGTCTTCCTAGTCACATGAGAATAAGTTTATGGGGTCACAAATAAAAGTATTAAATATTAAATCAAAAGGTGTCTGAATAAAAAATTCTTAAAAATCTTGCCTATATGTCTATTGAAAAGGCTAACTTTATCCTATTTACCAATTATGTCAAGGATGGTTCTCTTTAGATGAATTCAATAAAGTTAGTGTTGACCAAATTTGACCCCAAGTCAAATTTTGGTGAATCCCTACTATTTTGAATTTTTAGAAAAAGTTTCATATGTCCTATGGGGTCATCTATTGTCCTACATGTCTCACTTACCCTTTCCCTAGTCCTTGTTGAAACCCATCCTCCTTGTACTAGCTCAGTCAACCAAATTCAATGATGGTAAAACTTATTCAAAGTGACAAATTATATTGAAAATGTCCTAAAATGGTTTTTGAATTTTTTCAAGGTGTCTTCGAGTCATAAATTGGCCATTTGCTAGGTTAAATATGGTAAAAGGGTCATTTGGGCATTTTTATAGCTAATTAATTGACTTTTACAGATGGTGGAGGTTAAAAAATATGTCATCAAGGTGGCTATCAACTTGGATAAGGTCAAATCATGTCATAATCAGTGAAGTGATAGCTAGAAGTCTTTTGTGATCAAGAAATGGTAGTTTTTTCCTAAAAATAGGAGTTTTTGGGAACATGTATAGACTTATCAAGTCCACCATTAGGTTAAAACATGGTTTAGTGTCTTTTCACCTCCCCACAGGTCATCTTCATGTTTGTTTTATAGATAATTACATAAAAGATCCATTTCCAACTTGTTTTTCGCTATTTTCACTTAGCAAGCTAAGGGCATATTCAATCACTTGGCATGGGACATACAGGTGGAATTGGGAAGATTTATTTTAGGGGTGGATATTAATATAATTAACTTCACTTTCATATCAATAAGTTACAATTTGGTGCTTTCTCCTTTATGAATAATCGGTTTGACTCTAGGCATCTTTTAGTGAAATTGCATTCAAGAGGGGTATAGTTGTGCATCTACTTCTTGTTTTTAGGAATAAATGGAGTTTTGTTAGTTTTATGAAGTGTTTTAAATTTTTAATAATACCTCTCCATGATGTATCCAACACCCAAAACTTCCTCTCTCAATGCCCTTGAAGGAGAATTCCAAATTGTGCTTGTTTTTTGAGATTACAGTCATGGATGAATAACCTAAGTTTTGCAATGTGGAAAGATCTCCTAAATATGTATAATATTATTGGGTTCATGTTTTAAAAGTTTTATTAATTTTTTTCCCTTTTTAAATATCAAATTATCATACTCATCTAAATCCAAATTGCCTAATCTACTTGGTCACTACCTAGTCTGCTCACAATCAACTTATGCTTAAGTTCAGGAAGTTGTACAGAGGTGTGTTTCATGGGGTACATGGTGGAGTTAATGTTTTAAGATATATAATATCCAATAATTCATTTATTTCATTCCATGAAGCTAATAATTCTATGCCAAGGCAAGGTTTTCACTTCAAAGGATGATAAGATCAAATTGGGCTCTTAGTTCCCAAATGGACCAAACAGAGATCCCTGAGGTTTTTTGAGATAACATATGTCATGATATAAATATACTCAAAAATACTTGACTGATTTTTATTCAATATATATCTACAAAAAAAACCTACCAATTTTTAGGTCAAAGTGATAAGTGGAAGATGGTCATTAAGACCCTTAAAATGACCAAAAATCATTGAATTGTGACAGTGAACTCTATAGGAGTTGATGAAAAAATTGATTTTGCACTTCACATATAAATTAATAAACCATTATATCAATTGGTAATCATTAAAAAATTTCCAAATGGTAATCTTGAGCTCATATGATAGAGACAAATTAGATCTTGATGTTTTGAGACCTCCTAAGCAACCCCCTGTCTGTACAATAGGCCTAGAACAAACACCTATAGTTAACATGTTAGACAGGGATAAAATTTGAATTATACATGGTTTTTTAAAGGTTAAAATTTAATAATTATGATACAATTTATTAATTTGAGTCTAAAGGAAATCTTAAGGGACCCTACCACACTTTGAGCAATCTTAAGTGTCTCAGTTCTTAACAAGCAGAGGCCTAATCTTAGGAATGAGGGATGAACTAATGAAAGGGATGGAGCATAGTTTTTGAGATTTGATATATGACCACCCATATTTAATTTTAAACATCAATAAAAAAATTTTTATGGTGTCTTCAAAATATGAACCTAGCTCAAGTAACCTATAGCAGGCCTAAAGGCATGACTATCACAGTCAGCAGGGTTATCCTTGTTAAGGGCCTAAAACATGGAGTTGATGCTACCTTGAGGTTTCCAATAAAAAATAGTAAAGGTTACATGATAAAATATAATTAATAGGAGTTACAAATCCATAATTCAAGGCTCTGTGATTACCTATAGGTAGGGATTTTAGTGTTTCAGTCCTCATCAAATAGTGAGCCTAGTCTTGAGATTGAAAGATATAATGGTGCAAAGGAGTGAAGATCCAACTTGGAAAATTTATGAAGTATAAAATAAATGAGATTATTAAAATAAATTTATGTTTATTTTTTCCTTAAATCATAAACTAAACTTAAAATCACTTAAATCCAATACCCTAAATAGTGGTTCCTCAATAAGTAGTCAGTGGCCTAGTTGATGGTTTCCAAAAGGTAAGGAAGTGTTTGAGGATAAAATGAAATATAAAATGGTTTAAATAAATAATTTAAATAATTAATAATCCACATATTCCATGAAAAATCTCAATTCAAACCCTAAGACCTCCAAATACATCATATACCCTACATACCCTCAAACTATGCCTTTTCAAAAGTCTACCTTGGGAACTTGATGCATTGGAGGGTCAAATGGAAGATTAAAGAGATAAAACTTGGTAAAAATTATCCTTATGACCCATATGAAACTTTTAAATGATCATATTTTATCATCTAACAATTCAAACCCTCTCTATTTTGTCTCAGAGAAGGGGCAATTTTCCATGCATAAGGATGATAGATTTTGAGGAAAATGATTAAATTGACGACCAAAAGGAAATAAGGCATTAGGTAAGGTTTTATAAGCTGTAAAAAACCCATATGAATATATAAAACCTTGATATAAGGTTTGAGGGAAAATAGGGTACCCTACACAAGGAAGTTTGCAGTCACCATGACAAGGAATGATAAGCAAAAGGCTTGGTAAGGATGATCATTTTAATTTTTTGCCTTAGTTGTGACTCCTAAGTGATTTTATCATGCTTATGGGATTAATTGATAAATTTTTAAGCTATAAAAATTAAAAATAAACCATTGGAGAGTCATTTTGAGTCCAAAGTGTAGGCAGGCTCATTGGCAAGGCACAAGCCTAATGCCAAACAGGGGTCAATTTCGTCCTTAGATATTGAAGAGATATTTAAGTGATGGAAATATGTTCATGGTACATATTAAATGGTTTTTAAACCATGCATTTGAATTAAATTCATCAATAATCCAATTATTGGCTTGAAATCTCTCAAACCCTCATAAAATGCACAAATTGACTTGAGATGATAAGTTGGAATGCTCATATCTTCCATGAGCTTGTGCATGGGACCTGGAGCTATTTTTGGAAGATGTATAAGGTACTTGAGGATACCTTAGTTTAATTTTTAATAATCTCCATTTTGTACCCTGTATGAACAAATGCTAAGAGGGTTGGTCACTCTAAAACCCTTGAGAAGCTTGTTTTAGGACCCGATGAGAAAGAAAGGCCAAAAAAATCACTCAAATGGATGTTTCAAGATTGAAAATAATCAGGATGACCTTTATAACTCTCTTTATATTCATCTCCTACAACTATTCCACACCTACAAGTATAAGGTTATATGAAATAGACCAAGAAGGAGCATTTAATGCTAGAATAGGGGTTTATACAAATGATCAAGAGCTCAAATTCAACATGAGGGATTATGAAGAGATGAAAAAATTAAATAATAGGCTAATTTATTATTTCACATGTGTGGGAGCTCAAAATGAACATTTTTGGTCTTCTAGGTTAAAGAGGCCTAATTAGGCCTAATTGGGAAGGCTAATCAATCAACAAACACACTTGCCTTAGGTGTTGAACCATGAAACTTGGTATAGAGAAAAATGAGGGAAAATATAACTCAAAAATGGTCTCACTTAGTCCTAGAATTTTTTGTGATCTCCTACACAAGTAGATTTGTGTAAAAATAGGGTTACAAGAGGACTAAGCCTAGTGAAGGCTCTATGAGTAAAATGGGGACTTGAAGAGATTTTGATGGTTCCAAATGATTTTTTTCTAGTCTAATATGATTAAAATATTCCTTCCATGAATAAATGTTTCATAATTTTATCTACATCCAAATTTTAGCTATTTTGGCCAAATTGGGCCTACAAAGACAAAGACGCCTTGTGACACCTAAGAGAGGAATTGATAATTGTAGGTGATGTAACTGATTCATATTATTCAAGATGATTTCCAAGTGTCTTTTGGATTAAAATATAAATTTCCAAGATATCTCATGATCAAGCTCTTACCTTTTTCCACTTGTCAAGAAGGAGTTTCAAGACTTAAAGATGTTTGTGAAGAGTTTCAACACCACATGTGAGGAAGGTGCTTAGTTTGGGATGGAAACATGCCCACATCAGTTACTTGATCTCTCATACACCTCATTTCCATGTAACACTTTTCCTTAACCTACTTTGAAGTGTTCTTGAAAGCTGATCATGAAGGCAGTTTCACAAGAGAGAATAATTGAGAAGATTACTATGTCACACTTGGAGAAGAGGCTAATTTGGGATTGAATGATGTGAAAATAAATTTCATGACTATTATTACACCAAATTCACATGAAATATAACTTATTTCTACCTTTGGAAACTTTTCCTTGTGCCTCTTCAACTTCTCTTCTTCCAAATTCTATAAGTATGAGTTATCTTGGCTATTGTAAAGGAGACCATAGCTAGTATGGCAAGGCCCTGTTGGTATGACATTGAATTTTGTCTTTCAAAATTTAATACAAGTCTGATTATGACTTAAAAACATTTTATCTAAGTGTGTGAGTGATCTATAGTGGAGATAAGTGATGGTGTCATCCTTACTCCTCTTTATCCTTCATGTTTAAGCAAGAGTTCTGATTTTAGCAGGTCATGTGAAGTGTATGAATGTACTAGGCTCTTATTCAAGTATGAAATTGTCTCTATGGTTTTAAATATTCCCCTATATCATTTATATTGTTTATTATCCTATGTATACCTACCTTCACATTGAAACACTATGTTAGGATCCTTTAATGCCTAGAATTGGTCTTGAAAAGCTTTGTTGATTAGTAGGAGTGTGATAGTCTATGGGATATGTCTTGGTGTATCACCTCTTTAGTGTAGTTTCCATTTCATGAAAAATCTTAACCCTTTTCCCATAAATAATCATTAGATTAGGTGATAAGCACTTAAAGACGAACCTAGGGAGCTAGCCCTCATAATCTAGAGATTCATCTCTCTTACAAGTTCACCCACAACTTGAGAGATGATTCCATGTTTCATCAAATTGTATGATCCAAAACTCAAAAAAAATTGGTTGAAGAATATTTCAATAACACATATATAATAATGCTATCTCTGAGAAGAGATGTTTTATTTCTCAAAATTGTAGATACAACATATGCCTATTAATGGGAAGAGATGTCTATTTTCCTTTTTAGGATACATACCTATTTATACCTATTTTTAAATGTAGGAGGAATATGTGGAAGGTCAAAAATATTAAGGGAGATTAAATGGTTTAACTTCCATGAATTACAATAATACAGAATTTGAGAAATTATTATTTTTAGAAACTTACTATTTTTAGATTGCATTAATAAAATTGAAATTTGGGTCACTTCCATTTGTTTTTTGAGGGTCAAAACCCACTAAGAAAATATCTATTCCATTTCATGGTTTTCTCCTCATTCTTATATTTCCAACAGTTCAAATGGGGAGTCAAACAGAGCTATGGTGAAAAAGTTATGGCTTCCAGAAGTTCTACCACCAATTGGGGTAGGACCGTCACTTGAATTATCACCTAAAGTGTTGCCTGGATCATTGCCTAAAGTGTTTTATGGATCATTTCCTAGAATTTGTCTTGTAAATATTTGTTTCTTAGAAGGAGTGTGATAGTCTATGGGATATGTCTTGGTGTATCACCTCTTTAGTGCAGTTTCCATTCCATGTGAACTCTTAACCCTTTTCCCATAAATAATCATTAGATTAGGTGATAAGCACTTAAAGATGAATCTAGGGAGTTATCCCTCATAATATAGAGATTCATCTCTCTTACAAGTTCACCCACAACTTGAGAGATGATTCCATGATGCATCAAATTGTAAGAACCTCATAGAGTATCCTAAGGTGCACAATTTGATAATAATAGTTAGTATTTTATGATTTTAGCAATAAGATAACATCATGAGCATGTTAGGAACCTATATGCTAAAATAGACAATAACACTCATATAACTGAAATACTACATATATTAATACTTTACTCTTTTTATGGAAGGAATAACTCCGAATCACTTGCCACTTCAAAGGGGATACCTCTTTAAGAGAAATACTCAATTAAAAATAACATTTTCAATGCATTATAATGGCCTTTGCCCATTTATTTATACTATCCTAATCTACCAAACTCCTTACTATTATGCATGTGGTATTAAAATACTTATTCACTATTCTAATAGTTATATTACTAATTTATCCCTTTGTAGGTATATTACATTTCATCCCCCTTAAATATGTTTCACCCTCAAAACATGATAAGAAATAGGAGGACCAAATGAAGGCCAGATAATACATATGAAAATAAGTTAAATACTAGATAGAGGCACATCCATGTGTCCTTCATTTACACTCCTTTTTCCTATGCTTAGATATGAACATGTACATCAATAGGGTGAACATGAGCACTATACTTAAATGTTGAAATACAATTTGAAACATGATAATCATATCCTCAAAACAAGAGCAAGGGTGCTCAAAATAGTTGTTTTGATAAGCCAATAAAGGATACATGCCATCCCCCTTAGCATTTTTATATGATAGATTTGAAGCATCAATTACTTGTTTAGGTTCTATGGTGACCATCTTAGGCATGTTAGTTTCTTGATTGGGCTTAATAATAGCTTGTTTAGGTACTTATGGTGGTTGATCAAGAACTTATTCTTCCATCTTGGGCTCTTTAGGTGTTTTTATTGCCCATGTAGGATTTGTTGGTGCTGGTATGGGTGCAACCAAATGTCACTCAGTGGCCTCCATGGGAAGACATTTGATGGATTGAAGAGGTGGTGTTATGTTGCGATGTTAGAAGGAAGATGTATTGGAGAGTTACCAATTGATAGGATCTTCAACAAGCTTGGCTAAGCCTCGTGATTTCATCATGAATTGAGGTTGCCACATTTGAAGCTCTACTCAAATATCCTCTTGATGTCTACTGATGAAATAATATTGAAAGAATTCATCATAGAGGCCTATAGTTTGATTTGTAATGTGTTCAAATGCTACTTTATATTCTCAAAACATGCCAATTTAATGAAGTGTACTCAATTCTATACATAAAATATAAATTTCCATGAAAACTAAAAGATAGACTCAACAATTAAAAACACTTTTCTTTCTTTTTTTTTGATTTTTATTTTTTTTTACAATATAAATAGTCACTAAAACTGAGATAACTTCTACACTACTCAATGAAAGTTTAAACTTGAAAATTATATGAAAATATAAGATAGAGGCACTTAAAACCCAAAAAAAATTTGGTTTGATGCATTAATATTTTTGAGAAGTTGGAAGAAGAATAGTTCGGGTTTTTGAAGGTAAAAAATGAAAATCTTCACTTCTTAGACTTGCTCCATGAAGCTCCCAAATGTACTTGCAATAAAAATCATGATCACAAAATCAGCCCTAGAAAGTGCTTTGATACTAGATGTTAGGAACCTACATGCTAAAATAGACAATAACACTCATATAACTAAAATAATATATATATTAATACTTTATTCCTTTTGTGGAAGGAATAACTCTGAATCACTTGTCACTTTGAGGGTGCTACCTCCTTAAGAGGAATGATCAATTACAAATAACTTCTTCAATGCATTACAACGTCCTTTGCCCATTTATTTATACTATCCTAATCTACCAAACTCATTATTATGCATGTGATATTAAACTACTTATTCACTATTCTACTAGTTATACTACTAATTTATCCCTTCCTAGGTATATTGAGTGGAAGAAGTAACTTTATCCCCTTTGCTTATAATAATTATGTCACTTTTATTTTCCATGAAAAATTTTGATTTTTGGTTTTCATCTTCACCATTTCATACATATCCTATTCCCAATTTCATTCCTTTGCTACAAACTAAAAGTCATATGTCATGTAAACAAAATAACTAGGTCATCACTTGCAAAACAATTGTTAGTGCATTCAAAAATTTTCATGCATATCCATCATGTTATATCATTTTCATACATTTTTTCTCACATATATAATAATTTTCCATAACATTAGCATAAAAACATAGAGATACATGGTATATCATCCATGTCTAGTCCTCTAATGTCAATTTTGTACAATAAGTCTCTAGTAAAATCCACCTCTATAGAGGGCATGTGAGTTAAACATCTCAAAAAAAAAAAATGAGAAAAATAGTTCATCCACAAGTGAAAACTAGTTTACTATCACTTTAGGCAAGTACCATTGTGAAAACCAAATTTGTTTCACCGTGCATATCATAATTACCTCTTTGTTTCATCCATTCATATCAAATCCATGTTTTGATCAATCATCATTAATTCATGTCATCAATTAACTTATTTTTTTATGCTTTCACATCAATCATCCATAATCATTTCTTAATCTTTCCATTCAATCTCCCACACCTATAAATTGGGACTAATAACATCACAATATCCATCCTTTTTCCATCAATCCATCACTCACTCATTTAGTTATTAAATTATTCAACCAATCTAAGCTCACATATTTTTAATGGGATAAATCATTCCCACATTCACTCCTATGAACCCTAATTCGTGGGGTACCTCAAAGCATGCAACTTATCTTTAGATATATCATTCCAAATATGCTCTTTTCATATATCAATACTTGGGGTAAAATCAATCCATCATCACAACAAATCACAATGTGCAATCATTAGCTTAAGTGGGTGAATAACATCTATGGATCAATCTTAACACTTCCTTTATCACACCATTTTATTATCACTTATTATATTAGTTGAACTATATTGACCTAATGTCCATAGACTATGTAGGTGTTGCTTAATATCTTAGGGTGGCTTGACAACTAACAAGTAATTACATCCCCATTCTTCATCTTTTATTCTCACTAATTGTCCATTGCCAATATCACCCTATTAATTAGGGCATCTTACATCAGGAAAGCTTTGAAGGTTTCTTATCATCCTTATATTTTAACATCATCTAATCTTTATTTGTTTTTTTTCTCATTTCTAGGAGAACTACATTGGCCTAAGGTATTTTTGGACTATGTAAGCAGTGCTCAGCGACTAAGGTTAGCTTAGCCAACCCTTTCTTTTCTCTTCATTTTACCCCTGACTCCTTTTCCTCCATTTCTATACTTATCTATCCACCACTTCATCCCCTTCATCTTGTCAATCTCTTTTAACCATTTTTTTAACTTTTCAATCTCTTTTAACAAGAGGATTGACAACTTTCCTCATCCACATCTCTTATCTCCTAAAAATCCACCATCTACTCTACTTCTCTAGTCACCCCATCACCTTTCATTACATTTCTTGTGAATGCTTAACTTCTCACTCTACCCACTTCTTCATATTTTTATCCCTCTCTCCACTTTTTCCCAACCTTTCCCTTCATCTCCTTCATCTTATTTTACCATCCTCATCATTTCCCTTTACCCTTAGAAGTTTATTGTACCCTCTTAATCACTTTATTTTCCTCACCCATTCCACATCATCCTATTCCCCTTCACAATGATGGACATTTTCTTCCTTTTTACTTTTGAGCTATTTTTATTCCAATTATTTGTTCTTTTTTTTTCATGCATCCCATATTTCAAATCTTGTATTCTTTCTATTTATTCTATTTCTTTTACCTCCCATCTATGTGTTGTTTATTATTCTTCTCTCATGTTTCCCCTTGTCTTATGCATGATTCTTTTCTTATTCCTTGTGAAAACATATTTTTATTTACCATTATTATCACCTTTTCTTTCTTATTTTTCCTCCACAACTAGCTATAGATTCCAATCTTTATCCTTTGATAAGCCTTCGATAATTTCCCTTTTCTTCATGTCTATACAAGCCTTTGCACTTTACTTTCCCATTTTCTTCTTTCCATCTCTATACTCACTTATGTTTTTCATTTGTGTGAGCATATATACTTTTTATCATTATAAACCCTCTGACTTAGTCCTTTATTTTTCTTCTTATAATCCCTTATATTCATCACTTATTTTTGTCTTCATCCCCTTCACTGTCTATTTCTTCACCACCTCACCCTTTTTTCATTTTTTCAATCTCTTCTAGTCACCCATTCATCCTATCAATCTATTCTAGTAATATGAATGAAACCCATCCTATCTCTTCACCTTATTGGTCACCCATCCTCTTCTTCCCCCTATTTTTCTTAACCCCTTTCACATCTTCCATCCCATTCTCAACTCTAATGCCACCATCTGATTTACTTTAATTTTCATCTTATTGCCTACCATCATTTATCCTATCAATACTTAGTTTGTTGAAATACCACCTACTTATTCACTCTCATATCATTATTTTTGTCTCCTTTTTCCACTCCTTTTCCCTCCCATATCCCTTTATGCCATGTGTTTCCTTATTCTTCATTTTCATCATGAAACATTTTCTCCCTAGTCTCATTTAGAACTCTTTTCAATCATTTCACTTCCTAACACATCTCTCATCATCCCATTCACATTTTTAATTTACCAATTTGTTATTTTTTAGCACATTCCTCTCCCCACATTTTCTATGTTTTGTTTTTCTTCTCATATCTCCATTTAATTTTCATCTTTATCATCTTCCCTACTTTCACTTGGTGATGTTACTCATGCTTCATCATATTTTTTCTTATTTAATATGTAAGGACTCTCACACCATTATCCCTCTTCATCATCCTCTTTATTAGTGACCTCAATTTCTTATTCATCCTCCATCCATTTCCTTATCAACCTTCACATCATCATGCATTGTTGTCTCTCCCTAACATTCATCCATTATTAATCAATCTCTTCACCCATGAGGGTGCGGTCACTAGTTTGTACTACTCTTACATGAATTTTCATGCATGCTCACCCATCCTGACACTGTCTTTATTTAATGCAAAAAATCTTATGAGGTTCATATCTTAAATTACATCCATTGCTTCCTTTAATATCTCTACATGTTGTGTATAGTTACCCCTTTTGTGACTTATCCCTCTCTAGTTACTCCCTTCACCTCAAAGCTAGTTTATACATACTTTTCCCATTTTGGGAAAGGTCATAAAACCTCATCCCAAGGTTTCATGATCAATTATCCCTCATCCTATCATCCTCTCCATCCCATATATCCCATTTTTCCTATTCACCAACCTGATCACTCTTCATGATTAGAATCAAATAGCTCCCTAACTCATGTTTTCAATGTCATATTTTTTTATTATGTATTCAAAAACCTACTATTGGTTATTTCAATTAGTATCTTCTATGGGTTAATCTCATTTCCTCTTAAACTAATGGTAAACATGTAGTCATTATCTAAGTTAGTTTCCACTTTTGAATACTATACTAATTCTTTCATCAAAACTTAAATCCTTTTCCTATATTTACCACATGTTGTACTACAGTGTCTTAAAGTCCATTCATTAGAATATATAGGCAATGTTCTATTTCTGAGGATGCCTCAGCCACCCTTATCCCAGGATATTACCCTTTTACAAGATCCATTTTTAGGCTCTCAATATTTGGCGAGAACCCTCTTTTTACCTACTCATTATTTTTTGATATGCTTCCTATTCTAACCATAGATGAAGTAAACACCATGATTGTATCAATAACAATATGAATGCCCACTAATATATTATATATATCTTTCCTTATATGACATAGACACTCTGATTATTTCATCACTAATTAGGTGAACACTCATTTTTTATCCCACTTCTCTTATATCTCTTTCAATTAGGCTCTTTCCCTTTTGTGATCAATTTAGTCTAAGATTTCGCTATTTTGCGAGTTTGTTACCATATTCACCTTCCTCTATCTATTTTATCTTATCACTTCATCATTACTTTTTATTCTTCCCCTTTATAGGAGAACTACATGTGACTTAAAGTCTATCCAATTTATCATGAGAATTCACACCAATTTTAATGGAAAGAGTATTTAGACTATGTAGGCAATGCTCAGGGGCATGGCGCCCCTACGATTAGTTCAACCACTATCTCCATCATCTCTATTCATCCAAAATATGATTTCAATTTTTCACATTTATATCCACCACAACATGGTCATCCTAAGGATTATTCATCAATCATTCAATGTTTTCATAAATGGTGGTTACCCAAATTCTCTACCATACCCTCAGATATTAGTCAAGTCATTTGCTTCATTTTTAAATGTTGATTGTTTTCATTTTTATTTTCTCCTATTTTTGTTTTTTCATTGTGTTTAACTTATCTTCATTAAGTTTTCTTAATCTTTTTTGTATTGCCTTGTGTCTTATTAGTCTTGTCATTTACTTGTTTTATCATAAACTCTTCCTTTTTATTTATGTATATATATATATATATATATATATATATATATATATATATATATATATATATATATATATATATATATATATATATATTTGCATTTGCCTTCCTTCCAATTGTTTTTTTAATTTTTTTATCATTTTTTTAGTCAATATTATTTTGTGTATTACATTATAGTGTGATTATGATTTTCAATATCATGATGCACTCTATTTTTAAAATATTAAAATATTTTCCATCCTTATGCATACTTCATAAATATTCAACATGATTATTTCATATCATTGGTGATTATTATTTTTTGCTAAATTAAAATTTAGGTTGATAAAATATTTCCATCCTATTCATGTTGGTATTTCCAAATTAAGGAACCAAACAACATAAGTCAACTATCTAACCATCCATAGAATATCCATCCATGAAATCAATTTGCCCAAAGGCTTTTACAATTCATCATCCCTCTATTTATCGTCTCCCCCCATTCATATATTTTTCTTCCAACCCATCATTTCAAATTTTACATCCATTTTTACCCAAATTTTAGGCCACAATTAATTGACATGCTATAAATCTTTATCACCTGCTTAAACTATCAATTTTTTAAAATATTTATCTCAATTTGGAAAATCTATATTTTTTGTTTTCTGACCCACAACTTACCCTTGTAGAGATATATTTTTCCCACATCCACTCATGTGACCCCATATTCTTGAGAACCATCCAATCATTTAGTTTACAAGAAATAAATATTCTTTTTTTGATCTATTCTCTAATTTTTACCTAGGGAAAATCATTTTACACAATCTTTAATCTTGTAAGTATGATATCAATTTCTAGTGCCTCACTTTCTTACTAACCTTATTTATCACAAATTTTTCATTTTTAATCCCACATAATTTTGAGCATTCATCCACATTCCCACACAAACACTTGAGGGGACATCGTGGGTCACTCATTTCATCTAAATCCTTATCATATTCTTTCATCTATATTTCTACACCTGTCAATTAGGAATGATAAAATCATAACATCCATTATTTATTCATCTAATTTTCCAATGAGTTTTTCATTCTTTGAAAATTTATTACTTTGTCTATGTCTCACAATTACTTCTCAAATAGGAGGAAAATGTAGACACTTAAAATTAGACATTTTGTGTTGATTTTAACCTTCTTTTCACTAAAATCCTAATCATCCTTAATCATCTCTAATCATCACTAGTTTTTCCTAATGACTATTCATCATTACTATTCACTATTCATCACCACTATGCACTATTCATTGTTTATTATCCCTAAATTAATCCATTAACTAACTAATTTTTCTCTAATTAAAAAATCCATGGATTTTGGAAATTCATAATTTTTATAAATCTAAAAAAAATAAAATTATCCTTACATGCCCTAAGTCTCCATGTGTCACCCACTATTACAATTTAATAAATCCACCTATAATCCTATTATCTTCCATGATCTAATTTAATAATCCACCTCTGTTCCCATTATCTTTCATGATCAAATTTACTAATCCACATTTATTCCAATTGTCTTCCATGATCTGATTTCATCTAATTTAATAATTTAGCTTACATCCACTTACTAATTTTATATTATATATCCTCCCAAATGAATTTTATATTCATTTGTGGGTCTCATATGTTCTCCACTCCAATTTTTAATTCAAAATTCCCTTTATGAATAAAAAATGACTTTTTATTCACAACCTTTGATCTTCATCTTAATATGGATGGTTCACATCCATTTCCAAATTCTATAAATTAGAGGTTCTTCTACCAAATTAGACAAGCTTTTTCATTGTAGATTTATTATGTTGAGTTAATAAGGGAGTGACACATTTTCCATCCAAGCACATCAAAGAAAATAAAATCCATCTAAGAGCATTTTGCATACAAAAATGCTGCCCATTTCCCCTTACATTTGAAGAGTGAGAAACCATAATTCAAAGAGAACAAATCAAATTCAAATCATAATGGAGGAAGCCTTTTAAAACTAAGGTATAAGTCTATGTTATTTATTTCCTTTGTAGCTCTATCATAGGCTGAGTTAGTTTACATTAAACATCATTAGTAGTTGATTTCTTATCATAATTAGAATTTCTAAATTTATTACATGCATCACCTACCTATATGATATTTTATTCACACCAGTTGATAAATCTGATAAACCTTGAATTTATATAAAATGCTACCTATTCTATGTATTATATTAATTTCATTATGAATCTTATTCTTTCACTCCATTATGAATATTTAAAAATCTCATTGCAATCCCTTTGATGACCCTCCACTATATAATGGATCCCTATGTTCTCTTTCATAGTCCACTCAACTATACCTAAGGTCCTCCAATTCTTTGAAAACTGATCTCCCATATCTAAATCACATATTGTGCATTGAATTTATTATTAGTCTTCCAATGCCAAATAATAATTACGTAAAATAATTGAAAGCACAAATTAAACTAAAATAATTCCAATAACTTCCCAACCTAAATTGACCACCCAAATTTGAAAGGCGATGCAAACACTGAGTGGCACAAACTAAAATATTGAGAATCATGAAAATTTAGTATTTCACCTACAAATGTGAAACAAATGTGATGCTACTTGAACTGTAATTGTATCACTTTTTCCCTTTAATTATTCAATGCCATTTGTGTGACATTTGCATCACTTTTTTTCCTAAGCAAGGGAAAAGAAAAAAATGATGCTAAATCAATCCATTTAGTGTTACTAATTTCATGAAATGTGTTGGGTGAATATTTTGTCACTCAGCTAACTGATAGGCAAAATAGTTCTATTCACCACAACATATGGAGATTGATCAACCAGATGTGTAGGTTTACCACATCAAAAGGGGACTAATATCTCCTCTCATCAAGGGGAGGTTCCCTATTAAATATGAGGATCTATATACTATATATTTATGCTGAAAATAACACTTGGGTTAAGACAACACCATCCATATCTCTTTTTTCAGAGATGATGTTCAAGGATCAAGGGAGAAATCTTAGGAGTAATGACATAAATCACTCCTCTTCTTTCAGAAGTACTATTCAGCAAACAATAAGAATCTTCCTGGTAGTAATTGCAACAGGTAACCAAGGGCATAGTAACACAATAGGATGAAATGTAGGACAAAGTCTCCACCTCAACTACCAAAGAGTGAGATATGAAGGATAATGAGGGCACAAAGTCATCCCAAGATCCTTTACATAGGAATAAAAAAGACAAACACACTAAAGGCAATTGTGTGGGCACAAAGTCTCTCTACAATTGACTTTAGGACACCTTCCTAACTACTTTCACTAATTATGCTTATTTAATTAAAGGGACAAAAATTGTATTAAAGAAATAGACATAAGAATAATCTCCCCAACAACCAAGTTATTACAGCACAAAGTCTGAAAAGTCACTTGCTTTCTTATTCCAATAACAAAATATGATCAACAATCTGAGCTCAAAGTCTCAGTAATGCCTTTCAATTTGGGAAAAATTTAGTTTATGATAACCAAAAGATCTCCCTAAAACAATAAGAGAGAGTCCAATATATAGCTCTCCAAGAAAGACTTGGGAGCATTAACACATCATGTTGCATTCAATACATTTTAAATTCTATCAAGAAGATATGCTGGAATTAGGTGTAGTTACCCATTTACTTTCTCAATGTAGAGAAACGGGTCACGCCATTGAATGTTCATGTTCTCCAATGTCTAGCTGGTGGACTACTTCACCTTCTAACAATATATCCTATGCATGGGTATTTTTGGTCTTTCTTCATCATTCCTCTTTTCTGGCTGTGTTTTGTCCCTTTTTTGAGATCTCGAGCTATCTCTTTGGCTGATTGTTGAACTTGCAATTGACACATGGCACATTCCACTGTGAAATAGGCAAATACACATGGCAGTATCCACTTAACTCTAAGAGAGGCATAAGAGAAGCTTAGAAACTGGTAAGAAACTTGAAACATGGATATAGACACTTATTGCACTCTAATGAATTATAATGGGACACGTGGAAGCTTCTACTTTGAAATAGGCAGGGACACGTGGTAGCTTCTATTTGTCTATAGAAGAATTAGAAACATTTTTGAAAGTCCTATGGAAGAGGACACGTGGCAGTCTTTGTTGAGCTTTGGCTATACTATAGAAACATTTAGGACTCATTTTAGATTCACTCAGATCCTGACACTTGTCAGCTTCTTCTGTGCTTTAGCTGCCTTCAAAAAGTCCTTGAGACTCATATTAGTTTCCTGTGGAAGATGACACATGGCAGTCTCTGCTGCATTTTAGCTACCTTTAGAAAGTCATGCAAAAGATGACACATGGAAACTTCCACTACTTTTTATAGAAACATATTGAAACCTTTCACCATTGCCACTTGGTGCCTTCCGCACGCACTGAGAGATGCTTAGGAGAAACTATAGATGTAAACACGTGTCATCTTCTGCTTACTTTAGCAACTTACCCAAGGCCCACCACAGTTCTTACTTAATATCAAAACAAAAGGAAGAAACTATGGAGGTTGACACTTGGCAGCCTCCACTATGATTTATAAGGGACACGTGGCACATTCTACTTATTTTTAGAGATGAATTATAATGTGTTTGGCAGATGACACTTGGCAGCTTCCGCTCTTGGGCTTTTTCCTTTCCTTAGCTACTTGAACTGACCGATTGAACCAACTTTGGTTCAACAGTTCAATGGTTCAATCTTTTGTTCCACTCATTCAATTGACCACTTGAACCAACTTTGGTTGAACCAAACTACATTGAATCAAACCACATTGAACCTTTGAACCTTTACTAAAGATACTAAACCTTGAACCTGTCGATTAAACTGACTGATTGAACCAACTTTGGTTTAATGGTTTAATGGTTCAATATTGCATTTGAAGCCATCTTTTTGTCTAAGACTTTTGATCACTTTGAACAGATTAAACCCATTGAATTGTTGAACCCGTTGAACCTTTGAACCAAAGTGGTTCAATGGTTCAAGCCTTCTTATGTTCTACTCATTCACTTCACCACTTGAACCAAATGCTTTGAACCATATGGCTGTTGAACCTATTGAACCTTTGAACCAAAGTGGTTCAATGGTTCAATGGTTCAATAGTTCAAGCCTTCTTCTCTTTGATAAGTGTTTTGAAACTATTGAACCTTGAAGCAGTTGAACTTTGAACTTTGAAAAATGCATTTAACTCTTGTTGATGATGTTGAACCTTTGAACCCATTGAACTTGTTGAACCAAAATGGTTCAATGTTTCAAACACTACATAAAAGCTTGCCGATGAACTCTTTTGGTTGAACCAAGGCATTAAACCAATCCTCAAAATGACTAAGTGTTGGAAACTTGCTCTTTTGATTGAAATCATCTGTAAAAGCCTTTGAACCTATTGATTTCAATCATGTTGAGTCCGTATAAACATATTTGTAGATTTCATGGTTTTAAGCCTATAGAGTCTGTAGATTCAAGCCTGTAGAGTCCATAGAAATCTGAAAAAGCTTAAATAATGAAGAATTTGAATGCCCAAAACAACTTTTTAGAAGGGGAAAGATAGGATTTTGGTCTGTTGGACCAAAATAGTTCAAATGTTGTCCCAAAAATGAGTGATATTTTTGGGGAACAATAGCTAGCTCCAGTTGGGGAACTTCCTTCAATTGAAAACTTGGGACAACTGAGGGGAGTAAAAACCAGAATCTCTAGTGCCTTGAAGTATGCCATTGGGATATAGAGTCATGCTACCTGAAAATAAAGGCTCTAAAAAAATGAAAATGAACAACATAAAGTAGAAACAAATACTATACAAATATACACATGTACAGGTGAACTTATCTGATACTTCAAGAGTTGAAGTGCTTCTGATACTACCCATTGTAAGGCAAAAAAAAGCATGTGCCATCTTGATATTTCAACAGGAAGCTATTTTCACCATTGAGCTGATGGATAATAAATGGGCCTCTCCAAAGAGAGTCAAACTTCACATGCATCCCCTTTGGTTCTCTTCTTTTGTCCCATAGCAGGACTTGATCTCGTACCTAGAAATAATAGTTTTTGGCCTTCTGGTCGAAGAACTTCTTCACCAGACTTTGATGAGCAGCAATTCGGTCTACCACCATAGTTCTCTGCTCATCCAGCTCAGTCAAACACATGATCCTCTTATCAAGGGGGCTTTCATATGTCTGATCTTCAATTGCCTTAGCCAATTTTAATGCTAGTAATTCCAAGGTGATTGGTATCTTAGCATTGATACCATAAAGAAGTTGGAAAGGAGACATACCAATTGATCTCTTTGGTGTAATTTTGTCTACCCATAGAGCATCAACCAATGTTTTATGCCATGTCCTTTGGTTGTCATCCACCAGCTTCTTGATGATAATCACCAGGTTCTTATTACTTGATTCGGCTTGTCCATTCCCTTGTGAAAAGTAATCAGAAGAGTGAGAGAGGGTAATCCCATAGTAAAAATAGAATTGTGTAATCTCTTAAGAAGTAAATAAGCTACATTATCAGTGACAATCTTAGTTGGGACCCCAAACATAGAAATGATGTTTTCCTTGAGGAAATTGCACACTACTTCTGAAGTAGCCTTCTTGGTTGGGATAGCTTTCACCCACTTGGTGAAGTAATCTATGACTATAAGGACATAATCATGTACAACACTTGAAAAGGGTTTATAACACCAATAAAATCAATTCCCCATTGCTATAATGGTTCCTCTATGACCACTAGCTTGAGAGGCAGGGAAGATAACTTGGGTCTTCCAACAAATTGCTGGCAGAGTTCACCTTTCCTTACCCACTTATATGCATCTTGGAAAAGAGCTGGCCAGTAATACCTAGCTCACAAAATTTTATGGGTAGTCACAGGAGTAAAAAAATGTCCTCCATAGGCTAGATTGTGGAAGGATTTAAAAGTTTGGCTTTACTGCTCCTTGTCCACACAGCAAAGGAAAACTCCATCAATGTTTCTCTTATACAGGCCATTGACCCAGAGGACAAAATTGGCAGCTTTCAACTTGACAGTCCTCCTTTCTTTACGAGATAAGTGAGTAGGACACTCATCATAAGTAAGGAAATGAGCAATACCTAAATACCAATCATTTGTGGTGGAGACAAAGAGGACTATCGATGTGTCTTTCACCTCTACTTCTTCATGCTCTATTTTTTTTGTTTGTTATCAAAAATTAATTGGCATAGGCCTTTTTCCCATACTAGCTTTGTTGGCTTGATGTCTAGATCAAACTCCTATATCTTTGCAATACAATTGCCTCTTTTTATCCCAAACTCCTATTGAGTTAATATGGATTTGACTATGGTGTCAGGGACCAAGGTAGTAGTATGTTAATTCAGGATGTAGAAGTGGAAATGTTTGACTGTCTTCACCACTGTATAAGCATGACTGCCTTCACCACTGCATAAACATGCTTCTCCATGTTTGAGTACTTTATCTCATGAGCTTTGAGAGGGTAGCTCATGAAAGAAATGGGATATTCCATACCTTCTTTACTCTATTGAACCAGAATTACTAAAAGTGTGTGTTCAGAAGCATAACTATATATGGTGAACTCTTTATTGTAGTCTAGACAAACTAGATTTGAGGCATGGGCAATGGCAGTCTTGATATCCTCAAATGCTAACTTGTCTTCTTCAGTCCAGCTGAAGGTGATATTTCCCTTCATCATGTTCACAATGTGTCAAGTCTTCTTTGCAAACTTAGGGATGAACCGTCGTAAGAAATTCACCTTTCCAAAAAAAGAGTGAACAATAGTTTTACTTGTAGGCAAGGTAAGCTCTTGGATAGATTTGACTCTGTTTGAGTCAATCTTTGTGCCTTCTTTAGACACAATGTGTCTGAGAAGTTTTCCCTATGTTATTCCAAAAATAGACATCTTGGGGTTCAAGGAAATGCCATTCTGGCAGTAGTGCTCTAGCACTTGTTGCAAGTGGTGTATATGATCAGAGCAATGCTTGGAAAAGATATTCAATTCATCAAGGTATACCATAATAAACTTACCCATCTCATCCTTGAAAGCAAGTTCCATTGCTCTCTAAAAGGTGGTGCCAACATTTATCAAGCCAAAAGGCATCCTTCTATATGCAAACATGCCCCAAGGTGTGGTGAAGGTAGTTTTGTGTTGGTCTAGCATTGATAACATCTCTGAACTAGTCACTATTTGAAGCACTTGATCCATGATTGGCAAAGGATAGTTATCCTTCAAGGATGATTGATTTAGATTCCTAAAATCTACACAAATGCATATTTTGCCATTCTTCTTCCTTACAAGCACTATGTTTGCAATCCATGTGGAATGATGGATTGGGAAAATGATTCTATCATTTAACATTTTTTGTATTTCAAATAGAATAGTACTTGATATCTTCAGATTATACTATCTAGATTTTTGCTTGTAAGGCACCAAGTCAGCCTTGAGAGGAATGTCATGGCAGATTTCATCAGGCCTGAGTGACTTCATATCATCATAGGAATATGATAGACCATCCATATATTGGTGGAGCAGAGTGGTGATGTTGAGCTTCTCTTCTTGAGTACAACACTTCCCAATATTCACCATCTTGGGATTTTCTTTGGTACTCAGATTTATTTGATCAAACCCCTAAGAGGAGCTTGAATTTGTTTGTTGCTATTTGACTAACCTGTCATGCTTGTCAAATAGTTTCTCAAGGGAAACCAAACCTTTTGGAATTTTATTCCCTTTAAGTTGTAGGAACTCATCACCTGCATTTGAACTTGATTCGGGGGTTGGTTCAAGCTTGTAAGGTTCACTACCTTTGAAGTGCAGCCATTCAAAGCTATCCTTTTGTTCCAAGAAGGCAATGAATTGGTGATTACTATTGAATACTTGCCAATGATCAGCATTATTAGGCACACTTGGTTGAAAAACTAGTTCAATGGTGTACTTATTTTATTTAAAGTTTGAGTGAGGAACTAAAAGAGTTGTTGAAACAATGAGTGCATCAACTCGATCATTGATTTCTCTGGATATGGTAGAGATGTTGAAAGCATCAAAGATTTCAATTTGATCCCAAACTAGGTCACGATAATGGTGCAATCTCTCATTTTTAATTTGATACAAGTTCTTTACCTGACAAACCACCAGTTCAGCATCTCCTTTGGCATGGAGTTTGATGCCTTTATCTCTAGCAGCTTTCAATCCAAGCAATAGAGATTCATACTCAGTTGTGTTTTTTGTGTTGCTGAATTGTAACTTATATGATTAAGGGAAAATATCTCTTTGAGGAGATATCAACACAATCCTAGCTCTTGAGCTGATAGAGGAGTAACTACCATCAAATTCTAGAATCCATACCTCATTAGACACTAATTTTTCTTTAAATTTTTCTTCATTAGAGAAGGAAAATCCTTCTCCATCTGTATTATAACCTACCAGTTCTTCTGATGTATGGTCTGAGTCAAAACCTGGATCACATTTAGGGACTTCATTAAGCACCTCATGAACTTCTTTTGTGGATAAAAATTAATTACCCATGCCTAAAGACTCAAACAGAATTTGAGCTTTAGGTGCTGATGTTTGAGTGACCACGTATTTTGCTTCCTTTTTAGGGAACAACCTTTACATAATGCCTTTAATTGGGATCCTTGCTTTAGATAGGTCCATGCTCAATTCTCCACCAATATCTTTATAGAAATTTTTCCCAAGAAGGATGCCATATGATGTTGGGACATCAACCACTAGGACAATCATCTTGATTCTTTTGTCAGGGAATGTTGCAAATACAAATTAGACATCCTTGATTTGTCCCAGTAGTGACACTTGTTTATTTTCCATGGAGAAACATCTCCCAAATGTTTTGGTTAGTGTGAGACTAAGAGATTATGCCACCTTGGTAGGCATGATGTTATCAGAAGCCCCTGAGTCTATAATGCAGTTGCTCAGCTTGTGACCATTTATTAATAGAGAAACATAGAAAGGCTATATTTTCCCAGGGGTAGTAGGAGGAGTAATGATAAGATTATTTGGGATGGACATTTTTTTTGGGGGATCATGAGTTACTTTCATAACATCTTGTCCTATAGGGATGGCCTTATTCTTCACACACTCAACTAACATGTCCAGTTGCTCAAGATTGGATTGTAAATATTCAAACTTAGTCATTTGAATTTTGGTCTTCTTGACATGATCAATTATGTCAAATGACTTAATTGGATTAGGAACAGAGGAAGGAAATTCAACCTTTTGGTTTGTAGGGGGGAAGAACTGATTTGCAAAATTAAAATTAAAATTGAAGGTGAAGGTGAACCTGCTGTACTTACCCTTTTGGTGATCTCCGGGTCCTTTAGCTAGAAAGGGAGGGT
Source organism: Torreya grandis (assembly GCA_037957365.1). Lineage (NCBI taxonomy): Eukaryota > Viridiplantae > Streptophyta > Pinopsida > Cupressales > Taxaceae > Torreya > Torreya grandis. The sequence goes on from JARHVA010004893.1 coordinate 1,037,876, forward strand.
GGTTCTCTACTTAGCAATTGAAATTGTAGGCTAAGAACATTATTTTATTTTTTCCTTATTAGCTTGTTGAGCTAACTAGTTCTATGACCTGGTAAACACTGTGTATGATCCATCAAATGCTTCTCCTTTATTTTTGGGTTCATCTTGGTAATTCAGGAAACCAATGTTGGAGTCACTAGCTAATTCTTCTTGACCTTTTTCCAGGAGATCAGTGTCATTTTCTTGGTTCAATTTAGGATAGAAAGAGAAATCAAATTCTATTTCAAGATATCCCACTGTTGAATTGGCTGGGGGTGCTTCAATGGCAAATTTCCCTTGTGAGGGTGGAAGATGATTTAGTTGCCCTTAATTCCTAGTAGTATTGCCCTAGTATGACTAATTTGGAAATGTCCACCTTGGCATATCTCTATATAAAAGAGTAGAAGACATTCCTTGTGCCATTTGCTTTTTGAGAGCAAGCAACTCATTTGCCAACTTCTACACCATTGGATCAGTGGTGCCTGTAGATGGATATTCAGAAGATGATGAGGGTCTATTTTTATTAGGATCTCTCCTTATATTTCCAGCTAAGATAAGCTCATCTTCTACCTTAGTGGCCAAATCTTGAGCTTTAACAAGGTCTATTTGGCCAGCCTGTCTTAGAAAAAAACTCACTTCAGGTAGCTGCAAGTTGATGAAGAACCATTTGAGGTTTTTAGGTGTTAGCTGAGCAATTTTAGGAATCCTAATTCTCAGCTTATAAAACCTGGATATGAAGTCCCTCATTGGTTCATGAGGCTCCTTCATCTTTGTGAGCTGGGCCAGAAGGGCATGTGCATCTTCTACAAGTTTGAATCTGGCTTCAAACTTGGCTTTGAGGGTGTTCCAATCAGTCACTGACTAAGCCTGTAGATGGTAGAACCAATTTGTAGCAGCACCTTGTAATTTCTCTACAAATATCCTGACTACTACATCCTCATATTCCATGCCTATTACACCACAGGCTATGCTGAAAGCTGTAATGTGTTCATCAGGATGAACCTTCCCATCACCATAGAACTTGGGGAAATTCTTCCTTGAATTTCATGGTAGCTCATGTAGAGGTGGATTTAAGTCGAGTAGACCAAAAGAGTTACCCCATGGGCCTTGAGATGCCATTATATGACTATGAAAAGGGGGAATAAATCTCAGAGGGGTAAGTATTGGCAAAGCTTTATTAATAACAGAAGTGGATGTTTTGCCTAGTAATGGAGACCTGACTTTAGTAAGAGGAAAGCTCCTAGTTCGTTGGAGGTGAGATGGTGAAGGAAATAGATCAAAATTACTTTGTTATACTAACTCAAAAATAGAGTCAACAACACATAGGGCTCTTTGTCTTCTTGTATAGCATGGAGTTGCCAAATTTTAGAAAAAAATGGAAAAGAAATGGCACTGCTTCAGCTTGAAGCTTGAGGCTTCAAAATGTGCATTCTTCCCCAGTTGGCATGGAGGTGAAGGGAGATGGTAAGGCTATAATGATAATGGGTAAGACACAGAATGGATTTGCTGGAGTCTATAATGGATAAGGGTAGAGACTGCTTCAATCTGAAACTTGAGGTTTTAGATTGCATGTTCTTCCCCAGCAGAGTCACCAAAAATAGTTGGGTGAATATTTTGTCACTTAGCTAACTGATAGGCAAAATAGTTTTGTTCACCATAGCATAACGAGATTGATCAGCCAGATGTGTAGGTTTACCACATCAAAAGGGGACTAATCTCTCCTTTCATCAAGGGGAGGTTCCCTATTAAATATGAGGAGCTATATACTATATATTTATGCTGAAAATAACACTTGGGGTAGGACAACACCATCCATCTCTCTTTTTTTAGAGATGATGTTCAAGGATCAAGGGAGAAATCTTAGGAGTAATGATAGAAAGTAGTCCTCTTCTTTCAGAAGTACTATTCAGCAAACAACAAGAATCTTCCTGGTAGTAATTGCAACAGGTAACCAAGGGCATAGTAATACAACAAGATGAAATGTAGCACAAAGTCTCCACCTCAACTACCAAAGAGTGAGATACGAAGGATAATGAGGGCACAAAGTCATCCCAAGATCCTTGACATAGGAATAGAAAAAATAAACACACTAAAGACAATTGTGTGGGCATAAAGTCTCTCTACAATTGACTTCAGGACACCTTCCTAACTACTTTCACTAATTTTACTTATTTAATTAAAGGGACAAAAATCATATTAAGGAAACAGACATAAGAACAATTTCCCCAACAACCAAGTTATTATAGCACAAAGTCTAAAAAGTCACTTGCTTTCTTATTCCAATAAAAAAATATGATCAACAATCTGAGCTCAAAGTCTTAGTAATGCCTTTCAATTTGGGAAGAATTTAGTTTCTAATAACCAAAAGATCTCCCTAAAATAATAAGAGAGAGTTCAATATATAGCTCTCCAAGAAAGACTTGGGAGTAGTAACACATCATGTTGCATTCAATACATTTTAAATTCCATCAAGAAGATATGCTAGAATTGGGCGTAGTTGCCCATTTGCTTTTCTCAATGCAGAGAAATGGTTCATGCCATTGAATGTTCATGTTCTCCAATGTCTAGTTGTTGGACTGCTTCACCTTCTAGAAACATATCCCATGCATGGGTATTTCTGGTCCTTCTTCATCGTTCCTCCTTTTTTGGTTGTGTTTTGTCCCTTTTTTGAGATCTCAAGCTATCTCTTTGGTCGGTCACTAAACTTGTAATTGACACATGGCATGCTCCACTGTGAAATAGGTGAATACACGTGGTAGCATGTACTTAACTCTGAGAGAGGCTTAGGAGAAGCTTAGAAATTGGTCAAAAACTTGAAACACAGATACAAACACTTATCATACTCTACTGAATTATAATCAAACACATGGCAGCTTCCACTTTGAAATAGGCAGGGACACATGGCAGCTTCTGTTTGTCTATAGATGCTTTAGAAATATTTTTGAAAGTCTTATGGAAGAGGACACATGGCAGTCTCTACTGAGCTTTGGCTATACTATAGAAACATTCAATACTCATTTTAGATTCACTCAAATATTGACACTTGTCAGTTTCTATCGTGCTTTAGCTGCCTTTAGAAAGTTCTCAGGACTCATATTAGTTTCCTGTAGAAGATGACACATGGCGGTCTCCACTACATTTTAGCTACCTTTAGAAAGTCTTGTAGAAGATGACATGTGGCAGCTTCCATTGCATTTTAGAGAAACATATTGAAACCTTCTACCATTGCCACTTGGCACCTTCTACGTGCACTGAGAGATGCTTAGGAGAAACTATAGATGCAGACATGTGTTGCATTATGCTTACTTTAGCAACTTACTCGGGGCCCACCATAGTTCTTACTTAATATCAAAACAAAAGGAATAAATTATGGAGGTTGACACTTGGCAGCCTCTGTTGTACTTTACAAAGGACACATGGCATGTTTTGCTAATTTTTAGAGATGAATTATAATGTGTCCGATAGACGACACCTAGCAGCTTCTACTCTCAAGCTTTTTCCTTTCCTTAGTTGCTTGAACTGACTGATTGAACCAACTTTGGTTCAATGGTTCAATGGTTCAATCTTTTGTTCCACTTGTTCAATTGACTGCTTGAACCAACTTTGGTTGAACCAAACCACATTGAATCAAACTGCTTTGAACCTTTGCTAAAGATGTTGAACCTTGAACTTGTCGATTGAATCGATTGATTGAACCAACTTTGGTTCAATGGTTCAATCTTGCATCTGAAGCCATCTTTTTATCTAAGTCTTTTGATTGCTTTGAATTGATTGAACACATTGAACTATTGAACCTATTGAACCTTTGAACCAAAGTGGTTTAATGGTTCAACAGTTCAATGGTTCAAGCCTTCTTATGTTCTACTCATTCACTTGACTACTTGAACCAAATACTTTGAACCATATGGCCATTAAACCTGTTGAACCTTTGAACCAAAGTGGTTCAATGGTTCAATGGTTCAAGCCTTCTTCTCTTTGATAAGTGTTTTGAAGCCGTTGAACCTTGAAGCGGTTAAACTTTGAACTTTGACAAATGCGTTTAAATCTTGTTGATGGCATTGAACCTTTGAACCCATTTAACCTATTGAACCAAAATGGTTCAAGGTTCAATGGTTCAATGGTTTAATGGTTAAATGGTTCAAACACTACATAGAAGCTTGTCGATGAACTCTTTTGGTTGAACCAAGGCATTGAACCAATCTTGAAAATGATTAAGTGTTGGAAACTTGTTCTTTTGATTGAACTCATCTGTAGAAGCCTTTGAACCTATTGATTTCAAGCATGTTGAGTCTGTAGAAACATATCTACAGAGTTCATGGTTTTAAGCCTATAGAGTTCGTAGATTCAAGCTTGCAGAGTCTGTAAAAATATGAAAAATCTTGAATAATGAAGAATTTGAATGCTCAAAATAATTTTTGAGAAGGGGAGACAGGATTTTGGTCTGTTGGACCAAAATAGTTCAAATTTTGTCCCAAAAATGAGTGATATTTTTGGGGAACAACAAAATGTACTAGTGATTATTACTATTCAACTACATATGTAGACTACCAAACCCATGAATGATAATTAAACCCAAGTGCACCAATCTAAGATAGTTAAAACCCTCAATAGCCCCATTTCTCTCCCTTGTGTTCTATGCCAAGGATTTATTGGAAACACCAAGTGTATTTTTTCTTAAAAATATGTAGCATCACTGTAAGTGGATATTTATGACTATTTGGATATATTTTAGGAATTTTAATGACTTTAAATTACTAGTATTGACTACATCATGCCTATGTATTTGTCCATTTGGAATCCATTTTTTTAAATGGAATCTTGCTAGCAAATTATTATTGGATTGCATATTGAATATACTTTGATTTATTTTATGTTTCCATAATTTCAATGATTATACTCTTTGAATCAACCTATCATAGTAATTTTTACTCCCCTCGCATCATCATTTGACCCATTCTCTCACTTGCATCCATCACTCTTCCTCTTTAATGCCATTATCCTCCCATCTATCAGGTCATATTATACATTAAAATGGAAGGTCTTCCCTGAAGATCTAGTGGCATCTATTACTAGAGTGTAGATCCTCCATGTTCCATATTGGATGGGAATTATTGAAACCTAGGTTGGTATATTCTATGTATAGCTCAAGATATTGATATGAGGGCATCTTGATTGTAATGTGAAATCAAGTTAGATTTCATATGCTTTTAGGATAGTTTGTTTTATTAGTTTTAATTTCATTTTTAAATCATAATTTCCTTTTAAATCACATTTTATTTTAAAAACATATTTGTTTTAGAATTTCAACTAAGTGGATATTTCTAGAAAGCTAGTTATTTTATTTTGATTTGGAAAACATTTAAGAGCTTATCTTATTTCTAGGGTTTAACATAGACCTATCTTATAATTTTAGATGGATGAATAAAAAATATTATTAGTCACATTAGTTCATGTAGGGTTGATTCCTTTGGTGTTTGAGTGTTTGCATTTTACCTTCTTTTCCAATCCTCAAAACATATTTGGATTATTGCATCTACATGTACAATGAAGCTAAAAGGTACTGAGAGATGACAAGTGTGGGACATATAAAAAAGAGAGTGTATAAAATAAATGATCATTCCACTTGATAAGTACATGGAAATATTATAAGGACACTTTAAAACATTCTAGACTATGTATATGTGGATCCAATTAGGCAAACATTAGCAGGTAGAGGGGGTCTAGGAATATTATAAATAAACCCCTCTATCTCTCATTTGATTTAAAGATTTTAAGTAAATGTTTTATTTAGACACATAGAAAGACACAAATTTGGAGCTCAATAGAGAAGGAAATAGACTAGATTGATCTCTTTAATATATTTTTAAATGTTGTATGGCACCTTATTAATGTAATGTATTGAATCTTGAGATTATTTTGGATTATATATTTTGTTTATGTATTTATATTAATTTATGCATTTTTATACTTATTATTAGACTTTAAATGTTTTATTCATGTGCATCATATATTATTTATGAATTATTCTCATATAAATGGACTTGTTTATCTCTCATTGTGTTGTGGGTGATAATTTATGTCTTTGTCTAAAGTGATATGCCATTGTGGGAGTGTTTTTTTAGCATAGTAAAGTATGTGTAGGATTATTAAGGTGACTAAAAAATATACCATAAATATCCATGATAACCATTACATTTAGTGGGAAAAATTGTGCCAAGGACATGACCAACCAATTCAAACTTACATCAAAGCCTTCCATGAGATATATAAGAAATTGGTGACCATCAATTTAGAGAATCAAAGAGTTATCAACTATCATAGTGACCTAGGAAAATTTCTTCAATCCAAACTAAATCTAGATAAGGTAAATTTGTTAAATGAAGCATATTAATCTATGGTAACCATTAAGGAATATTTCAAGATGAAGGAAAATTAGGACTTTCCATATTTTTTGATAAATAATACACCTTCTTTAGACTATTCAAAACCATTTAAGTAGGTAAATGATGCATTAAAAATAAAAATAAAAAACCACTAAAAATGAGAACTCAATGCATATAAATGTTTATTTACACACATAGAAGCAAAAGGCCCAAAATTATATCCATATCTAGATACAATAAACATAGAGTTAGAAGTTATTTTTATTAGTGAAATGACTACACCAGCAACACAAGATGATGAATTAGAATGATTGTTCCTTTGATAGATGTTGGTTGAATGAAAACTTCTATATTTTATCATTGATGGTGGTAGTGTTAAGAATATCATCTTTGAAGCAATTTTTTAAGGTTGATTTCCTAGACTTAGATGTTAACATAGGAATTTAACATGTGTATTTCTATTTTATTATTTTATTAATTGAACATAATAAATTCTTCAATACAAATTGATACAAGATATTGTAATCCTAAGATTGTATAATTCATAGAAACAAAAAAAAACATCAACTTGAATGTTGAATTTATTTTTGTTATGCTCTTATAACATGCCTTACTCTCCCTATATGACAAGATGTAGATGTCATTAAGCTATGGCCAAAAGGAGGAATGTCAATTCAAAATACTATTTTCCCAAGCCAGGAACCATCCAAGGTATACCTTGTATCCTTGATTGGACATTTCATCCTTTCCACTTATCCAAACCCACTTATTAACTTGTATTGTGACTAAGAGATTTTTGAATTCCCATATCTAAAGAGTATAATAAGTATTTAAACACACCCAATCATTTTTGAAAAAAACACAACATTTTATTTTTTCATTATATTAATTTTTATACTTATTTAGTTTTATGAATCACTTTTACCATTTATTACACGTGAGTGAATTTATAAATATTCTTTCAACATAGCATAAGGGTAAAAAATCACATAACAAAACCCTTGTGTTATTTTATTTTACATATGTGCCTCATCAACATTTTTAACATGTTTGGATGGTTAGGTTCTTACAACACTAAAGGTATCCATATAACTCAAAAATGTTATATATCATATGTTATCTATCCTTTCAAAGAGGAGATAATTTTTAATAGAAAAAATTCAGGTTTGTGATAAAATCATTAGGCATTTATACATGCATAGCCATGAGTGTTTATCCATATACAATCCTTAGAGTATCATCACACTTGTAGGAAATAAGAGACACATGATAATTGAAGTGATTGTATTCTCTAATCATACCATATGAAGTCTTAAAACGATTGCATAATATAGTTATGCATCATTTGCATGAATAAATTCAATGTGTAAAATAAAAAAATCTTAGTGGATAAAAAATTAACCAAATTTTGGAAGCCATGTACACATAAAAATTTCCAATGTTGGTAAAAAATTCTATGGCATTTCAACTCACTAACCAATGAAAATGATTCATCAAATCTCATCTACAAGCAAATATTACACACTTTCTTCTTAAAATTTAAAAAAATATGACTATCTCTTATCAACATGGGGTAAATGATGCAGGTGGATCCTCTAAGATCAATTCCAGTGATACTAAAAAGTACATGTTCATAGCTTTTATTAATGGTGGTTATTGTTCAATGGTATGCGATACTCCAGAACCATATTTGAAGGCTCAAAATATTTCCAATATCATTATTCAATTTCCACTAGATACAAAACACATGATCATAATGGTTCAACAAATTCAAATAATATTTTTTTCACCCTCCTTCCATAACATAGATTTAGGGGAGCTCCTTTCCACCAAATAGATATATAGAGGTGGGTGAGGATGGATTTGGGGTGCATTACCAAAATGTAATATGTCAAGGGAGTATATATAGTATAATACAGTAGGGCATTGGGGGAGTACTAAAGATATATATGTGTGTGTGTGTGTGTGTGTGTGTGTGTGTGTGTGTGTGTGTGTGTGTGTGTGTGTGTGTGTGTGTGTTAAAATTTTGAGGAGTGTTTACCCCTTTCACTATCTAAAATTGGGGGAAATGAAGTCCTAATGTGTTGATCTAGCTTAGACACATGAAAAATATATGTGCATGTCAAACTTTATGTAGTCTTTACCTATGGATTTATTAACATTTATGATACCTACAATCCATAGTACTAAGGAAAACTCACACTATGTGATATCATAAGGTAGGAACCACCAATATGAGTTGTAGGGTCCCCATTGTGGAGGTTGATGGGAAGAACCTACATGGGTTATGGGTAAATTCCCCATGGGCAATAATTTTAGCATCAATTTTTGACATCATTCAACTCAAATGTTAGAATGGAAATACTAACATTGAAAGCTCAATTATTTCAAAATAGATAGTGATTGCTTAGTCCTTCACAAATTTGTGATATATGTATACATATATGTAACATTAAATATTAATCATATTGATAGGCTATCATTATACCTCTCATTTAACCAATCAATGGATTGGTGTAATTTTATATTATGGCTAGTGTCCAAGGCTATATATAATGAGACCATTTGATATTGGAGTTGTACCATTCGCTATTTGGGGGCTTTTACTTATGTTGTGATTTATAAATACTAAAAATAGTAATAAGACTCTAGATCTATTTTGTAGAAAATTAAATCTAAAGGGTTTGCTAACTGAATATCTCCTATTAGCATTCACACCATCAACATATAAAACTTAAACATCTAGCATAAGACATATGATGTCCTCACTCAACTTGCCTAGCTAGGTAGGATAGTGTGATATTCTATAATCTGAGAATGTTGTCTATTTTCACTTAAATGGTTTTTAAAAAATCTTGAATATGAGATAGGTTAACAAATTTTACTTTCTATGAAATTGAAAGCCACACTCTTGAATTGAATTGAAATAATTCTTTCATGTAATGGAAACACACTTGCATTAAAAGAAATTCACACTTGATTTTGAAAAGGAAATCACACTTGCATTTGAAAAGTAAATTCACACTTGAATTTAAAATAAATCACTCTTGCATCTAAAAATAAATTATAATTTGTAGTAAATTAATTTATACATGAATTAGAAAAATACTTCTAAACTATAAACTTAAAAGTATTGATTTATCCGAATCTTTGGAGAGAAGTGGGCCCTTGCTCCTTCCTCAAAATAGGAACTGCTTTACTCAGTTATGAAAATGAATGTTGAACTTTATTTCATTATAAAATGAATATATACATATATGCAAAACTAAACTGAAATGCTTCTTCTAATTTTTGATTAACAACTTTATAACTCATTTCTTTCTGCTAGCTATCTAGAATGAGAAAGAGATATGTATTTAAGCACATCTCAACATCTATTTATAAAGTATAAAATCTAGTGATCAAATTAGCCAAATATACTTATTTAAAATATAGATAATCTAGGAATCAGATCCCGTGATTTTAGGAAGGCATTGGAACTGAATCAACTAATAATAGATAAAAAATAACTAACATAGATCCAAAGAGATTTATCTAGTTTTACAAAATAGAAGCACAAATATATCCAGATCATTTTAGATCATTACTATGAATATTAATGTCTAAAATAATATATCTAAATATGGAAATTCTATTTATATACAATAGATATCTTTATAATCACTATCTTGATCAGTAGGATCTAGATGGACATTCTTTAGATCATGCTTGGGTGTCTTCAAAGAATTCTATACAAGTCTTCAGAGCATGCTTGGCCATCTTCGAATAATTCGATACAGGTATTTAGAACACCTTTAGAGAATATCTGGAGTGTATTTAGAGTGCCTTTGGATCATCTTCAGAGTGTCTTTAAAGCATCATATCTTCAAAACTCATACATTAAATCCTCAAAACTGTAGCCAAAAAGAGTTTCCAAAACTTGTTTGATTTCTTCTCAAAATTATTCCACCATAAGGATGTGTTTATGTACACAAAATTGTACTCATTTCATCTATGTTAGACACAATAACAAGGTAAAAAAAAAAAATGTATTACATAGAAACAAATGAAAAATTGCATTCATTTCCTACTTAGATAAGACCTTAACTATTCAATTCAATGCAATATATAACCAAAAGGCAACACTTATAGATAGTTTGTATTAGATATAATGAGTTATATGAAATGCTCATTATTTCTCCCTCACACTTTACCTTTTTTAAGTCCTCTTATAAACAAGTGGTATAACCAGTCTTCAATCCAAAATTCCAAATTCTAGTTACCGATTGAGATCATAAATATGAAAATGGTGTCCCCAATATCAATGACCTATAGGCAAGAATCCATAATCCCTTACTATTGTGTGCAACCAAGCCTGAAATTAAACTTCTACTTGATTGTGAAAAGTCTATGATGGAGATAGAGGACAAAGAATTATCAGAGACCTGAATCTAATTCTAATCCATTTGTTTGAGCCTCCTTCATCTAAGAGCCAAGTGATAATCTATGCACTTGCTCAGGTTTACCTAATACACCATTTGATGGTGGTGTAACTCAATATTTGCTTGCATTTTAAAGCAACAAGTAAAGTTTCCCACCTAGCTATGCTGACATTGATGGAATTGGTGGAATGTTGATTCATAAAAGTTCTAAAATCTACAACATTGGCTCCCAATAATTCAAGGTATTTATTTTTCATGTACATGTTTTACATGGGTTGAAAATCAACAAGAAGATTTTGGGCCTCTGGAAAGTGGGGTCTCATACATAGACATGTGGTGTTTTGTAATTTCAAAATTTTATTATTGGCTTGTTTCCATGTTGTCTGATTTCTTAGAGTAGAGTGGAAAGCACACAATTGTGTTTCCCCTACAAATAAATTTACCAAAAAACTAGACTGATAACCTAACAACATGTTAAAAATATAAATTTCATCTTGTCTTTTTGTGGTACTCTTAATAAAGACATCAATAAACATGTGTTCATCTTCAATAATATGAGGAAAGCCAAGGGAAATCAACTATATCTACCATTTATAGAATTGCTCATGAAGAAAAAGAACATATACAGAGGAAGGTTTCCTGCATGCTAACAATTTTTTATAAATTACACAAATATTTTGATAAAAGTTTGAGCTTTTTGCAATTGTTTTTGAGACTCTACTTTAATCTTAGCATTTTCTTCCTCTAAATTCTGATTTTTATGTTGGGTTATGTTACAAATTAAAATCATTTCATGGAGTGAAGGGGGAATTAAGGAATATATCTTATAGGTACTTCAGTCTAGACTAATATTTCCCTTGTCTCTCTTTGCATGGTTTGTAAAGAGGCTTGTAACTCGGTAGTTTGCATGGTTAGCTCTCGTATTCTAGTAGTGTGTTGAAAAATCAATGTATTTATATCATAAATAGTCTATAATAGATTATTAATCTGAGTATCCTTATCAATAATAGAATTTTTCGAATCAATAATATTTATATCCTTAATGGCAAGAGAATTCTATAAAGTATTCAATTCATGAGTTTGGGAAAACATTAAATTATGTACTCTCATCTACTCATCATTCATTACTATAAGAATTACCTCTTATGCCCTAGCTTGTGAAATAAATTATTCACATATTCTTTCCAAATTATAAGTAACTTGGTTCTTACCTTGAATGTTGAATGAGGAAAATCCAATTCTACTTGTTGCTACCAAATTATTTCCTCATGCTAAGACAGAGCCATGACATGTTGCAACTCTTTTTATTTTTTAGTAGGCAGAGGAGAAGATGGACCTTATTCTATAAATGGTATTTTACCTTTATTAGCTGTAGATGGTAAAGGTCATTATAATTCTTGAGTCACAATTTATTCTACAAGGGTTTCATCTTCAAATATAATTTCTTGTGCATGGGTTTCTTCTTCATCTACTTATTCAGCATCTATAACTTTTATGGGAGGGCTTAAGCTTCCCAAAGTCTCAGTTGCCTATACATCTTCTTCTTCCTCCTATAAAATGAGCTAATAACTGCATCAGAGGTTGAATGGAGGATTAGGGTTTTCTAAGGAAACTCTTATTTATCTTTTTGATCTTTGGAGTCTAGTGTACCAAATATTGGCCTTCTTTAATTTTTGTTGTGGTGGAAGGAAGAGATATAGGGAATGGTTTTTCTTGACAGAAACTTGGGAGAATTTATGAAGAAAGGAAGACCAAGCTTTTTCACCCTTAGGTTTTTGTAGAAAATAATGCCAACACATAAGGGTAAGCAACCCATGGTGTCGTATGGACCAAATACCTCTTTTTAATTTTTGAACAACATTGGTTAGGGAATTATGAATAAAATATGGAAGATTTACCTAGTATTCTACCTTAGCATCTCTTTTCCTCAAGTGAATAAGAATTTGCATGACATCTCCACTGACTACTATAAATTAACCATCACAGGTAAGATATTTCATAACCTAGAATGCAACATTCTTCCATGGCTATGGAAGCTTGTCTCTCATAATTTATCTGGCCACACCTTGTAGGGATTTGTCTAGTCTAAAATGGAACTCATTTCCTTTAATAAACATCTAAATCAAATCAACAAAACTTAACTTATCTCTAACAACTACACCCTCTTCAAGAATTCCAGAAAGTGCATTGATCATAGAGGGGTCCAATGGAATGTTTTTACCTATGACAAAAGAATGGTCCTCATCAAAAAATTTAAAGAATTCCTACACAATATTTTCATGAAAACCCTAAAAAAATTTCAAGAAATTTAACCACCCTACTGACTCAAAAATATCTCTGGCTGATTCATCCTGAATCAATGCATCTAAATATTTTGGTTTTATTTTCTTCTTACTTCCTCCAATATTTAGAACTATCACAGTTTCCTTGAAAACTTGATTACACTATGAAAAAATGGATCTCATAATTACACATGAGATAGATGAATACAAGAAATTAGGGATATGATGTAGCAATAGATAGCAGTTATAATGCAATAATGAATAGAAAATCAAGATAGATCATGGAATTATGACAATAATTATGGCATATATTATGGCAAGCACTTCAGATCATGTGAGATTTAATGGGAAAGCACTATTTTGGTCATTATCAATGATGTGGTTTAATGGGTCATAATTGAAAATACTTGAAACAATATTCACTTGATTTTTGCATCACATCATATATATTTTTGAAAAGATCCCTTTAAAACACTAACACATCAAATCTTTTTGAAAAGGTATTTTTAAAACACCATTAAATCAAATATTTGAATGTGGTGATGATGTTGCTAACTTCATCATATCCATGTGACATCACCAAAACTTATCCATTTAAAAATGTGTTAATTGCCTAACGAATACACATGCATGACATGAAACATAAAATTCATAATATTTTTGGAAAGAAACACAATGATACCTTTTCTGTATGAACCCATGCCTATCTTCTATAGGTTCCATATGCCCTATAGGGATAAATTGATCTAAGAAGATAGGTTAGTTGAAATAAAATCATATTTTATTGTAGAATTTTTCTTTTGAAAAGTTTCATTTGTTGGCTTTCACCTTTCAATATTTTATATTTTTAATTTTTATACTTTTTTTATTTTTTGAATTTTTTGAATTTTCAATAAATGAGAACTATCATTTGCTAGTTTTTAGCACTCCCCCTTTATTGGATGTTTGTTGTAAAGATAATTTATCCTTAGTGGAAGAACTAGGTTCTTACACAAGGTCAAATTTATTTTGATTATGCTCAATAACTCTTCCTTTCTGAGAGGTCTTTTGTACACCTTAAGCTTGTGACCATTGATCAAAAATATCTTATGGTCACCATCAATTGGTTGAAGCTAGATAGAGCCATTGCTAAAAATTGTTTTAATCAGGTATGGTCCCAACCATATTATCGTAAGCATACCCTTGAAATTATAGAATTTATAATCATATATAAGTGTCCAATCTCCTTAATTTAACTATCTTTCTTTGATGTGAGTATCATGCGTGATGTGAGGGAATCTTATAAGGACCCTAAAGTTGATTCATTTTTATTTTAAGGTAGTCTATTAAATGTTTAATAGGTACTATAGGTCTTAATTAGTCCTAATGTGGAGTATAAGTAATCATAAGATGCATGATATTTGAATTTTGACTTTTCTCACCAAAACAAATCTTTTTGAAAAATTGAATCTTGTTAAGCCTTTTAAGGATTTTTGGTATAATTGTGAAGGTGGAAATATGTTACAAAACTTGTCTAAGGTTTTTGACACTATATAAGGTTCATAAAATGTTCATTAATCTAGGTTCATGGTTCTATATAGTTCATATTTTGTAAAATCAAGACATAATACAATGTAACAAGAGACCTCTACAAGGAAAAGGAGCCAAGAAGTAGTTATGCATCTATAGCTTCTCTAAGCCTCATTTTTAGTTGTTTATAATTTCAAAGACTTTATGAAAACATAATTCATTCCCTTGAATTCTTGAACACCCTCAAAACCTCCTAGATCCTTCACTTACTATTCTAGACTTGTTTCTAGGCTTTTTCCTCAAAATCACCAAATTCACCTTAAAACTTGTTTAAAGTGTTTCAAAAGCTTACAGGTGATGGTAGGGTCATGAGGTTTGTTTCCTTATTCCACCATTAGATCACTCACTTAACTATAACTTTTCTCATCTTCTCACACCACACCAGGGCCTCCCAGAATACTGCACTACATCATCAATTCAGGACCATAAAGGGAATAGTCATGGGGGTAGAAGGTTACTGAAAGGTTCAAGAGAGTGGTCTGATCCATCCAATAAAAAGTTTTATATGTAGTCCAATTTTGTCCAATATTTACCCTATATGAGAGATATAATATGGATGCATTCAAATTCATCTAGACTCTACATTTATTGATTATATGATAGCATCAAAAGTGACTAGAGCTCTGTTTTGGAGTTTTTAAAGAAACAAGTCCCTAAAACTTGTTCACCATATATGAATATAACTCTTTATATACGATTACCATTGTATGGTCTCAAACATTATTCTCATTACCTTTTAACACTTTATAGGTACTTAAGGGAGGTATCCAACATGTTTGAACATCCTTATGCAACAATCTCAAGTTTTTATGAGAGCCACCTCTAGGTGGACATTTCAATATACAAGGCAGTGATTATGAATATGGGTAATATACATGATGTATGCTTCTATAACTAGGTCTATACCTTCACAAATTATTAAAGTGAATCCTTTCTACCTTATAGGATCTCAAAATAGTTCAAATGCCTCACTACAACATGATCAACCTCTTCTAAGGCACCTGTAGATACACATTAATGGTGCATGACTATATATGTAATCTGCATTAAATATCATAGTCATTTATGTGTCATTTAGAAGGATTGGATTTTTGGATCATGTTTCAATAATATTTTTAACACATTGAATCTCTTTATTACACCTCCATGACCATGATTAGAGTCTTCATACACTTTATTCAGCTAGTTATATGCAAAAAACTTAACTGTGTGTCATGTTATTAACTACAACTCCATAAAGGTAGCCATTAAAATTGAAATTTTTAAATAGGGAGATCAATATTTCATGAAAAAAATGAAACACCACATAACACCTTTATCTAAAACCATTAAAACCACAAGGATCTCTATTATTGGTGTAACATGCCTACAACTAGGCAATGGTGATCTCATCTTATAATCTGATCTATTTAACTCACCAATTCACTT
This sequence comes from Torreya grandis, assembly GCA_037957365.1. Taxonomy (NCBI): domain Eukaryota; kingdom Viridiplantae; phylum Streptophyta; class Pinopsida; order Cupressales; family Taxaceae; genus Torreya; species Torreya grandis. The sequence continues at coordinate 1,053,977 of JARHVA010004893.1, forward strand.
CTAAAAATGAAACCAAAAATGGTAAAAATAATATTAGGAATTCCAAATACTCTGGAAGCAAATTCATCAATTGTATTGTATGGACAAGCTCATACAAAAGAAAAACCTATAGGGTGTGGAGATTAGTAAGCAAAATAAAATAGTCAACTTCTTAAGAATGGTTCATAAATCATAGGTAACCATTATTACAATTCCTATCATGAATGTGAATCAGACCAAGGTTACTATCCACCACCAAGATAATTTGACCTAAAAGCTCTCCTACTAGTTGTACCATTAGAAGACTTGTTGACAAATTTTGCATGTATAATGGAGCAATGGAGGAGAAGAATATATTCCATCCATTTTGATGCTTCCAAATCTATTAAAGCATTGAAATTAATTTAGGGAAGTTGAATATCCATTTGATAATATTTTCCCATGTGCCACTCTCTTTTATGACTATATAGCTACCAAAACTCCCTTTTTCAATGGTTTTTCTTGATTTCACTTCAGACTTGCAAGTTTCTCAGTTATTAATAACAATTATTGATATGATTTGACATATTGGATGTTGAAAGGAACTTTAGAGCACTTTAAAATCTTTAAAACCCATACAAATCTCATTAATGACTCTAAAATGACCCTTAAGTGACATAAAATGACACAAGGACTAAATTGGACTATGACAAAGCTAATAACATATTAAATCACACAAAAAGGACTATGACACACCCTATGACATTCTTATAGACCCCTATATCAAGTTTTTTATTATAGGGTGTTGACCTATTTTGACTTGTGGTCAAAATAGTCAACATTCTTGGTGATTTTTGAAGGGTGATATGCTTACTATGCTAAGACTAGTAGCCTAATCCTATCCATTGGGACATGGAGTCACATATACACTAGTTTTACACATGATTTTCCTTTGAAACCACACCAAAAAAAATGAAAGACACACCAAAGGTAAACAAACATGTGTTCTTAAGAACAATTATGAAACACAACTGAAACAAAACACACACCTAATACAATATTTACAAAACCTCACTCTTGAGGTGAAAACATATTACCATACTTCAAACAAGGTCAAAGATGGTTCTTATTTCATATTTTTCATTCTATGAAGGTAATTTAGCATGTGAATTATGATCATCATCAATCACTTTAATATGTGTATGGTCAAGAAGCTTACCAACTCTATGTCTTCTCATGCCCTACATGTGGACTATTTGGAGCCTTCATGAATTTTCTTTTTTGCCTTTCAATAACCTTTATTGGAGTTTTAATCTTATTTATCTCTATCATATCCATTTGATGTTCATCAATATGCAAATTGGGAGATATGATATCTCTTTCAACTTTGATCTCCTCCATGATAGATGTACTTGATATTTAGGATCGTCAATCTTTCTTCACCATGCTCTAACTCCTCTAAATGTAGTTCTCCTTTATATTGATCTCTTGACCGTTCCTTGAACTCAAAGACTTATGCCTTGACTTCACTACACCCCCTAAGATTACAAACTATTTGATATCATATTGATGTCCATCCTTATTCATAGCATGACATTTATTTTTAGATTTTATCAAACACTCAAGAACCTATTCATTAGTTTTAACAACCATATTGACATCAACTATGCAATTGTTTGGAGAAGGAATCTTACTCAACTAGTCAAACTCTTGACATATGGTATTGAAAATTTTCCTCAAGTCATCTTCTCCTTCCTCATGAATGTCATCATCAAGGGTAACTTCATAAATTGTAGGCAATAAGACATCATTCTTCTCACTAGAGTGATTTATCAATATCTTCAATCTATCCTCATCATATACATGAATCAAGTAATTACGCTCAATAGACTATGAGAAAGATTTCTCAACACTTACCTCAGCTCCCTCAAATGGTTATTCATGGATGATATAGGTGCCAAGGTCAGTTTTCTCAAAGTATACATAAGGATCATGCTCATAATAATCTACACCATACTCATCTAGAAATAAGTTAGCTATACCTTGAAGTTTAGAAACACCATCATCCACATTAGACTCTTCCTTCTCATTGATAACATAATTTAAGTTAGAGCTTACTTCGACATAGGGATCAATGTGAAACCTTGAAAGAGGCCAAGTTCTTATGGTCACCTTGGTTTTATACCTTGTCCTAAAGTCCAAGAAGGACTATTTAGTTCAGAGGTAGCCACCTATCTTGGCTATGAAATCTCTTGAAAGGCAAAATGTAAAAAGAGTAAGAAGTTCAGCAACAATAATGTCTTAAAGGATGGGAAAAATAGGACAGCCATGGAGGAAGACCTTCAAGTTTTTTATCAACCCTATTGTTTTAGCAGGTGTACCATCTATTTTAATCATTCCTTTGTTATGTGGTTCATATTTTAGGCCCAACTTATCAGCTACAACTTTGGGCATGATTGATGTAGAATCACCACTATCAACTATGCAATTATGGATTAGTTTGTCATCCATTATGATAGTGAGGTAGAAAGGTGAAGGTTTATAAACTTTAGTATATGCTTCAACAATGTTTTTATGGGCATTATTAAGAGTTGCATGACCATGACTATTTTTTGGAGGTGAAGGACTAGTAGGGATAATGGACTATTTTTTTTGTAAGAGCTCATTTTGGCCAAGCATATGGAGGACATCCTAAAGGGAAATAGATAGCTTGGCATTCTTTAATGAATCCACTATGTTTAGATCAGAAATTATTACCTTATTTTGATTGCTCTAAGGCAAATAAGTTGTTGTAACTTGAGGAATTGAAGCACCTTGATTTGACTTTACCACATTCTAAATTTGAGGAGGTGTAGGAGTGTTTGGAACTACCATGCTTGCAGTCATGCCTTGATATATTTTAGAAGGATTATATGAACTTGTAGGAACATTACCATCACCTCCTAAAGCCTTCTTATTCACTCTTATGGTATATGTAATATTAATTCCTTGATTGAGTACAAAAGTGTCCTCAACTAGGAAGTTGGTGAAGCTTTCTCCTTGAGGCTACCAACCTTCATTTACTTGCATCATGACCTCATCTTCAACTGATAAGAGAGGAATGACTCCTCCTTGGGAAACTATATATTTTTACCACTCTCATTATCATCCATGAAATGGTCTTATTTCCAATATACTCCTTTTACCACATTGCTATTCACCAGTACCATCTCTCTTGTGTTGGTGGTGGAAGTAGGATTGTACATATGGTAAGTCTATTGAAATTGGGTTTCCCTTGACCTCTTCCTCTCCCATATTTTTGACCATATTACCAATGATATGTATATGGATTTTGATGAGCACCTTGTTGTATGTTAACTTGTCTATTTTAAGCTTCTAAGGCTTAGCATCTTGTCTCATAGAACTTAAACCTTGACTATAAATTAATGGAATATTCTTCCTTATTAGGAGAAAAAATTGGCTTAGAATTAACATTAAGAATTTGAGCAAAATTTGGAGTAACAGCAGGAACATTAGGCAACATAGGCATAGACACTTTAGAAGGCAACTTTATATCTTAAATGAGGCCATTCTCAGATCTAATTCCAAGTTCATATGATTTGGGAAGAGTGAAACCACCCATAGATGGTATCATGATGGAAATATTAGTACCAATGGCTCTCAAGTATGTAGGGAACACAAATCTAGAAGGTGGTCTCATGGGAGGAGGAAATATATACCAAGTCTTTTGAAACCTCTCATTGAAGTCATGCATTGTTTCCTTGGGGGTTCTTTCATTCACATTAAGCTGATATATGAGTGAAGTATGTTCACTTTCATCTTCAAACTTTGAAGTTAACAACATTCCAAAGTCATCCCATGATGTGATGCATCCACTGGGAAAAGTCCTATACCAATCAAGTGTTTTCCCTCTAAGAGACATGGCAAAGAGTCTAATGGAAATATTCTCCTTAGTGACATTATGGAAACTACAAAAATTAGATATATCTTTGATGTGTTCACTAGGTGTGACATGACCTTCACCATTGAAAGTGGGCACACTCTTTATAGCATTAGGTAGAATGGCATCATAGGCATCAAGATGAATTGGATTTTTAGTATTAAAGATATGGAATGCATGTTTACTATCCAAGATTTCTTTATTATATTCACTTTCTTGGATATAAAAATCCTCTTGCTCTTCAAATATCTCAATAAGCTAAGGATGTTAAAATTCAAGAGGAAGTTTAGGCTGAATAGGTGGGTTGATAGGATTAAACACTCTACTATATGATGACCTAGTAAGGACCATGAAGTATGAGAGTAAATATATGACAAAAAAATGGTATATAACCAAATTTTCCCTTGAATGGAGTTTTCAAATGTTGAGTAGCACACCAATATGTAATTGATGTTGTCAAAACCAACATTCACCTTGACAAGTTATCTTTAGGACAATGGGTCCCATCAGGCATGATATAACTATTGTCACCAAATATTGCACCCTAGAGGAGGTTGTTAAATCCTTCTCTATATTTTTTAAACATGGTAATACTTTTAGTTATTTTGTTATATCTAAAATTGAAGTATACCTTTATGTTTAAGGGCTAGCTCCCTTGATTTACCTTGAAATACTTATCACCTTCTTAACTAGTTACTTATGGGAAAAAGGGATATAAGTTTTCATAAAATGAAACTAATATAAGGGGGTGATACACCATAATTATTTCCACAAGACCATAATACTTCTTACACATAGAAACAAAACCTACAACACTAGCTTCAAAGTCCTACAATGATCTAACATTAGTATTTCAATATGAAGATGATATGCATGAAAAATATCCAAGATAAGTGAACCATAGATCATTTTTAGATACTAGAGCTACTTTTAAACTTTAAAATAGACCCATACACTTGAAAAAACTTTATATGACCTGCTATAATGAAACAACTTTCATCAAACATGGAAGGATTGAGAGAAAGCAAGGATATATGGATATCACTTAACTATTCACTATTCATCACTTCACACACTTAGAGAAAATGTTCATGAACTCAAAAATAGATTTAATTTATTATTAAAATTAAAATTACAACATCAATCTATTAGGGCTTCACCATACATGGAGTAGAATTAGTCTACAAGAGCCAAAATGACTAGTACTTATAGAATATGAGAGAGGAGATAAGAGGACAAAGTCCAATAATCACTAGAAAATGTGTCAAGATAAAATAAGTAGTTAAATATATAGGAAAAATAAATATTAAATAGACCATGTAAGTTCTACTTGGACAAATGTCCCTTAAAGACATGAAACTCCTCAAATATGGCATGGGACTCTTCATTTGCTCACCTATAAACTTCCTTCATCATTTGACCTTTCATGAGTGATCCACAGAAGACTAGGGACATATGAGATGACTTAAATATCAAGTATGGGTTATAAACAATCCCAAAAATGCATTGGTTGTGTCCCTAATAATTGACACTTTTCTGGAAATGAGTTATCACTACCTGTAGTCATAATCACTCTCCTTTCAATCATCCTTCACACTTGGTACCAAAAAGGTCTTCAGTTTTCAAAAATAGTCTATAAAAGTAAGTGTATGAGACTTTTAAACACCCCTCATGCCCTTAAATCCATTAGGAAAACCTTAAAAATCCTTCCAAATGGAGTTTTCACCTTCTCCATTGGTAGACATTCTTTGTTTACTATGCTAGTTTGGATTGGCTAATATGAAGGTGTTAGTAGAGGCACCTTTGAACTTTTATGAAGCAATAAATGAGTATGAGAGGTTATATTAGGTCCCATACTAACTCTCAAAGTAATTTTTATCTTTTAGAACCCTTCTATAGCTACAAAACACATAAAACTATCAAGAAAATCCATTTTCCACCCTATCCATACAAATAGGATAGAAATCAAATTGATGAGAAGGATCCTGGTAAGTCTTATACAAATTACAATCATCTCCAAAGTCATATTATCCCTCTTAAATTCCTCTCCTTCTTGATCTTTCCATTCAGGTCCTTAGCAAGGGTTTTAATTATTTCTAACCCTTAGCATTTGTTCATAAATGTTTGACATTCAACTTGTGAAAAAATTCCACAAGATGAAATTTTATGACCATATTAAACTTATCCCAACCTCTTAAACTCCCATGATAAGCCTTTATGTTGTTGTGAGCTTCCAATCTTGTCCTCTCGATTATTTTCTCTTCATTATTCATACCATGTTATGACTTTAAGATAAGAAATGGATTATCTATGGCCTTTTTTCATTCCAAAATTTCAAAAACACCTTATAAACCTATAATATGGACATTTTCCAATTCATTTTAATTCTCATTTGGTGTTAAAAGTGATAGCAGACCCCTTTGAGGGCTTTAAGCCTAGACTAGACCCAAAGGACATGACGGCATACACGTGTAATTAGGCCACCTTGTTTGATATTTAAGAATTTATGAAGACTTATACATGTTTTTACATGTCCAAATAATCTCTAAACATCCTATTACAATGTTTCCATAGGCCTCTGACTCATTTCCTTGCCTTTTGCTTGATAACTCTATAGGTTAAAATCTCTAGGAGTGCCCTCTATTTGAGATAGAATAGAGAGAATATCCCATATTACTTCAGACAAAAGGATGGTATGAAGGGTTTATAAAAGTTATGAGGATGTTATATACCTATTTTCATAACTTTATCACATCAATTACCCCTCCAAATATCATAAAATCCAAGGTAGACTTCTAGCATGATGATTGTGCAGGATTAAATTATGATTGCAGTTGTACTTTATAAATTGGATATCATGCTCTATTTCCATACTATGGTAGTATCTTAAGGTTCTTTATATCACTTTGGATTCCCTTGAAACATGTTTATAATCAAATCCTTGTCAAACTTTTCATTGTTCACCTTTCACTTTGATATGCTAAGTTACAATCAACTATGATTGTATTATCTTGATTAAGAAGTGATCCTTGTAGGTGAAATTTTCATAGTAGGCCTTTGAATCATATTTATAAGAACCTCCTAAAGTCCTCAATTTCTATGCATAGTTATACTTTTATACACTAGGCCTTAAGTCGGACTAACACATAACTCTTGGGATCATTCTGCATTACAACTTTAAAGTTAGCTATAGATGTTCTTAGAACAAAAGACAGAACCTATAGATGCATTTCCACTTTTTGAAACCTATGTCACATAGTCTAGGATTAATTTAAGGTCATTAAATCAAATTTAATCATACAATGCTCATGTCTATGTGTCTAATCACCAAATTTTTACTTATGGTACTGTAGGTACCTACAGTTAGGTTGTAGGTAGTCTCCTTAAGAGTAATGGTGCACTTGTAGGTGGTGGTCAAGACCAAGACCCTATATTCCATCCCACCTTGATGTTATTTTAAACACTAGTCTCTTCCTTACATTCATAGGACCACTTATTATGCATATACACTCTTTCATTCTTGAACAAGGACTAGAAGGTCATTTAAAGTTCCAATACTATAGTAAACACTGAAAAGTTATAGTGAATAATAATGTGATTTGGAAGCCTCCTAGCATAATATTTTATTGACCAAACCACATATTGTATTTTTAAAAAGATTTATACTATATGAGGGATATAATATAGATGCATTAAAATTCATCTATAGTCTACATTTATTGAATATATGATAGCATCAAAAGTGACTAGAGCTCTATTTTGGAGTTTTTAAGGAAACAAGTCCCTAAAACTCATTCACCATATATAAATACAACTCTATATATGTCTACCATTGTATGGTTTAAAACATGATTATAATGACCTTTTATAACTTTATGTGGCCTTAATGGATGTATCCAACATGTTCCAACATCCTTATGCAACAATCTCAAGTTTCTTTGAGAGCCACTTATAGGTGGACATTTTAGTATACAAGGCAGTGACTATGAATATGGGCAAAATGCATGATGTATGCTTCTATAACTAGATCTAGACCTTTAAAAAGTATTAAAGTGAATCCTTTCTACATTATAGGACCTCAAACTAGTTCAAAAGTCTTAAAGTAAACTAAAACATGATCAACCTCTTTTAAGGCACTTATAGATACACATTAATGGTGTATGACTGTGTATGTAATATGTATTTGCTGTTATAGTCCTTTATGTGTTATTTGGAAGGCTTGGATTGTTGGATCATATTCCAAGAATATGTTTAACACCTTAAAAATATTTATTACACCTCCATTACCATGTTCAAATGCTTCATACACTTGACTCAGCAGACTATATGCATAAAACTTAATTGTGTGCCATGTTCTTGAATGCAACTCCATGAAGGTAGCAATTGAAACTAAAATTTGTAACGAGGGAGATCAATATGTCATGAAAAACATGAAACACCACATAACACCTTCCTATGAAACCATTACAAGCACAAGGACCTCTGTAATTGGTAGAACAAGCCTACAATTAGGTAATGGTGATCTCATATTGCAATCTGATCTCTTTAGCTCACCAATTCACTTCAAACCATGAAACCAATATGGTAAAAATTATATAAGTAAACACATCCTTTTGAAGAAAATTCATCAATTGAATTGTATAGATAAGCTCATATAGAAGAAAAACCTACAAGGTGTGGGGATTAGCAAGAAAAATGAAACCGTCAACTTCTTAAGAATGGTTCATAAAGAATAAGCAAAAATTATTCCAAATAATTCCATGAATGTGAATTAGATAAATTTTAATACCCACCACCAATATCATTTAACTTGAAACCTCTCCTACTGGTCGTACCATTAGAAGACCTATTGACCAGTTTTGCATGTCTATTGGAGCAATGGAGAAGCAAAATGGTTTTAGGCCATTTTTTATTATTTAAAATCTTATAATTCATTTAAATTAATTCAAGTAAGTTTAATATCCATTCCATAATATTTTCCCATGTGCCATTATCTTCTATGATTGTACAACTACCAAAACTCCCTCTTTTTTTAATAATATTTCTTGATTTCACTTCAAACTTAGAATATTCTCAATTATTTCTGATAAGGACTGATATTATATGACATATTAGACATTAAAATTAATTTTATAACACTTTTACACCTATAAAAACTATACAAATCTCATTAATGACTCTAAAATGACACCTAAGTGACATAAAATGACACAAGGACTAAATTGGACTATGACAAATATAATAACATATTAAATCACACCAAAAGGATTTTCAAACACCCTATGAGATTATAATATACCCCTATATCAAGTTTTATACTATAGGGGGTTGACCTATTTTTATTTGTGGTCAAAATAGTCAACATTCTTGGCGATTTCGCAAGGGTGGTATACTTGCTATGCTAAGACCAATAGCCTAATCCTATCCATTGGGACATGGAGTCACATATACACCATTTTGACACATAATTTTCCTCTAAAACCACACCAAACATAAATTAAAGACACACCAAATGGAAACAAACATGTGTTCTCAAGAACACTTATGAAACACAACACACACAACTGAAACAAAACACACACCTAATCTAATATTTACAAAACCTCATTCTTGAGGTGAAAACATATTACCATACTTAAACTAGGGTCAAATGTGTTTCCTCTTTCATCTTTGTCACTTCATTAAGGAAATCTAGCATGTGAAGTATGCTCATCATAAATCACTTGAATATGTGTATTTTCAAGAAGCTTACTAACTATATGTCTTATCATACCTGCATGTGGACTATTTGGACCCTTCATGAATGTTATTTTCTACCTTCCAATGAAATTTATTGTAGCTTCAATCTTATTTATCTCTACCATATCCATTTTATATTCTTCAATCTACAAATTGGGAGATATGGCAGCTCTTTCAAATTTTCTCTCCTCTATGATAGAATGTACTTGATGTTTGAGAGCATCAAGCTTCTCTTCACCATGCTCCAACACATCTAAATATAGTTCTCCTTTATATTGATATTTTTATTGTTCCTTGAACACAAAGACTTTTACCTTGACTTTACTAGCCCCCCCTAGGATTGCAAACCATTGACATTGGATTGATGTTCATCCTTGTTCATAGCATGAAACATATTTTTAGATTTGATCAAACACTCAACAACATGTTCATTAGTTTTAAAAACCATTTTGACATCAGATATGCAATTGTTTGGAGGAGAAGGGATCTTACCCAACTGGTCAAATTTTGATATATGGCAATAAAACTTTTACATAAGTCATCTTCCCCTTCCTCATAAATTCATCATCAAGGAAAAATTCATCAATTTTAGGTAGGAATACATCATTATTCTAACTATAGTCATCTATCAGGATCTTCAATCTATCCTCATCATATACATGAATCAATTAGTTAGTCTCAACAACTTATGAGAAAGAATTCTCAACACTTACCTCATCTCCCTCAAATGGTTCTTCATGGATGATATAGGTGCCAAGGTTAGTTTGTTAAAAGTATGAATATAGATCATGATAGTAAGCATATACAACATAATCATCTATAAAAATGTCAAATATATGTCCAATTTTGGGAACACCATCATCCACATTAGACTCTCCCTTCTCATTGATAACACAATTCAAGTTAGAGATTGTTTAAACATAGGGTTCAATGTGAAACCTTGCAAGAGGTTGAGTTCTTATGGTTACCTTGGTTACATACCTTGTCCTAAAGTATAAGAAGGACCATTCTGCTGAGATGTATCCACCTATCTTGGCTATGAAATCTCTTTGAAGGTAGATTACAAAATGAGTAGGAAAGTCAACAACAACGTCTTGAAGGATGGGAAAACTAGGACAATCATGGAGGAAGATCTACAAGTTTTTTATCAACCCTATTATCTTAGAAGGTGTACCATATAATTTAAGTATTCCTTTTTTATGTGGTTCATATTTTAGGTGCAACTTATCAGCTACAACTTTGGGCATGATTGATGTAGAATCACCCCTATCAACTATACAATTATGGACTAGTTTGTTACCCACTATGAAAGTAAGGTAAAAAGGTTGAGGATTCTTAGCTTTAGTATATGGTTTAATAATGTTTGCAGGGGAATTAGTAAGAGTTGCATGATCATGACTATTTCTTGGAGGTGAAGGACTAGTGGGGATAATCGATAGTTATTTTTGTAAGAGCTCCTTTTGGCCAGGCATATGAAGGACATCCCAAAGGGAAATGGATGCTTGGGAGTTCTTTAATGAATCCAGTATGTTTACCTAAAAATGCTTACCTTCTCTTTATTCATTGGAGGTAAAGAAATTATTGAAACTTGAGGAATTGAATCACCTTGAGCATAATATACCAAATTCTGATTTGAAGGAGGTGTAGGAGTGTTTGGGAATGCCATGCTTGCAGTCGTGCCTCGATACCTTGTAAGAGGATTAGATGAACTTGTAGGCACATTAACATCACATCCTACATCCTTCCTCTTGGATATTATGTTGTCTAAAATAGAATTTCCCTGATTGAGCATAAAATTTTCCTCAACTAGGAAGTTGGTGAAGCTTTCTCCTTGACACTACCAACCTTTATTTACTTGCATCATGACTTCATATTTAGCTAATAAGAGAGGATGAATCCTCTTTAGTAAACTAGAGATTTATCTCTACTCTTAGTGGCATCCATGAATTGTCCTTGTTTTCAATCTTCTCCTTTCACTAATTTTATATGTACATGTACCATCTCTCTTATGTTGGTGGTAGAAGTAGGATTATACACATTAGCAAGCTTGTTTGAATTAGGTTTCCCTTGACCTCTTCCTCTCCCATATTATTGACCATATTATTTCTATTAAGGATATGTATTTTCATGAGCACCTTATTGCATGTTAGCTTATCTATTTTGATCTTATAAGGCTTGGCATCTTGTCTCATAAAACTTTGACCTTGATTGTCAATCAATGGCATCTTTTGCCTTCTTAGGAGCAAAATTTGGCTTGGCATTAGCATTAGGAATTTGAGAAATTTTTGGAGCAGCAAAAGGAACATTATTCAATAGAGACATAGACATTTTGGGAGGTAATTTTCCAACTTGAATGAGGACATTCTCAACTCTAATGAAAATTTCATATGCTTTAGGATTAGTGAAAACACCCATAGATTGTAGCATGATTGCAATATCAATATCAATGGCTCTCAAGTATATATGGAAAATAAAGGTAAAATGTGGTCTCATGGGAGGAGGAAATATATACCAATTCTTTTGAAACCTCTCATTGAAGGCATGCATATTTTTCTTGGGGGCTCTTTGGATCACATTGAGCTAATGTATTGGTGAAGTATGGTCACTTTCATCTTCAAACCTTGAAGTTAACAACAATCTAAAGTCATCCTATGATGTGACGTATCCATCAAGTGAATTCCTATACCAATCAAGTGATTTCCATCTAATGGACATAGAAAGGCGTTTAATGGTAATATTATCTTTAGTGACATTATGGAAACAACAAAAAATTGAGATTTATCTGATGTGTTCACTAAGTGTGACATGACCTTCACCATTGAATGTGGGCACACTCTTTGTAGCATTAAAGGGAATGGCATCATAGACATCAAGATGGATTGGATTTTTAGTATTAAATCTAGGTAAGGCATGTTGTTTATCCATGATTTCTTCAAGCTCTTCACATTCTTAGCTAGTAAAATCCTCTTTCTCTTTAAAGGGTAGAATAAGCCAAGGATGTTGAACTTCAAGAGGAAGTACAAGCTAAATAGGTGGATTGATAGGATTGAACACTCTACTAGATCATGACCTAGTGAGGACCATGAAGTATGAGATAAAATATATGACAAAAAATGGTCTACAACCAGATTTTATCTTGAATAGAGTTTCCAAATGTTGATTAGCACACCAATATGCAACTGATGTTGTCAAGACCAGCATTCAGATTGACAAGTTGTCTTTAGAAAAATGGGTTCTATCAATCATTCTAGAACTATTGTCACCAAATATTTTACCCTAGAAGAAGGTTTCCAAGCATTCTCTATTTTTTAAAAACATGGGAATACTTCCAGGTATGTGGGTTTACCTATAGTAGAAGTAGACCTCTAGTTTTAAGGGATAACTCCCTGAATTTACCTTGAAATTCTTATCACCTACTTAACTGATTACTTATGGGAAAAAGAATATAATTTTGCATTAAATGAAACTAATCTAAATTGATGATACACCAAACTGATTTCCACAAGACCATCATACTACATTCATTAAGAAATAATACCTACGACACTAGCTTCAAATCCCTAGAATGCTCTAACATTAGTATTTCAATATGGAGGTGATATGAAATAAGACTATCCAAGTTAAGTGAACTATAGATCAGTTTCAAAAACTAGGGCTACTTGCATAATTGAAAATAGACCCATATACTTTAAATCACTTCATGTTACCTGCTAGAGTGAAACAACTTGCATCAAATGTGGAAGGATTGAGAGAAAGGAAAGATAGATGGATATCACTTAACTATTCACTATTCATCACTCCACACACTTAGATAAAATATTCATGAACTCAAAACAATATTTCATTGATTGTTTAAAGTCAAAGTAAAACATCAATCTAATAGGGCTTCACCATACATGGAGTGGAATTAGTCCATAAGAGCCAAAATGGCTAGTATTTATAGAATGGGAGAGAGGAGAGAAGAGGATGGAGTCTAAGAGTCACTATAACATGTGTCAAGCTTAGAGGAGTTATTGTAGACACCTAAAAGTGGCCACCAATGACCTTCAACTAGGATTTTGACCAATTTCCACCAAAGTACATAATTTGGCCTAAAAAAACTATAACATATTAAATGAGTGTAATTTGTTATATATAAGTGCCAACTTTGGCTAAAGTATCATTAAATAAGGTAATGAAATTTATGAAATAGATAACTTTGATCAGATCATTTTGAGTCAAAATGACATTTTTGCACCTAGGTGCTCTAGATTGCTCTTTTATACCAAATTTTTTGCACAAAACATGTTCCTTTGTTATTTTGTGTTGGAAACATCCTAAATGAGATAACAAATCCAATGCATCTAACATCGCATCCTAATTCTAATCTAGTCAAATTTTGAGCTAATAATACAACATTTTGACCAATTTGATTAATTTGTGCATAATTTCCAAGATTTTCATCAAAGTTGACTAATCATGTTTAAGAATAAACAATTTTAATTAATATCTTAAGTTAATTTTCCAAGGGTTTTTAGCAAGGGTTTTAGTTGTTTCTAACCCTTAGCATTTGCTCATAAAGGTTTGATGTTCAAATTGTTAAAAAATTCCGCAAAACACAATTTTTTGACCCTATTCAACTTATCCCAGCCCCTCAGACTCACATGATAATCCTCCATGTTTTTGTGAGCTTCCAAACTTGTCCTCTTGATTCTTTTCTCTTCATTTTGCATACCCGGTTATGTCTTTAAGCCAAAAAATGGCTTGCCTATGGCCTAATATTAATTCCAAATGTTTAAAAACACCTTATAACCCCCTATGAACATGTTCCAATTTATTTTAATTCTCATTTAGTGTTAAAATTTATACCAAACCCCCTTGAGGGCTTTAAGCCTAGACTAGAACTAAAGGACTTTACTACATACATGTGGGCTTAGGCCACACTATTTGGTTTCAAACATATATGAATCATTATACATGTTTTTATATGTCCAAATCATATATAAACTTACTCTTTCATTGTTTCCATATACATCTAACTCATTTCCTTACCTTTTGCATATTAACTCTGCAGGTCACACATCTCTAGGAGTGCCCTCTCTCTAAGATAGAACAGAGGGCATATCCCTTGTTAATTCAAATAAAAGGATGGTATGAGGGGTCTCTAAGTTATGATTACATTTTTTACCTATTTACATAACTTTATCACATCAATTACCCCTCTAAATCTCATAAAACCCAAGGCAGACTTCTAACATGATGACTGTGTAGGATTGAATTATTAGGAACCCGTGCTTAATTTTTATGGATGCATATGCTTTGTAAGTCATCCCTTAGAGCTTATTAAAATTATCCCACATATAAGGGAAGTAGTAGTTGTTAGAATAGAGTTAGTATATAAGTAAGTGTTGAGGTCGAATAAAGGCATCCACAAATTCATTGTATTGAGCTTGCTCAAAGAAGGTTGCCCCCTCGAAGAGGCCTACGATCAATATAAGCTTTTTGTGTTTCTATTATTGGTAAGAGTTATTTTACTTTTGCATATTTTGATTAAATCTATTGTAAGAGGTAAATTATTTTAGGAGGTTCATCACATCTGGTATCAGAGCAACCACTTGAGTTCAAGTCGCGGAGTGGGTGGGTTACGCCAGCATTGCAGTGTTCATCTGGGGCTTGTACACATAGTGGATCTCATGTACGTGCGCAAAGCCTAGCCAAGAGTCTGGGCTATGGAAGTGTGGTGGGATGTTATGATCCTAGTGGGCGAATTCACTAATAGTCTGAGCTTTTGGTGTAAAGGTTCGTTACATTTGGTATCAGAGCACTTTCTTGGCTTTGTGGGTAGATTTGGAGCTAATTTTTTTCTCAAAGCAGGGCTTTCTAGGAGCTGCACCATTTTCTAGCAAGAAATTCTTCATTGCAAGTTCCATCATTTCGGATTGGGTAAATACCTATCCACTTAACTGTGGGAAGTGCTTGGGCATAAGCCCTAAAACTCATTGTGAGGAGTACCACAAGAACCCCGAAGTAGCTGGCCCATTGAGAGGACCTACCAGTGAAAAGGGCAATGACCCCATCCTGATTGACTAGCTCCCACCTGTGAGGTAAACCAAAAGCTATCGTTAAGGGGTAAACCCATGGCTATAAATTTTTAGAGAGTGGTACTCGATCAAACAGTGTTGGTGGCTAGAGAGAATTTAAAAATCCTTTAGGTAGCCAAACAAACCTAGGGTCCATATCCAACTTATCAGGGTTAGAGAGAAAAGAACAACATATCCATAGTTGAGGATATTTCTAACCATACAGTTGCAGACAATCCATTTCTGATGCAGTAACAAAAAAATAGCACAAAAAAAATAGCAAAAAAAAAGTCCAAAAATTAACAACTGGTTATGGTCACCACTCATGCAGGCACAAAAATCATGGAGGAAGAAATTGCCACATTGAAATCTCAAGTTACAGAGTTAACCGATATGATGCATGGCTTGAATCAATAGAATAACATCTTGCTCAATTGAATGCAGAAGGAGTCTTCTTCAGAGCGTCACTCCTTTACTTCCAACTTCTCCCATGGACCTAAGCTAGACTTTCCATGGTTCAATGGTACAGATCCTATAGGATGGATATATCAAGCTAAACAATTCTTCAACCTCCATAATACTTATTCTGCAAACAAAGTCCCAATTGCTTCCTTTCATCTGGAACAAGAAGCACTTCAGTGGTACCATTGGTATCTCAAGACCAATGATGAACCCAATTGGTCAACTTTTGCATCCTTAATTTTGGGTAGGTTTGGTCCCTCAGCAATCAAGGATTTCATAGGAGCTCTCACCAAACTTCATCAAACAGGTACTGTTCATGAATATCAGCTTGAGTTTAAAAAACTCGCTAATCACATTGAAGGGTTGTCAGATGACTTCTTCAAAAGTTTCTTTGTTAGTGGCCTCAGAGAGTCGATCTACTCAGAGGTAAAAATGTTTCAACCTAAAAATATGATGGACGCTTTGGGTCTGGCTAAGTTAGTAGAAGATAAACTCTCCACACAACGTCGACCTCCCACCTTTTTACCAACAAAGAACACAGTGAATCAGCAGATAACCATAACCACACCAATCAAGTGCCTAACTGAGGTAGAGATGTGGGCTCATAAAGAAAAAGGATTATGTTACAACTGTGATGACAAATGGGTTAAGGGTCACAGGTTTCCAACAAAAACTTTACTTGCTAGATGTAGAGTCACCACTAGAACAAGACAACGAGACTGATATTCCAAAATTTCAAGATGCTCAAGATGAACCCAGCAATGAAGAGGACCCAATGGTTCAAGAGACTCAACCTAAGATATCAGTACATGCACTAGCAGGTGTCACCACTCCCCAAACCATGAAGGTCAAAGGGTGCTTCAAAAAGATCCCTCTCACAATCCTCATTGACTCAAGCAGTACTCACAATTTCATCAATCGTCACATTGCTAAGGTAGCAGATTGCTTTATATACCCTTGTTCTAGCTTTGAAGTCATGATTGCTAATGGGGGCACATAGCCATGTAAAGGGAAGTGTCAAAATGTGCATCTTGAAATTGGTGATTATAATTGTCGCTCTGATATGTTTGCCCTACCCTTAGGAGGGTGTGATGTGGTTTTAGGGGCACAACGGCTTCACACATTAAGACCTATTTATGGGACTTCTCTGAGCTTTAGATGTAGTTCACAGATAATGGTCAGAAGCACACCTTAAAAGGGTTATTACCAAGATCTACTAGCATCATTAGTTCTCATCTCATGGAAAAACTTTTGAAAAAAGGCTCACATGGGGTCATTGCACAACTACATTCCATTTAACTCCAGCCCCCCGCTGCTTCTAACCACCCTACAGACTTACAAGCCATACTCGACAAGCATGCAACCATTTTTTTAGAACTAGTAGGGTTACCCCCTTCATGCCCTGAAGATCACTGCATCCCTCTCCTTTCAGGAAGCATCCCACGCAACATTCAGCCATATCATTACCCCCATCTGCAAAAGACTGAAATTGAGAACTTAGTCTGGGAACTCCTCAAGTCTAGAGTTATTCACCCTAGCACCAGCCCATATTCCTCCCCAATGCTTCTTGTCCACAAAAAATATGGGTCATGGCACCTTTGCATTGACTTTTGAGCCCTTAACCACCTCATTATCAAGGATAAATTCCCAATTCATGTCATCGATGAGCTTCTTGATGAGCTCCATGGGGCCAAATTCTTCTCCAAGTTAAATTTGCATTCTGGCTATCATCAAATTTGAGTGCATCCTGATGACATTCCCAAGACAGCCTTATGTACACATGAGGGTCACTATGAGTTCCTTGTCATGCCATTTGGCCTTACAAACGCCCCTTCCACTTTTCAAGCACTCATGAATAAAATCTTTCAGCCTTTTCTCCTTCAATTTATTTTAGTTTTCTTTGATGACATTTTGATCTACAGCCGCACATAGGCCAAGCATCTCCAACATATTGATAGGGTATTACAATTGTTAGCTGACAATCAATTATGTGCCAAGCATTCTAAGTGTTCATTCGGTCAAGAGGAAATTGACTATTTGGGGCACATTGTTTCAGCTAATGGGGTTCGGGCGGACCCAGAAAAAATTAGTGCTATGCAAAATTGGCCTCAACTAACCACCCTCAAGAGCCTTCATGGTTTCTTAGGCCTGACAGGATACTATCGCAAGTTCATCAAAGATTATGGAAAGACCGTGGCTCCTTTGACTTCCTTATTGAAGAAAGATGCTTTCACCTGGGGTGCAATAGCTGATCAGGCATTCATCCAACTCAAACAGGCAATGTGTAGTACACCAATTTTGGCACTGCCAGACTTCACCAAAACTTTCACCATCAAAAGTGATGATAGTGGCATTGGCTTGGGTGTTGTTCTTCTCCAAGAGGGCCGACCAATTGCCTTCACTAGCAAAGCCCTTTTTGGCCGCTATTTAGCTTTGTCTACATATGAAAAGGAAATGATGGCAATTTTACATGAAGTACAAAAATGGAGACCCTACTTATTGGGAAACCATTTTTGCATCAAAATTGATCATCAGAGTTTGAAATATTTCTTGGAACAGCGGGTCTCATCCCCATCTCAGCAGAAGTGGGTCAGCAAACTCATGGGCTATGATTATGAGATCGCCTATAAGAAGGGAAAAGACAATGTTGTGGCTGATGCTCTCTCAAGAACCTTCGAGGACCAGCCTTACCTCTCTACCATCTCCATGCCCATTCCTAAATAGTTGGAATCTATCCAACAAGGGTATGCAAATGATCCCTCCTTATGCCACATCATTCATCAATTGGCCACTAACCCCTCTACAGTACCGCATTATTCATGAGACGGTGCTTCTCTGTGATACAAGGGTCATTTGGTGCTTCCCCAAATTTTAGACCTACATCAGGATATCTTCTATGAAATCCATGCTTCACCCTTAGCAGGGCACTGAGGGTTTCTCAAAACCTACTAGCAGGCACATCGACACTTATTTTGGAAAGGCATGAAAATTGGAATTAAACAGATGGTGGTCAAATGTGAAACCTGCCAACGACACAAAGGTGAAACCACATTGACTCCTGGTTTACTCGCACCCTTGCTCATTCCTACTAGAATCTGGATAGATATTTCCATGGATTTCATTGAGGGCCTCCCTAAATCTAGGGGTAAGACAGTGATCCTAGTCATTGTCGATCACCTCTCCAAATATAGTCATTTTTGTACACTCAGCCACCCATACACAACGTCCATAGTTGCACAGGTTTTCTTGGATCAGATCTTCCATCTTCATGGCATTCCTTCTTCAATTGTCTCATATTGTGATGCCACTTTCACTAGCCATTTTTGGATGAAACTATTTCGTCACACAGGCACACAGTTGAAAATGAGCTCTGGGTACCACCCACAAACAGATGGCCAAATAAAAATCATCAACAAATGCTTGGAGACCTTCCTTCATTATTTTGCTTTATAACAACAACATCAATGGTCCAAGTGGCTTCCCCAAGCTAAATGGTGGTACAATACCTCATACCACACTTCCACCAAAATGACTCCCTATGAGGCAGTTTATGGTCAAGCACTGCCACCACTTCTTCCATATCATCATGGTAGCTCACCAATTCAAGAAATTGACACTACTCTCCAAAATTGGGATCATATTCTATGCACCTTGAGAGACAATCTCCACATGGCCCATAATCGAATGAAGCAGTAGGCTAATCAACACCGCTCTGAGCGTACCTTTTAACCTGGTGATATGGTCTTTCTTCATCTGTAGCCATACAAGCAATCATCACTAAAACAAAAATGGCACCAAAAGCTTGCTCCAAAGTTTTATGGGCCATATAAGGTTCTCCAAAATATTGGGTCAGTTGCTTACAAGTTAGAGCTTCCACCTTCCTCCCAAGTTCATCCCATCTTTCATGTCTCCTATTTGAAACAAGTTCTTAGATCCAACATCTGAGTGCAGATAGCTTTACCAGCACTTGATAATGAAGGCTCCATCCTTCTCGAGCCAGAAGCAATCTTGGATAGGCACACCCACCAACTTTGATCCCGCTCCATCACAAAGTTCTTAATCTAATGGCATGGCATGCAACCAGAAGATGCAACATGGGAACCACTCTTCCAGATTCAACAACAATTCCCACATTTGAAGCTTTGAGGGCAAAGATTTTTTTTAAGAGGGAGGGGATGTTAGGAACCCGTGCTTAATTTCTATGGATGCATATGCTTTGTAAGTCATCCCTTAGAGCTTATTCGAATTATCCCACATACAAGGGAAGTAGTAGTTGTTAGAATAGAGTTAGTATATAAGTAAGTGTTGAGGCCGAATAAAGGCATCCACGAATTCATTGTATTGAGCTTGCTCAAAGGAGGTTACCCCCTCGAAGAGGCCTGCGATCAATATGAGCTTTCTATGTTTCTGTTATTGGTAAGAGTTATTTTAT
Source organism: Torreya grandis (assembly GCA_037957365.1). NCBI lineage: Eukaryota > Viridiplantae > Streptophyta > Pinopsida > Cupressales > Taxaceae > Torreya > Torreya grandis. The sequence continues at coordinate 1,074,567 of JARHVA010004893.1, forward strand.
TTTCACATATTTTGATTAAATCTGTTGTAAGAGGTAAATTGCTGTAGGAGGTTCATCACATGAATTATGACTGTAGTTGTACTTTGGAAATTGGATCTCATGCTCTATTTCCATACTATGGGAGTCTCTTAAGGATTTTTATATTACTTTGGGATCCCTTAAAACATGTTTATCATCAAACCCTTGTCAAAATTTTCATTGTTCACCTTTCACTTTGATATGCTAAGCTACAGTCAATTGTGACTATATTGTCTTGATTAAGAAGTGACACATGTAGGTTAGCTTTGTATATTAGGCCTTGGAATCATCTCTCTAAGACCCTCTTAAATACCTCAATGTCAATTCATGGTTATACTTGTCTACACTAGGCCTTGAGTCAGAACAACACATAATTATTGGGCTCATTCTGCATTGCCACTTTACAATCAATTCTAGATGATGCTCGTGGAACAAAAGAGGGAACCTATAGATGCATTTCCAATTTTTAAAACCTGTGTCACATGGTCTAAAATTCATTTTATCTCCTTGATTTAACTTTAATTAGTCAGTGCTCATGTCTATAGGTGTAATCACCAAATTTAACTTATGGTATTTTAGGTACTTATAGTCAAGCTATAGGTAGTCTCCTTAAGAGTAATGGTGCACCTGTAGGTGGTGATCAAGACTGAGACCCTACATTTCATCCCACCTCAATGTTATTTGAAACACTATTGTCCTCCTTACATTCATATGATCACTTATCATGCATATATACTCCTTCATGCTTGAACAAGGACTAGAAGGTCATTTGGAGTTTCAATAATGTAGTAAACACTGAAAAGTTATAGTGAATAACTATGTGATTTGGAAGCCTCCTAGCATGATATTCTATTAAACAAACCACTCACTCTCTTTTTCAAAGTGTTACCCTATATGAGGGATAAAATATGGATGCATTCAAATTCATCTAGACTCTACATTTCTTGATTATATGATAGCATCAAAAGTGACTAGATCTCTATTTTGGAGTTTTTAAGGAAACAAGTCCCTAAAACTCATTCACCATATATGAATACAACTCTTTATATTTTCATGCCATTGTATGGTTTAAAACATGAATCTCATGACCTTATAAAAATTTATAGGTCCTTAATTTATGTCTCCAACATGTTTGAACATCCTTATGTAGTAATCTCAAGTTTCTATGGGAGCCACCTATAGGTGAACATTTCAGTATACAAGGTAGTGACTATGAATATGGGCAATATGCATGATGTATTCTTATCTAACTATATCTATACATTCACAAAGTCTTAAATTTAATCCTTTATACATTATATTACCTCAAACCCATTAAAATGGCTCACTACAACATGATGATCCTCTTTTAAGGCACCTATAGATACACATTAATGGTGTATGACAATGTATGTAATCTATTTTGACTATCACAGTCCTTTATGTGTCATTTGGAAGGATTGTATTATTGTATCATGTTCCAATAATATTTTTAACACCTTCAAACTCTTTGTTACACATCCATGACCATACTCAAATCCTTCATACACTTGACTCAGTTAACTATATGTAGAAAAATTGATTGTGTGTCATGTTCTTGACTGCAACTCCATGAAGGTAGTCATTGAAACAAAAAAATTTAAGTATGGAAATCAATATGTCATGAAAAACATTAAACACCACATAACACCTTCCTTTGAAACCATTAAAAAGATAAAGACCTTTGCAATTGGTGGAACATGCCTGCAACTAGGCAATGATGATCTCATCTTGCAATCCGATCTATTTAAGTCATAAAATCACTTCCAAACATGAAACAAAATATTTTAAAAATTAGATAAGGAACTACACATCCTCTAAAATAAAATTCATCAACTAAATTGTATGGATAGGCTCATATATAAGCAAAAATTTTAGGGTATGGGGATTAGCAAGCAAAATGAAATAGTCAAATTCTTAAGAATGGTTCATAAATAATATTCAAACATTATTCCAACTCCTACAATGAATTTTAATTATACAAAATGTAATATATAAACCAATATAATTTGACCTAAAACCTCTTATATTGATCGTACCGTTAGAAGACCTGTTGACCAATTTTGTATGTCTAGTGGAGTGATGGATGAGCAAAATGGTTTTCAACCATTTTTTATGATTCAAATATAATAAAGTGTTGAAATGAATTTATGGAAGTTTAATATCCATTACATAATATTTTCCCATGTGCCATTCTCTTTTATGACTATATAACTATCAAAACTCCCTCTTTTTCCAACTATTTTTCTTGATTTCACTTAACACCTACAAGTTTCTCAGTTAGTAATAATAAAGACAGATAGATTATAATAGATTGGACATTGAAATTAAGTTTAGAACACTTGGACACCTTAAAAATTGTACAAATCTCATTAATTACTCTAAAATGACCCCTAAGTGACATAAAATGACACAAGGACTAAATGAGACTATGACAAAGATAATAATTAAATCACACCAAAAGGACAATGACACACCATATGACATTATAATAGACCCCTATAGAAAGTTTTAGACTATAGGGGGTTGACCTATTTTGACTTTTGGTCAAAATAGTCAATAGTTTCATTCATAGATTGGGAGGAAATCTTGGACCAAATTGATTTTGAGGTTGGAAGTACTAGTTTCCTTATCTTTGGATAAAGTCTACTTCCTAAACCATATGTGCTACTTGTTTCACTTAGTTTCTCATGGTAGAAAGGTGTTTTCAATTCTTAGTGTCATGTTCTAGGTCACAAATACCACATATCTCTATTTTGTCTAAGGGTCAATCTTTTACCACATGTTTGAGTCTTCATCTAGGACAATAGATTGAAAATTATTCAGTGCTTATAGCATTGGATTTTGTTTTGATGCCATCTAAGGTAGATTTCAATTGTAATAGAATGTATGTCTTGAAATTATCAAATTATTTCATTAATTGGCAAACTTCAAGTGATTTTTCTAATCTTGATTTCCTTATGCTAGGTCTTGTCCTAGAGTAGTTAGTATACAATGCTGAAATTTGATGTAAAGTTAATTTGTCAATGTCACCCTTTCCCATAAGGTTCAAAGAATCACGTGCATCATCATCTAACCCTTTAAGAAATATTATTTTGACAACCTCCTCAATTAATTTGTAACCACTCCTTTTATGGGTAAATATAAAACTTTCAATATAATCTTCTAAGGTTTCATCATCATTTTGTTTGATCTTGAAAAAGTCTTCCTTCCATTCTCTAAATCTACAATAATCTTGATATTTGTCCAAAAATGTAGTTTTCATTTCATCCCAATGGTTATGAAATTACGCTTGAGGCCTATGAACCATCTTATGGCTACATTTTTTAGTGTAGATGGAAACAATTTCAACTTTTGATCTATATGACATAGTCATATCTTTAGCAAAGAACTTGAAATTCAAAGAGGAATTGATTTGGATCCTCTAAAATTTTACCTCTAAAAGTAGGAAAAATAGATGGTGAAATGTTTTTCATGGAAGTTATGTCATCAGGACCTAGTTTGATCAGATAAGAAAAAGTTCTATCCTTTTGGGGTTGTCAATCAGGGTTTTCCACATGTGCATGTTCATCTCCCATATTTTATTCCCAACTGTGGTTATCAATCCAATCTAAATTCTCTTCCTGGGTTCTCAACCTATGGTCTACCTCAAGAGGATAATCTTCATTGGTGATTAGATCTTCTTTTTGTAAATCATGTGGATCAAATCCAACTATTCCAAAAAGGGAATTTTCAAGATCAATTTTCCCTATAGGAGAAGATGTCTTGAATAGGATTCTTCTTATAGGATCTATTTTTGAGAATGAACCTTGTTCAGGAGAGGAATCAAAAAAAGTTTGTATATGGATTTCAATTATCTTTCTTTCACTTCTTGATCTGTCTATCAAGGATTAGATCATCTATTATTCTTTATTTATTTAGGATCCCTTAGAGATAAATCATCCTTGAGAATCTATTGGGAAGTTCATAAATATAAATATTCTTGGATTATTTTATTTTTTTTGAGTTTTATGATTTTTTTTGAATTTCTCTTTATAAATATAATGTAATATCTCACTAACACTTATTGATGATAGTCTTAGACAATGGTACAAAAAATGATAGGTTGCCATTATACCTCTCATTTAACAAATCAATGGATTGGTGTCATTTTCTACTAGGGCCAGTGTCCAAGGCTATATACAATGAGACCATTTGATATTAGAGTTGTACAATTCATTATTTGGGGGCTTTTACTTATACTATGATTTCTAAATCCTTAAAATAGTAATAATACTCTAACTCTATTTTGCAAAAAAATAATTCTAAAGGGTTTGCTAAGTAAAGATATCCTATTGGAATTCACACCATTAACATTCATAACTTAAACATATGTCATAAGACATAAGATGTCCTCACTCAACTTGCCCACCTAAGTAGGATGGTGTGATATTCCATAATCTGAGAATGTCATCTATTATCACTTAAATAGCTTCTAACAAATTTTGAATATGAGATAGGTTAACAAACTTTACTTTTTATGAAATTGAAAGACACACTATTTCATTGAATTGAAATAACTCTTACATGTAATGGAAACACACTTGAATTAAATGAAATTCACACTTACTTTTGAAAAGGAAATCACACTTGTGTTTAAAAAGGAAATTCAAACTTGCATTTAAAATTAATCACTCTTACATCTAAAAGGAGTTTATACTTTACAGTAAATGAATTTATACATGAATTAAAGAAATACTTCGAAACTATAAGCTAAAAATTATCGATTTGTTCTGATCTTTAGAAAGAAGTGAGCCCTTACTCCTTCCTGAGAATAGGAACTACTTTACTCTATAATGAAAAGGAATGTTGAAATTTATTTCATTATCAAAGGAACATATACAAATATGCAAAACTAAACTAAAATGCTTCTTCTAATTTTTGATTAACAACTTTCTAACTCTTTTCTTTTTGTTAACTATCTAGAATGAGAATAAGATATGTATTTAATCACATCTCAACATCTATTCATAGAGTATAAAATTTGGCAATCAAATCGGCCAAATCTGATTATTTAAAATATAGACAATCTAAGAATCAGATCCCACACTTCTAAGAAGGTGTAAGAATTGACTCAACTAATAATAAACAAAAAATAGTTAACATATATCTAAAGATATTTCTCTGGTTTTACAAAATAGAATAACAAATATATCTGAATCATTTTAGACCATTACTAGGAATAGTAATGTCTAAAATAAGATATCAAATATGGAAAGTTTATTTATATACAATAGATATATTTAGAATCAGTATCTCAATTAGTAGGATTCAAATGAACATTCTTTAGAGTATGTCTGGGTGTATTTAGATCATTATATACAAATCTTTAGAGCATGTCAGGGCATCTTCAAAGTGTTAGATCATCGGAGCTCATTCATCGAATCTTTAATATTATAGACAAAAAGAGTTGCCAAAACTTGTTTTATGTCTTCTCAAAATTATCCCACCATAGGGATGTGTTTTTGTCACAAAACTGTGCTCATTTAATCCAAGTTAGACACAATAATAAGATAAAGAATCAACAATGTATTACATACAAACAAAGGACAAATTTCATTCATTTCCTAATTAGATAAGACTTTAACTATTAGATGTAATGAAGTATATAGCCAAAAGGCAACACTTATGGAGAGTATGTATTAGATATAATCAGCTATATGAAATGCTCATCACATATAGTATAATATATACAATCACATGCCTCCCTTAAGAGTATGACATGTAAAAACCACATAAATTGATAAAACATTTTTTTTAATTGTATTATTTTTTATTTTCTTAATATTATTGCATATTAATTTTAGCACATATAACACATCTAAATACTCATTTGGGGTATTTTTACTTAGCTATGTCTTGGGATATAAATCACCTAATCAATCAAAAATATGTAGGGATTTAGCACAACTCATGCTCAAGAATACATATTGCATTATTTAGTGATATCCATATAAGCATTCCCATAGTTGACAATACATCTATAGACTATCCCATACAAGGCTCATTAGAAAGCCATATTGAAACTGTATAGGCTTAATATTTTTCACTTTATCATATATTGATTATTTCTATCACACTGACTTGTCAAACATCAATCTCCCTAAATGCATGTTAAAGGGTGCACTGATATGGTGTGGGAAAGGCTTGTGTAACTTTTCAATATATGTTCCTATTTTATCCTAATTACACCATTACTAGTATCAATCTAACTTTCTCAATCTAGTCATTTTTTAGGTGTGATAGATTCCCTACATCCTAAAATATTGTCCAAGTTGATACCATTTATTACTACCTTCACCCTTCTTATATTTTATCATCTAACCTAATGTAGTTATGAGTGTATTTTATACCATTTTTATTATATTAGCCTGGTTGACTCTGTACTATACTAGTTGACACTTTCCATCTATTTCGATAGGGTTAATACTATCAGCTTATATTTTAGGGTTGGGTTTTGGTATTGAATTAGTATATATAAGGGTCATATTTCATTCATAATATATCATATAAACTCTATTCACTCTAGTTTCACTCCCACATCTTCCCTAAGTCATACATGGAGGAGTTTGTGGTCTAGAGCCTTACCTTATGGTGTATTTGAATCTCAATAGGAAAATTCATTGGGATTTCCTACAACATTATCTCATAAAGCTCCACCTGAGCCAAGGGGGAGATTGATTCTCGATGTGTCTATTCTATTGTAAGTATTTATAACCTTATGTTATTTATTTTATTACTTACTATATTAAATGATGTTTATTACTTAGTGAATGAATGTGTGTCTATAATTTTATATAATCTATCTACTTTTAATGAACTGGGTATATATAGGATTACCTATTCTTTCCATAAACCACTTTAGGTTGCATAGACCCCCATTTAGTTGTCCATTACACCTTACCCAATTACATTCATTCTAGCTCTTATCTCTAGTTTAGTTTACTTTAATCGCACACTTACAATAATTTAATTTACTTGACTTAATTAGCTCAATACTTACAATCATTTGAGGTCCAGTGAGAGCTACATTCTTATGTCATAGGCTTAGGATTTGGAGCCCTTTCCTCTAGACATTTGTGTTGTAGGTAACCCTCTGCTAGATCTAAAAAATTCATTAATCATTACTTGAGCGTCCAAGTATCATAGGATATATTTAATTAATCTCATGTGATTCTAAGTCTATTGAGATAATATGGGTGTAGGTTAATCCTAGATCGTGTGTACATAAACAATATTAGGAAGGTACAAAGTCAATCATATCAAAACCAAACAATTTTTTAATTGTTTTTAAATGTAACCACTTATCTAATAACTAAATATACACACTTGCATTCAAAATTTATACAATATAGAGTATGAAATATAGATATTTTCATTCCAACTATAAAAATCAACTTGAATACTTTCCCCTAGTTTTTATTAAAGGAATTCTCATTCACTTTGTTTTTGGATTATTTATACATGTATTTATTTGCTTGTTCATAGTGACCACAATAAAATTATTATGATTTCTCATTATATCCATTAATGTGTAAGAATTTGATGAATTTAATCAATTTTAAGTTCATTATAATAAATAATTTACTAGTTGTGTTATATATGAGGTTTAGTAGTACAAATCATCATCTATTTAATTTCATAATTGAACATTCTCAAATATATAGAATATTTATCTTGTTCTTTTACCTTATTTTGATAAAATGAATATTTTTTTAATGTGTTATAGGTGTAAAAATGAAAAATATCAGAATGTTAAATATGTACAATAATCAACTATTATCATCTTGACATTTTTAAATATGGAAAGTTTCTATTTTACGAAAATACTAAAAAGAGCTATACTTACCTTGCACATAGAATTTTTGGACTATTCTAACTATCTATAAATAGAAATCAGAATAAGAGGTGACTATGTAGGATTAAAATCATAAAAATAGTATGGATAGGTCTATTATAAATGGACTATAGCATAGTGGGTTTGGGTTTATTGATTGTAAACTTATCACAATTGACTATGATAGACTGTTGAAAGGAAAAGATAGAGAAATAATAATTAAGTAAATGAAAAATAAAAGGTATAAAGAATGTATTATTGGATATGATCATTATAAGTGGATAATAATGTAGTACACTCAAGTCCATTGACTACAGACTTGTCCTATTTTACTCCATTTAAAAACTAATCATAGTTCTTGATGCACCCATGTCTTATGAGAAATATAAGATATCACACTATGAATAATACCACACATAAATCAATAGGTTTATTCTCTTATATTTAAAACCCTAAGGGACATTTGATATCCTAAAAACCTATAAAAAAGAGGGGAGTGTAGGGGGATGAGTTAACCTCATTCACCCCATGATGATTGACCATTCTCTTTGTATATAATACTCAAATGATGGAAATCAAGCCCATGTAATTATCCCACCTAGAGTAATTGTGCAATTGTGCATCCTTGACTATATGTATGCAGCTAGAAAATAGATTTGATATTTGACAATGATAGCTCTTGAATTTCTTTAGAATCCTCTTTACTTGGCTTATGGTTGATCCTTTTCAGTGATCTTGAATTTAAAGAGAATAGGGCATATTTTTCATATTTGTAGAAATGTATAAGTGTTCAATAGAAAGTGCTAATTTAGCCATAATGAATGAACTTATAAGTGTATTGATAGGAAATTCATTTGAAATTTTCCTTTAGTTGATAATGCAAAACATGCAAAAATACCCAAATAATGTTATGAATTTTAGAAACTAAGTTTAATTTGGTGTGGGATATAGCCACTATAAGTGGAATGGGATGCACTATGCTCCTATTGACTTAGTGTGGAATTGTATAGAAGGATAAAAAATAGATATCCTTTGTTTAAGATAATCTAAAGGTGACTTTAGACAGCTTGATCATTTGACATTAGAATCTTTATGTAGAGTGATAAAAAACAAAGGGTCAAAATTACACATAGATAAATGGATTAGAGGAATGACGAATAAGAGTCATGTATTTGAACATAAGTCATGCGGTTTAAGATGTGCCAATAATTATCATTGTCAAGTACCTATGACTAGATTTATATATCTAAACTTACTATATGATCAAATCCAACTTTTATTAAAGTGTTTTATTATCATATTATATTAACCTAATGCATTTGAATCGATGTGTACTTTATTATAAATTTCATGGTTTCTATATGCTTAAATTTTGTACATGTCACTTTCTTTTTATTCATGGCTTGTACATCACATGGGACTGCCTCTAGGACATGGTAAATAACATGTTGATACATACAATTAGTAATTATATATATAAATATTTCAATACTAGTGTCCTAATAAAATATAAGTAATAACTTAAAATAGATGAAAAAAGAGGTGATAGAAAATTAATAAAATAAGGGATAATATTGACAATCATATGAAATCATGTGATTTGAACATATATTATTATGTACCCCTCCCATTTTCAATTTCATTATTTTTTATTCTACACTTTTTTTTATCAATAGTACATTACAACTTTACATAGATTGTCCTTCATAATAATATGTATCATATTCTCAACTTATTTCTTGGTCTTTAACTTTGATCCCTTTTTAATCTCCATCATATTTAAATTTTAATGGTGAAATTGCACATAATGTTTTAATTTAATAACCAATACATATTAGAAATGATATTTAACCTAGATTAGCATCATTAAGTGTATAATGATGTTGACATGCTTTTCCTAAGATTTCAATAATGCACTAATATAATATTAAAAAAATAGTTCTAATTTCCAAATAATATTTCTCTTTAACTTATGCTCATATTATGTAATGAAATTTTTTATGCTCATATTGTGTAATGAAAATTTTGACCATGAATGCATTGAGTTTGCATTCCATGTTTTAAGGCAATAAAATTTAAATTTAAATATGCATATTCTAGCATACACTTAGATGATATTTATTCTATTTGATATAGGGGAGATGACTCAATACATTTGATAGGATCAAATACATGTAATATATTATTCTCATAAAAATACATATTTTAAAATAAAATGGGACTAATAGTTGTTCAACTTATATTCGAAAATAGTGCGAAACAACAAATTACAACTTACCACACTCACCAAAAAGACAATGAAACACTATTCATATGTTTTATTACCAAATTATTTTATATTAAATCAATTAGATGTGTGTGTGTGTGTGTGTGTGTGTGTGTGTGTGTGTGTGTGTGTTTAATTGAGCACATGAAAATAAAGGTAAATTAATGACAACATAATTTTATTGGTTGACATTTTTCATAAAAGATCTAAATGTCATATAATTTACTTATCATGGCCCTAATCATAATGTACATGGGTATTGAGGCCTCTCCCTATCTTTAAAGTCTAAATATTTTCTCATTCCAACTTCAGAAATATTGTTTTTTTTACTTATTTAGATATGAGGTCTAGATGTTCTTATTATTATATAATGTAAATAATTTTATGTAGATGGGAGGTAATATTATATATAAATTATAGTTATGTTATCTAGGTACATCTTATCACTACCTCGTACAGACCCACTTTTAATATTTAATAGAAGAAGAGTGGATTTTAAATTTAAAAATAAGAAATAAGACATTATCATGTGGCATGGACAAATAGGCAAGGGAAATATTAAAAATAAATCCATAATATCTTCAAATATTATGCTTGCTTTGAAAGTTTTATAGAAATTTTTTAATAATCCCTTTGTCTATTAAAACTTTAAATATTATGCTTAATATTAGTAAATAGAGGGAGACTCTTGTGCTTGTCTATGGTTTCATATGTTTGTGTTAAGTCATCTTGTATTTTCAATGCTGATTTTTTATACTTTGTATGTGGTATTTTTAGGCTCTTTTAGCATTAAATGGCATTAACCACACCTTTTGCATGGGTTTAAGAATTATATCTAACTCTAAAATATGTAGAGAGAATAATTTTTGTAGTCAAGAGGGAGTTAGTATGTGTATTTATTATATTTTAAAGTGGGTACATTTATCCACATACACAATGCACAATAAACATATATTTTTTACTCTAACTCTCTCTATTCATATATATAAATGTTACAACATCTATTACATTTTATAGATATCTTTACTCCATGCTCTTTATCACTATATATATAGAGATAGATAGATAGATAGATAGATAGATAAATAGACATACATACATACATGTATTTTTGTGTGTGTGTGTGTGTGTGTGTGTGTGTGTGTGTGTGTGTGTGTGTGTGTGTGTGTGTGTGTTCTCTCTCTACTCTTTTCCTCTCTTCTCATTAATATAATATTGTGGTCTAAATATTGAAAAGATAATTATATAATGCAATAGTAATGTCTTTGTGAGACATGCCTCTTATTTAGATAGTGTTTATATTGTTACTATAAGGTCCTATACCTTACTATTTGTTGATACCTAAAGTTCACACTTCAGGTTAAACAATAAATCTATGAGAAACTTTATAGGTGTGGGACTGAGTTTGGTCTATAAATTGACTTGTAAGATTTTAGAAGCTAGGTCTTTGTTATATTTGGGGGATGAAAAGGGATAGAAACAAAGCATTAAATAACATGAAAGTAAATCTAACTAAGGTGATGTGCCTGAAGATTTAGGATTCTAACATAAACTTGCATAAAATAGCACAAAACTTTAAATGTTGCAAATTGAAAAGGAGCTTAAAAGCATGAATTAAGATCTACAACATAAGCAAAGGTCTACACTATAGAATCAAAAGAAAAGAGACAGTAAATAGAGAGAAGCTTATTCCTAAATAATACATAGCATCATTTCCTCTTCATTTTAGATAGGGAATTGAATATAGAAGGTTATAGAAAGCACATACGAAGCATCCACTAACATCTATGAGGTGCACATGCTAAGGTTGCATAACTAAGAACTTTTTTACTACTACTAATCCTTGTTCTATAATGGCTATATAGACAAATAATAGTGTGAAAACAAAATTGTTATCCCTTGCTAATGGAGAAGAACCTCAAATATAAAGGCGCATCAATTACTCAAAGATATGACAGCTAGAGATCCCACCACTCACCCATGATGCTTGTTATAAATGAAGATGATATGGAACTCATGAGTGTAGTTACCTCCCAAATCATAAAAATAGTATAACTAACTCTTTTTATTATGGCCACTACACTCAAGAGAAGAGAGGTGGCTAACTGTGTGTCAGCTGTTAGAGTTGTCTGGCAGCTGATACCCTCTTTAAATGAGTGTGGGGATAACATGCATTAGGTTAATGCTTTTTCAAAGGGATTAAGGGCTTGATAGGTGTGATTGAGCATAAGAACTCCATGTGGTGAAGCCATGATTTAATACTACATTAACTAATTTGAAGGGCCCCTTTTTGTGTCTCTGACTAATGGTGCTACTTTGAGGCTTGTCCCAAAGTAAAGCATTTCAAGGAGTGCAGGGGTGACATGTGTGGAGTTGGCACTCCTTCTTGAGGGGATGAATATTTCTCCAAGCTGAGTGAGCATCAGGATGCCACATAGAGATAGGGGAAAAGATTAGCACTTAGAAAAAAATGAAGAAAGGGGCCCAAAGAAGGAAAAGGGATAAAAGGGGGAAAATAAGAGAGGCGCTAAGGAATTTATTACTACCATGTGAATCTAAAGTCATAACTCAAACTGCTCTAAAATTTATCAATTGTGGATTTATGATCCACACTGTGTTACCGAGGTTAGTATAATCCTTTAGCCTATCAACCTATAGAATATTTATAAAAGTGTAGTGAAGTTGGAGTTCTAAGGTAATTCCTTATAACTTGTATCCTTTACTGAGGAGTCCCAACAATAACCAGTATGAAAATCATATTCTTATAGTCTACTATATCAGTTATATTCCTTCTAAGTAAAACCTCCAAAATTGGTTTAAATGTCATCAAGGAAATCATGGTATTAAGATAGGAGGCATCTGTAACTTTACCAATTGGTTTTTTGTTTCTTTAAAGGAGCCTTCGCATATGCAAGTTTTGCTTGCCAATTCTAGTTGTTGACTCATGCATAACACCTTGATGATTTTGTCATGTTGGATTTAAGATTTTAAGGTCATTGAATAATCTTCACTCAAATTATTTGTGTGGGTAGAGCCAACTGGGATACCAATCCCAAAGTGGGCCTTCTTAGATAAAATAGTTTTAAACCATGGGGCATGTGATATGTCATGAGATGTAATGGTTTTACAAGAGACTTGAAATAATATATAGAGATTCAAGTGGGTGGATGATAATATCACAAAAATAGTGATTAATATACATTTTTTAAACAATTACTTTCAATATTAAGTCCTTGACCAAATTTTTTTGAAATGTACACTCATGGTCAACCCACACCATAAATTGATATCTAAAAATATAGAAATAATTAAACATAATGATGGTTGGATCATTTTAAATAATAATAAAATGGATATGGGGAATAAAAACCATAAATTTTTTAACATAGTCTCTAATGAAAAAATATAAAAAAATATGTTAAAATGTTGAGTTTAATTCCTAGCCTAGTGTCATAGAAAGTCAACCCTTTGTTGTTACCTATACTCAAATTGTTACTTCAAATGTTGAGGCATCCTCAACCAACTCACCATCATCCAAGTGATCATAAGACCTACCTGATTATGGTAGTGATTCACCAAGGGTGAAAATCATTCCAAACTCTGGTCCATGTCATTTAAAGATTATATTTTTCCAAACCAATGATCTCTTTTGATTAAAATGTTTGTTGCTTCAAAAATGAAGGATGGATTTGAGGATAGACAAGGGGAGTTAAATATGGAGTATTTATCTTCGTTAATAGTCTCTCATGGAGTGTGTTTACTCTCTTAGGGTCCTCTTAAACATTCTTTGTGTAATCTACTTGTTAACATCTTGACATATTCTATAGTGTTTATATGCAAGGAGTTTAATTTTTGGATTTATTTAGAACAATTATAGAAATTATATTTGTTTAGATGTTATTTAATAATCCAAATCTCACAAGGATGGACATGGTATTACTAGAATTTATTTGCCCTAAGATTGGATTATCAATTATTTCCTTGAGGGAAGATCTTATGCATTGTGTAGTATGTGTCACACTAAAGATTGGTGACCTAGAAAGAGAAAATTTATGGTGTTGGTTGGAAAATAAATTTCCTTTTCCACCTATATAATAAAAAATAAATTTAATATAGTTTATACCCTAAGGAAAAGGAAGGTACTTATCCAATGTGATGGTGCATTAGTGAATGTGAAGTTTGGTTTTATTTTAAAAACTATTGGGTATTATCATAACCTCTCTTTCAATAGAGGTAATTAAGCCCAACCCCATGTTTTATGGTTCTTAATTTCCATGCAGGCCCTAACCTCGTTATGAAAAATGCTTGACTGTGTGATTATTTCCAATCAACACGTGTTCATTTTTTCATAAGACCAATGGAAAATATGTCACCATCCACTTCAATATTTTCCTTTATGACCATAGTCACATCAATTTTCAAATGGAATGGAAAGGTGGTATATATAGAATTATTTTTGAATACATAAATCTTGAATCATGAGGGTAACATCTAACTTATTACTAAAGTGTGGAACATTATGCCACATCCACCTCATGATACTAATTGGATTTAGTTTTGGAATGATGTAGTCACTTGCACTGCCACATTTCTTAGACACTAAGAAAAACAAGTGGCAAGGGATAAAAAATAGAAGGATAGTTCATTGTAAAAATAAATCCAAAGGGTCATAAAAATACTTGAGTATATTTTGTTATAATTTCAATTTCAATCAATGTTCACTCACCTCAAACACAAGATTAAGATCATAGAGTGTCATATTTCCAAATGTGCCCAAATCTATGCCCATTTATAATGGCTCATTGTGGGAGCCAGACATCAAAATAGTTATTGTAAATATTTGAAGGTTAGTCAAATTAGAGAGCATGTTAAATACATGAATATTTCCTATGGCCACTTTACTAAGATTCTTGTTATCTCTTTGGCATTTCTGGATCATAATAAATTAGTGTTTAAGGCCCAAAATTTTATTTAGAGCATGCTCAATATTTTCAAGAATGTATTGATGCGGTTCCTTAAAATCTTAGCCATTTTGGTCAACATTTTTTTTATTGCACACTTTATCTAGAATAGATTCATGTGGTGGCGAATAACATAGGATATGATAAAGTGTTAGGATTTGATGGATTCCCTTGTGAGTTCTATGAATCAACATGGCATTTTGTTGTGTCAAACATGATTTACATTTCCCTAAATATATACAAAAAAAATTATTTAGGGAAATTTATCAATTCATAAAATATTAAATTTATCCATAAATCAAGAGGTATCAAGCTCATAACTAGTTGGAGATCTAATAATTTGTTGAATGTCTCATAAAAAATACTTGACAAAGCTTTGGTGTTTTGCCTATGTTATATGCTTTATGAAATTGCAAAAATATTAAAAAAATTTTATCAAAACTCATTATTTAATGTATGATATAATTTTAATAAAGGAGGGAAATAAATGGTCTTATGATTCTCGGTAGAAGACTATGTTTCTTAAATTTTATTTTTGTAAATCTTGTGACTACGTTGAATGGACCTTCATCATTTCCATGTTAAAAATTTCAAGGTTTGGAATTTTTTTCTTGGTTGTACAAATTCTCTTCTCTTGTGCCTCATCTTGTTTAACAGTTAATGGCAGTAAAAATTATAGATTTGGCGTTTTATGCTCTATCAAAAGGGCTACCTATTGGCTCTTATGATTTATGTTCTATATGTATAAAATTTTGGATATCTCTAGATTGTAGAGTTGAGCAAGGTCTTAAAATATTTATTTTTATTGCTAACATGAAGAGTTAGCTTATCAATGGCCATTTTTATTATGACCCATTCCTTAATCTTGCATATAGGGAATATTAACTTTATAAAGCTTTGGATTACATTAAAACAATTTGCAAAGACTTTGATTCAAGTTTGCAATGGTTCAAAACTCAATGTTATAAAGAAATTATGATTCCAATGCTCAATTGGTGAATAAATTCTATTTTAAGTGGATCAATACAGAGGATAGTTTAAAAATATTGGGTATCCATTTTTTTAATTTGATATATTCCCTTATAGGTTGTGATAGTATGTGTTGGAAAGAGTTTTTAAAAAAATGGACTACTAAGCCCTTGTCATGTTAGAGCAAGCATAGGGAGATAAACAGAATAATATTATATATAAAAATGTTATACTCAAAGGTAAGATCTCACATTAACTAATTACAAAGTTCTCAACCTTATAAAAGCTTTCACATGAAGTTGGTTGTGTACGAGACCCAACCAACTTACTGGTTCAACCCTTTAACAAACTAGCACTACTAAAAATATTAAACATACTAACTTTTATATAACATCTATGACTAAAAAATATTTACGAGTGTCTCAATAAAATATAGCATGTCTCATATATTATTTTAATCTAAAGTAACACAAACTAAAGTAATTTGGATAAAATGACCCAACAAACCCCCTTGATCCAAAGGGGTGTAGAGGAAGATAATGTAGAGCATATGATAGTAAAGTCATCAAAAATATCTACTACACCTACAAATGGCACACTATACTTCATGGTATTGATCAATTGATGTTGATTCTCTCCCAAAATCCTTTTTTTTTACAAAAACATAATACCTCATGAGTTATGACCCTACATTGGTGTTGTTTCCCTCTCCTAGAAGCCCATTGATTTATGTAAAATCATGGTGATACCTTAGAAGTTATGATATGAATGATGAACATACCAATGGGTATGATCATCCCCTGTAACCATTTTTTACCGTAATGCAATAGAACATGATCAAGGCCTACCCAACTACACCAACCCATAAGGTCTTACATAGAAACCCATCTAGTGACTATCTTGTATTATCTATGACACATATCCTTGATGCCCAATAACATTAATGAACCTTTTATCAACACCACTAGTGATATAAACTCCTTCGTCAACTCATACAATCATCGATGATTGACCAAAGGCCATGTAGTAACTTCCCTCTATCAGGTGAGAGGTGAGAAGTCTTGACAGCTAAAAAACCAATCAAACAAATTTATTTACTCTTCATCAAAGATATAAAAGAATTAAAAAACCAAAATTGATATAAATAAACTCACATCTACCTATCCAAAAATTCCACTATAGTATATCCCAATCTTTTACCTAGCAACTTGTACAAGATGGGTGAGGTGATGACTCAGCCTATCAGATGCATAGGGACCTATAAACCCTAAAGTGCAGCTACATCATCTCTAATACCATAATAGACAAAAAATAGGGTTACATCCATGGTTTTAAAGCACATTTGAACCCTTAAATAAAATTTCTGGTGTCAAGTTCCACTAAAAATTCACCCACTGTATATTACAACACTTGGTTTCTCCATTTAATACATGTTTATCATAAAACTAGATATTAGGACCTCAAATCAAACAAATAACCACTTTAGTGGATCCATACTATTTCTAAACCTATAAAACCATTAGTTACACAACTACCTTCAGGTAAAAAATCAAATAGGAAAATAATTATCCATAAAACATAGGTCGAATGCACAATGACATAATTTGAAAACTACAAAGTGTACTTTGTGGGTTTTTATCTCTAGACTTGTCAATGCATATAGTATTAAAAAAATTATTTAACAAACTCCTCATTAAATGAATTTCAAAATCAAAAACTTATCTATGACTTTGGTTTGATTGATAAATCAATGGAAATTTAAATATAGTAATCCAGTTGTGAAAATACATGGCAATAAATATTTGAAAATAAAAATAATTATTTTCACTTGACTAATTACCAAGCAACTTTACTCTTGTGGGGGCCCACAAACATATAGAAAACTGAAAATAAGACAAGAATTTAAAACAAAATACACATAACAAGCACTGTTATGCCATTCCTCTAATCATCACGCCCTCCATTCACCACACAAAGCCACACTTTTGCATGAAAACTAGTTTTGGATGTTAAACAATGCTTACAAATTCATACATATGGTCTACAAATCATATTTTTTAAGGGTTTAAAAGGTATTAAGGTCATACAACTGAGTTTTTGGTTGATGTTTTGAGTGTGATGCCATACAATAACACAAATGGGAGGTATAACTCAATTCTAGTTGAAATATCGGTTTAGAGCATAAAAAATTCTCTTAGGTCATAACAAATAGGATTGGATTGATTTTTGTATGATCTTAGGCCATATAATATGGTTTTTGGCTTGTGGTATGTACAAGGCAATACTACTACACTAAAACTGATTTTTTATTGCTTGGAATTCGTATAAAAGACCACACAATGTTGATTTTGAAGAATTTTGAAGGTTTAAACACTATAAAATAGAAAATACATGATCTAAAATCTATACAATAGTTTAAATTTTATGGATACTATACAAAAATTGGTCTTTAAAAATCCTCCAATCTAAGTTTTTTTAAAGTTTTCAAGGCATAAAAACAAAAAACAAAAATAAATAAAAGCTTAAAATAAATTTACAAAAGATTCTTCACAGAAATTATTCATGTAAATTTTCTTCTTCTCATGGCTCCTCCATTTTTACTTCCTCATGCCATTAACCAAGCTCTGATACCGATGTTGGAATAAACACAAGGAGGTAAACAAAATAATATGATATTGACGAAGCTTATACTCAAAGGGAAAATCTCAAATTAATTAGTTACAAAGTTCCCAAGATTATAAAATCTTTCATGGGAAGTTGGTTATGTATGGGATTGAACCAACTTACAAGTTCAACCCATTAACCAACTAACACTAGTAACATTATTAACCATACTAACATTGATTTAACACATGTGACTAAAAAATATTTATGGGAGTGTCTCATAAAGGGATAGCATCTCCCATAAATTATTTTAGTATAAACTAATAAAATTAAATAACTTTGGATCAAATAACCCAAAATGTCATTCACAAGGGAATTTCAAATGTGCACTAAAATCTTATTTATCATGAGCATGCCTGCTACTCTTGGTGTTGGGTGCCTTATAAGGCTTCACAAAACAAAATTAATAAGCTTATTAGAGACATTATATTAGTCAATGGAAAAAAAAAGTGGAGATTCCATTGAGTTTCATGGCAATTTTTTTGGTCTCCCATAGGAAAAATTAAGCATGAGAATTATTGACATATATAGACATAACATTTATGAATGTGCCAAATGGGTTATTCTTGAAATTGAAGGCCCTAACTATTATAAAAATATTATTTGACACTAATTTTATGAAAGTTCATTTTATGTAAAAAATAGTTGTTAAAATATTTGGTTGCATACTTTACTCATTATGATCCGGGCAACAATTTAGGTGACAATTCGGGTGATGGTTCCACCCCAATTGATGATGGAACTTCCAGGAGCCATAACTTTTGCACCGTAGCTCCAATTGACTCACCATTTGAATGGTTGGAAAGATAAGAATGAGGAGAATATGTTGAGATGGTATGGAGATTTTATCACTATATTTTGACCCTATAAAACCTAATGTAAGTTCCCCAAATTTCAATTTTAGTAGAGCTTCTAAAAATAGTAAGTTTCTAACAATAGTAATTCCTCAAATTTTGTATTATTTTAAATCATGGAAGTTGAACCACTTGATCTCTCTCGATATTGGTGACCTTCCACATCCTCCCCCTACTTTCAAAAAGTGCATAAATGAAGATGTAACCCAAAATAGAAATCAGACATCTCTTCCTAGAGATAAGCATATAGTTGTATTGCGATCTTGAGTAATAAAACATATCTTCTCAAAGAATTCATTTTCACTATGCTATTTTTGTGTTATTGAAATATTTTTCAACCAAAACTTCTAAGTTTTGGATTAGTGGTATCAAATCAATTTGTCTTGAGAGTATATGATCCCAAGGACGAGGTCAGGCTACAAGAAGCTTGGGTGGAAAACAATAGAGCTTCCAAACTATCCACCTATTCACTCCAAACAACTTTAAATGGAAGACAACATTGAGACATCTGATCCTTTCAAGGAAATGGTGAATGAATCCCTCCAATAGTAATAAGCATAGATGTTGCAACAATTTTCCCAAATTATCTAGCAACTCCTGATGGGAAATTTTGGCTCCTCATCTGCACTTCATGTCTCTTCATCCATGGAAAATCCTTTCAGTGCCCCAACACCCTTCAAGCTTCAGGTGAATTTTCATATTCCTACATTTGAAGACAAAATCAATGCTGATGTAGTAGAAAATTGGATGGATCAATTGTCTTTCTACTTCTCTGTAAATAAATTCACCGATGGAGAAAATATCACTTTTGCTCTTTTGAAAGCATCATTGCCCATGAAAAATTGGTGGGAAGTGTACAAAAAGAGTTTCAATATAGATGACATTGGCCTTGAGGTGGAACCTACCTAGGATGATTTTGTGGAAGTGGTAAAGGAAGAATACTATCTCATTGGAGCATATGATGATCTGTACATATAGTGGCAACAACTTCACCAAGGTAAGGACTAATCTATTCAAGATAACATAAACATTTTTAATTCTTTGTCTACAAGATTGGGCATCCAAGAAAGTGAGAAACATAAGAATCTCAAATATCATGGTGGACTACAATATACATATGGGGGGAAATGGAACTCTTTAATTTTAAAACCCTCGATGAGGCATACAAGTTCACAGTGAAGATTGAGCAGAAGCATGGTAGAAATAATCTGAAGAGTCATCCTTCAAAATAAAAAAGTGACAAGGAAGGTCAATCATGAGGCCAAAATTGGAAGCAAAAAGGAGTTTCAAGATAAAAAAAACCCTAGAAGGGGAAGGCTAGAAAATGGTGTGATTGCCACAAAACTAGAACTCACTCCAAAGAAGAATGTTGATCCATCAAGTCACTACTTTTTGAGTCACAATACTCGACATCTACTACTATGTCTCATACACAACCTAAAGTTGAAGAGGAAAAAAAAGAGATTGTAAATGTTGGGCCTAACACCATCTTCACTTCATTATAGGCCCATGAGGAAAGGCCAGATGATAAGGAAAGATTGTTTCACTCTAAATTATGAGTAAAAGGTAAGCCTCTGCATTTCATTCTTGATAGTGGGAGTCAAAAAAATTTAATCTCTACTAAAGTTGTGAAAAGTCTAAATCTATCCATGAATCCTCACCCAAAGCCATATAGTAATGGATGGTTAAGCCTAGGGAGAGACCTCTGTGTCACCCATCAGTGTCTTCTTTCATATGCAATAAAAACTTTCCAAGATGAAGTCTTGTGTGATGTGGTCAATCTAGATGTTTGTGATGTACTCCTTGGTTAGTCATTCATGTATGAATGACATGGAATCTATAAATCATGAACCCAAATAATCACCCTCACTCTTGGAACATGGTGCTATAGGGTACCAGAGGTACCACCTCCCACATTTGTCTCCCTGATCAATGTCAAGCAATGTAAGAGATTGGTGGAAAAGAGAAAGCAATTTGTTCTCATGGTGGTCAAACCACATAAATCCAAGAAGTCCAATGTTGCAGTCCTTACTACATAATTAACACAACAACAAAAGTAGATGGGACAAATCATAGGAGAATATGATGACTGATTCAAGTCACCCACAGGAGTTCCACTACATTGCTAGATAAAACATTTTATCGATTTGATCCTAGGATCACCTTTACCTAACAATCCTATGTATCACAAATTAGTTTTAGAGAATGATGAGATAAAAAGATAGATTCAAGAGTTGATCCAAAAGGGTCACATCAAGCCAAGTTCTTCACCCTATGGTAGCCTAATTATCCT
Source organism: Torreya grandis (assembly GCA_037957365.1). Taxonomy (NCBI): domain Eukaryota; kingdom Viridiplantae; phylum Streptophyta; class Pinopsida; order Cupressales; family Taxaceae; genus Torreya; species Torreya grandis. The sequence goes on from JARHVA010004893.1 coordinate 1,096,486, forward strand.
GGCACTAAAGAAATATGGAACATGGAGGCTTTTCATTGACTATCGATCCCTAAATAAAATCACTATGAAGAATCGCTACCCTCTCCCTAGGATTGATGACCTATTGGACCAGCTCCATGGTGCAAATTTCTTCACCAAAATTTATCTCAAATCTATCTATCACCAAATTCCCATCAATCCCACTGATGTCTGGAAGACTACATTGAAAACTAAGGAAGGGATCTTCGAATGGTTGGTTATGTCTTTTGGCTTAACTAACACACCTGCAACCTTCATGAGGATGATAGATGACATCTTGTGACCCTTCACCTACTCATTAATGGTTGTCTACCTAGATGACATACTCATCTACAATAGAACATGGGAGGAACATCTGCAACATATTTGTAATGTGATTCAAACTCTTTAAGAGCATAAGTTGTATGCAAATCTTGACAAATGCACATTCAAGATGAAAACAATTTAGTACCTCAGGTACATTGTGAATGAGGAAGGGATCCATGTTGATCCATAAAATATTTGGGTTATTCAAGAATGGCCTACACCAAGGACCCTCATAGAACTTCACAGCTTCTTGGGTCTTGCAAATTTCTATCATAGGTTTGTTCTTGGATTTTCACATGTTGCTTGGTCACTAACCCAAATGACTAAAGGAGGAGCTAAAGCTACATTTCAGTGGGGTGAAATACAACCAAGGGCATTTGAGAATTTGAAGAACAGACTTTGTTCAACCCCTATTCTTGCCTTGCCATATTTAAATCAACCTTTTGAGTTAATGACAGATGTATCTGAATATGCCATGGGAGTTTTCATTATGCAACATGGCCATCTTGTTGCATATCATAGTGAAAATTTCACTGATACAGTCAGGAAATATCTAACATATGATAAGGAGATTTATGCCATTGTACAAGCTTGCAAACAATGGAAACATTACATTTATGCCATTGTGTTCTAGCTGTAGAGAAATAGAATATGATATGGGAAGCACATTTTAGTAGGATAGCTAAACACTTTGGTGTAGAAAAGACATTGGTAGTTCTTCAAAAACAAATCTACTAGCCCTATATGTGAAAGGATGTGGAAAGGTATCTCAAATATTTCACCCCATGTGTGATAGCCAAGCTGACAAATAAGAAGCAAGGATTGTACATGCCATTTCCATAACTAACCAGGCCTTGGGAATCTGTCTCAATGGATTTTCTCTCAGGTTTGCCCACTTCAAAACATGGCAAGGACTATATTTTTGTTGTAGTTGATGTTTTTCAAAAATGGCTATCATGATTGCTTGTAAGAAAAATATATCTACTGAAGAAATTACTAAACTATATTTTAGTCATGTATGGCTCCATTTTGGTCTCCTCAAGTCCATTGTCTCAGATCGAGATAGCAAGTTCCTGAGCATCTTCTAGTCCACTCTATGGAAGATGATGGATACCATTCTAATGAAGTCCATAGCCTTCCATCCACAGATTGATGGTCAAACAGAGGTGGTGAAACACTTGATTGTTCACATGATTCATATGTATCACTCGAAACATCCATGCACATGGGATGAGGGGCTTATTTTCATACAACATGGATATAATCAGGCCTTGTACAGCTCGACCAAGCACAATCCATTTCAAGTATGCTTCAGGTTCCAACTCATGGCACCAATTGATATAATTGTTCCATTCTCCACCATGGAATACACACCTCATGGAAGATCGAGGTAGCAAAAGCAACAAATTTCATTGAACAATTACAACACATCCATCAACAAGTTCATGACATCTTGGAGAAGATGAATCAGAAGTATAAGCAATGCCATGACAAATATAAGATGGCACACCATTTTTCTATGGGTGATAAGGTTTGGTTGTAGCTTCAGAAATAATGACTTGTAAGCCCACACAAAAAAATTTGGCATCTGTGATATGGTCCCTACACCATCACCAAAAAAGTTGGAGAAAATGCTTTTGAGTTGAACCTACCAACCTACCTTGGTCTGCATCCAATATTCAATGTGGAGCTCCTCAAACCATATCATCTACCTCTATTAGACACTTTAGTCATAGTAGAAAAAATAGACATTGATGATCTTAATCAACAGATTTTTTCTCTAGTGGAGGAGGATCATATTGTGGACACATAGATGAAGACAACAAGAGGGTGCTCTATTCCACTTTATCAGGTGGTCAAAAGGGGCCAACTTAGCCACCAAGGTGAGTGGCTCACAGATAATCAAATCAAGACACAACTGCCACACCTAATGAGGAACATTGATGAAATGGGTACCATTTCTTCTCAAGGAGGGAGGAATGATCTGGGCAACAATTCAAGTGACAATTCGGGTGATGGTTCCACCCTAATTGATGACAAAACTTCCAAGAGCCATAAGTTTTGCACCATAGCTCCAATTGACTCACCATTTGAACCGTTGGAAAGCTATGAATGAGGATAACATGGTGATATGGCATGGATATTTTATATATGTATTTTTACCCTTGAAAACCCAATGGAAGTGCCCCAAATTTTAATTTTATTAGTGCAGTCTAAAAATAGTAAGTTTATAAAAATAGTAATTCCTCAAATTCTTTATTATTTTAAATCATTGAAGTCGAACCACTTAATCTACCTCAAGATTGGTGATCTTCCACATTCTCCCCCTACTTTCAAAATTTGTATAAATGAATATGTAACCCAAAATGGAAATCAAACATCTCTTCCTAGAGATAAGTATATAGTTGTATTGCGATCTTGAGTAATAAAACATCTCTTCTCAGAGAATTCATTATTACTGTATTATTTTTGTGTTCTTGAAATATTTTTCAACCAAAAATTCTAAGTTTTGGATCACATTACCTTGATCCCTATCAAAATTGAGGGGTCTTTTGTTGTTAAGATTATTTGTAAAATCTTTGAGATGGTTAAATTATTTCTCAAATGGGTAGTTGATAGATTTAGGTCTATCATTTCTTTAAATCAACACAACATTTGGTGGTCCCCAATTGATTTCAACAAAATCCTCCCACTTTCTAAAAATCCTTGTATTAAATCTCTTTAGCATTTAAAAAAAAAAGGAATTTCATTTTGTGAGATCTTGCATCTTCTTGACATTGGATTTCATGTCCTATTATGTAGAGAGAGTATAATATATTAGCTTAGGATATGCCTTCTATATTACACATACATGATATTATTCCTAATATTATGATTTAAATTTTGAGGCTTCATCCACTAGTTGAATGGTGGAAATATTGGCATTGGAACTTTGATACACATTTTAAACATTACTCACTAGGTTTTTTGTATCAAATAATCAGTCTTTTTTCTTCTGGTCTTTGAAAGTTAAATGGTTGGGTAGATTATTAACTCTTCACCTCAAACATGGATTTCCTATATTTATTGGTCCTATGATTCTAATATTGATCCAAAACTCACTCATTAATTACGGTGTTTAGTCTATGATTTTATGATGTTAAGAGATAGACTCATTAACATTAGAGTTCCTTATCCTAAGTGCCCTATGTGTTGTAGACTAGAAACCTTAATCACTTATTTTGGACCCTCCTTGTTTATGAGGGATGGAAATGGATTAAAATCTTTTTTATGCCTTTCTTCCTAAAACCCATCAATTAGAGGATGTTTTTTTTGTATAGTACACTTTGTAGTCATTTTATATTGATTTTATTTGGATTTTTTTAGAGCTCCCATTCTCTTTCCACTTTGTAAATCTAAGAATTTTTTTAATTTTTAATAATGAGGCTACTTATTATAAATTTTACACTAATGGTAGATTTTATATTCTCACCTCTGCCTTCATTCAAATTCAAATACAAGACAAAAAAGTGGCCTTGGAGTTTTAACATTTACAAGAGTTATTTAAACATTGGGGGTGTGTTACATGCACTATGATTAGAGTTTCTCTAGATATCCTTTCATATATATCTCCACCACTAGTTCCCAAATGATAGTGATACCATTCACATAATAGTGTCTCAACCCCTCCCCCTCAATGTAGAGGTTGGAGTTCTCATCTGCATATAAAAACTACTTTTGGGTTGTGTCACAAGACTTCCCATATGCATGATGGTGATCATGTTGGAATGCTCATTATATTTCCACCTAGGCGAGGAATGCTTGTTCGTTTGACTATGTTAGATAATTTTTAAAATGGCTGGGTGGCACTGGATCCACTATCATGAGAGACCTATGCTTTGGCTGATGTTTTTCAAAAGGATGATCCACCACCTCCTCCTTCTAGTGTTGTTTCCTACACATGATGTTTCAAAAATTTAATTATTTGTTTTTTATTCAGTTATTTTAAGACTCAGCATATATACATATGTTTTTTAGTTGAAGTTGATTTTGGATCATTAATAAAATCTAACCACCCTCTTATTGTAAACCATCTTGTACTTTAAATAAGATTTATTTTTTGATTATTAGATTTATTAATGCATTTTCAATAAAATAAATATTATACTTGAAAAGGTATGAAAGAAACAAAAATGATATTTTTCTAAACCAAAAATATATTTAGTATTATTAGAACATCATATTCATAAAAGAAATAATCTAAAATAAATTTAACAACATATACTTACATATAGATATGAAAAATAAAGAGCAACAATATCATCTATTATATCTCCATAACTTTTGAATTATAATGAGTGTGGTTGCATATATAGGCAATGCATATCAATCATAGCTAATACTCAAGCTAAGAGATCAATCTTAAGAGATCTGGCCAAAATATCTAACCTAGGACTAAAATATAACTATCCATAAGAATAGAAACAACTAGAAAATATCGTCATAATATCTAAGAGATAAATATGTAATATCTCATAATCTATAATATAATATAAATGAAATATCCACACATAATTGGGTTGGAATAACTAAATAAAAGGAAAAATAAATCACCTAAGTCAATGTGAGCTAGGGTAAACAACCTACTCTAATCCCCCCCTCAAGTGAAGCTAGGGGTCAAAAATAAATTGGTGTTTCTACAATATGAGTCTCGATAACAAGCCCTGATGAGGTACTCATATGCAATATATCCATGAAAAAATGAATAAATAAGATGTCCTCACAAACACCCCTCAAGGACAACTTATGAAAGTCTAAGCATGACATGTAACTCAAAGTAATGAGGTGATGCATAAGGCTTCATAGAGATTTTGAAAACCTATTTCTGAGTGGGAATGTCCTCTAAGCACAAAATTCCATCTTGAATGTGATAACAAATGAAGTGCATGTGAATCTCAATATGCTTGGTTCGCTAGTGTTAAACAGGGTTGCAATAAATGTGAATTACACTTTTATTTTCACACCAAAGTATAGTAAGTGAACCCTATATGAACCCAAAATCTGTCAATAACTAACAAAGACAAGGAACAGATTGACTTACTATGATTTTTGCCCTGTACTCTACTTTTGTAGATGAAAATAAAATAGCTTATTACTTCTATCAAGCCCAAGAAATTAGAGAAAAAACAAGACAAAAAAGGTATCTATAAGTGGAATGCCTATCATCACTAGAGTCTACCCAATATGAATCAATATAGCCAACCAACTAATTATAACTTCCAGTGTAGTGCAATCCAAAGTGGGAATTACCCTAAAAAATATCACAAAATCATTTTGGCAGCCTACTAATGACTATCATGAGGAGCATGTAAAAATTGAGAGACAAGCCCAACTAAAAAAGAAATATTAGGGTGAGTATGGGTCATGTACATGAGACTGCCAACCAAATACTTATATAAAGTAGGATCACAAAGAGTATTAGTTCAAGTAGAAGTAAGAGTGACCCCATAATGAAAAGGAGAGGGACTTGGCTTGGAATCAAAGCTAACTAAATTTTGAAGAATATCAAGGGTGTACTTCTAATGACTCAAATGATTGCTTGAATCTGACTAAGAAATATACAAACCAAGGAAAAAGTGAAAAAGAGTAAGATTTGTCATATCAAACTATGTTGAAAGAGCCTATTGAATACCCTGAATCTAAGAAGAAGAGCTACCTATAATAATTATATTGTCAACATGCAAATTTGGTATAACAATATTCTCTCCAACATGTTGTATATTTGGTGAAATATATCCACTTGCATCTAACCAACTTTCTTACCTTAGAAAGACAAACCAAATCCCAAGTGTGAATCTTCATCAAATGATAATACTCATCTATCATTGCATCATCCCACTCTTATATCCCATGAGCCAATGAAAAATACTGTGTATACCCATAAAATGCCTGACATAAAAGTCTAGAACCTATAGAATGTGCATGATGATGTCTAGTGGGTAAAATATTTTGTATGAAAGGTACTACCTTAGAAACTATATTATAAGGCCAATTAGGCGTAGTGGGAATAAGATCCACATCTAAATCTACATCCATAACCTCCTCAGTGGCCTCCTAAATTGGATACTTAAAGAAGAAATTCTCAAGATGAAGTGAAGAATCATTAATGGATGGGAAAAAAGAAGTAGAAGAAGATGAATAATCATGAGAAGAGAAGTGCTCGTCAAACTAAACATGTTTTCAAAAAAGAACATCATGAGTATTATGATCCAAAACTTGATAAGCTCTCATGTCATCATAATACCCTAAAAATACCAAGGGTTTGCTCTTCTTATCCAAGGATTTTATTTTATTCTTTTGTATAAAATCCCAAGCATGGCTCCAAAAAACTCAAAAAAAGATACATTAGGATTAGTTATAGACCAATCCTCATCTGGATTCAAATGCTCAAGTGTCTTGTGTGGTGTGCAATTCTAAATGTAGTTTTCATAATTAACTACTTATGCCTAGTATACAGGAGGTAAATCCTGAGAGTGCATCATGCAGTTATCCATCTCCTTTAAAGTTAAGTTATTCTTTTCTGCTAATTCATTATGTTTTGGAGTATAAGGAATATCATGTTGGTGAACAATGCCACAAGCTATGAAAAAATAAAAAAAACTCCTTATTGAAGTACTTTCCCCCATTATCAGTGTGAAGCTTATTTATGCAACTAGAAGATTAATTTTCAACCAAAGCCTTTAAGAATTTGAAGTTTGAAAAAAATTCACTCTTGTACTCAGTAAAATGAACCCAAGTATGCCTTGATAAATTATCAATTAATGTAAGTGCATACTTAGCTCCATTTAAATAAGGAGTAAAAAAAAAATCAAGTCATCGTGTACAAGCTCAAACATTGAATAATATCTCTTGGACATACCCTTAGGAAATTGATCTTGGAGTTATTTCCCTAATGCACAGCTAGGGCAAACTCCATCAAGACAAGAAACTCTAGAAATACCATCAACCATACCATGAGTTCTCAAATCCTTCCAATATCTATAATTAAGATGTCCAAATCTCCTATGCTAAATCTTACTCTCAGAAGCAGCATTAGAAAATAAGCATGCCTCCATAGAATAAGTGTCATCAAAACCCTCAAAGTGATATAGTTGAGAGCTATGATAAATAATACCTTGTGCAATAAGTGAATGAGGCTCCAAAAAGGTTTATATTATAGCCCCTTATGGTGTGAAAGTTGATGTCTTAACCTGACTAGAATGACAAATTTGTTAAACAAAAATAAAATGTGAAGTGATGTCAAGAACATATAGTAAATCATTGATGCAACCACTAGCAAGTTATAAATCACCTTTTCCATCGATAGAAATAAAGGAATAATTTCCAACATTAGTTTTGGAATTAAAAATCAAACTCAAAGATACAAAAACCTCCTTATAAGAAGTCATGTGGTTAGAAGCACCAAAATATATAACCCAACTATTTATAATAGGTGATTGAGATCTCCTTATGACATTAAGTGATTTACCATTCTCATTGGAAGAATGTGAAGTGGAGATATAGATCTTGTGTTTTTTTATTGCATCTTTAGAGGCTTGCACTCTCTTTCAACACCTAATTTCTACATGATCAGTCCCCCAATAAAAGGAGAATGAAAGGCTAGACTTATTCTTGGATTTAGAAGACTCTTTAGTTTTAGGGTCATTGTCTTTGGGATTAGTGTCACTATGAGATGGATAAGGAGTGGTTTTGGGTTTACTTTTTTATTTTCCCTTGCCTTTAGGATTGGATGCTAATAGTTATTTTTGATAGGTGGAAGACTTAAGGTTAGACAATTTGGATTCTTCCCTAGTAAGTCTTTCATTAAACAACTCTAAATCAGGGATTTTGAATGTGGCACCTAAGGCATCCATGCTAAAGAAAAATATAGAAGCAAATATTTGGAATAGACCTTTCAACTTGGACAAAATTAGGCAAACATCCTCTTCATCTTTATTATATCTTCCTCTCCATTTTAATTATATCAACAAGTGATTGAACTTAGTAAGATAGTCTACAATGGATGGAAAATCTTCAAGATTGAGAGAAGTGATCTCTTCTTCAAGTTGCATGGCTCTCATGCGATCTAATTTATTAAACAAACCCTTCAATTTTGTCTATATTCTAAAAGGAGAGGCACACCATTCCAAATTAGATAAAATACTATCAATTATATAAGTTTCTACAAACCCATACACTCATCAAATTTGCATTGGTGTTGAAATTTCTCATATTCTCTAGTGAACACTAGTTGTATTTTAGTCATTAAGACCCATATTCTTTTGTGTTTGATGATTGTTTCCATTCTTTATCTCCATGTGTGGTAATTATATGTTGTTAATGGCTCACACTAATGTAATGCATAAGCATTTTACAAAATAAATGACACTAATAGATCAGGTAGAAAAAAATATACTTTTGAAAAAAAAATAACAATTGATTTTGAGTTACCGATCAAAAGACATAGTTTTTACAAGTTTTACCATCATAAATGGGTCAAAACAAATTGTGCCAACAATACTTAATGATTTGAAAAAATTAAATTCTTGGAGAGATAACAATTAATTTCAAGGGATCAAAGTTAAGCCCCTACAAGTAGGAATCAAAAATTAAGCTCCCTCCACATAACCATACCATGTGACCACTAGGCTAAGGGTGAGGATGAGTTCAACCTATTTCATTGTTTTTATCTTGAATTTGATAATCTCTTGTCCATAGTCATTGTGTTGTCCATGGATTTACAAAATAAACACGCCTGCAACACAGAAAATGCATAGATATACAAGATGGATATGCCCATGACACAACACATGTATAAGAATGCACAAAAATTATAGGAAGATGTAGAGAACCCAACCTGTCCAAAAAAATTTGAACAAACTATGGATGCCAAAAAGAGAATGTCATAAAACATAACCTATAAAATGTAAAGATATTCTTGTTAGTTAACACAAAAAATAGAACACCTAGATATATGAAATAAAAATATGCCCTTGTAGTGAATTCATAAATGAATGACTACAACACCTAAATCTCTGTACTATGAAAAGAATGAAAATCAAATTGTTCCAAGCCACAAATATATATTTTTTTAGAAAAAACTCACATTCATAAAAATAATATTCTAAAATTAATTTAACTGTATAGACTTATAAATAGATATACAATAAAGAATAACAATAACATATATTATATCTTCAAAACTTGTGAATTAGAATGGATGTGCCTTGGATATATAGACAAAGAAGATCAATCATAACTAAGACATCAAGCTAAGAGATCAATCCTAATTAAGAAATCAAATCTAAGACTAAAACATAATTAAATCCCTATTGGATAGAAACAACTAGAAAATATCCTTGTAATATCTAAGAGATAAATATGTAATATATCATAATATGTAAAATAAGATAAATGAAATATCTATACATAAATGGGTGGGGATAACTAAATAAAAAGAAAAATTATATCATCTAGATAAACATAAAATAAGGTAAACAAGCTACTCTAACAAAGTTTTTGTGAAACATAACCTAACTTTCACTTTAGAAAAATACTTAATTATATTTATTGATATATTTTTTTCTTAAGAGCTTGGTGGAGTGGTAAGTTTTGGCACTTATCAATAAATGTCCTAACATACCACTCCACTAAGGCCCATACTAGCATACACTTGAATTGTTGTGAGCTCCTTAGTTATATAAATAATGGGCGGTTCCATAGTAATTCATTATTCTACATAATCATTGAAAGGTGAATGAATGCAATTATAATTAAAAAAATGTTTGTCTTCCTCATTGGCAGCTTCTTAACTACCACCTAAGATTCAATAGGGAAAACAATTCTTTCTTAGTGAGAGTTTCTTTAAATAAGTCACTTAAGATTGTATAAAAATTACACAATCATAATGTTTTTTTTAACTAAAATTTGTATATTAATTTTGAATAATTAATAACTAATAGTGAAGATCATTTAGCAATAAAAATATTTCCCATTTAATTATATTTTTCATCAATAAATAACATTAACAAAGATTTATATGAAAAATAAAAAATTATTTAACATTGTATAACTTTATTTTTTTAATATTTTTGTAAATTACTTTTTGTCAATATAAAATGGGAAATATAAACTCTTAAGACATGGTAAATATGTGTTGACCTTTTAATTCTTCTATAATGTTGAATATTTTTATTTATATTTTTTTACATATATATTAATATATTATTTATTTGTTAATAAATTATATTAAATTTTATTTTTAAAATTCAATTATATCTATTTTTATATATAATTTATTGAAGATGAATATTTATGTAATTTTCACATAATCTACCTTTCATATGTTTGAAGATGTACATCTTTTCCATTTCTAATAAATATGATTGAATATATATCAAAATGTTTTCTTATAAATATATTATAATTAATTTTATAATTATCATAAACAAATATAATTAAATATATATCAAAATGTTTTCTTATAAATATGTTATAACTAACTTTATACTTATACAAATAATATCATTTTAATAATTTTCTTTCTTATATGTCAAGAGTCATTGAGTGACGTTATACCTAAAGACTGTAAAAAAATATGAAAAATAAGTAACAAGTAAAACGACCTCTAACATAGCCATGTATTATATCTACATTTGTGTTGAGAGATGGAAACATAAAATTGGAGACCTTAAAACAATCATCATGGAGGTTTAATTATGTCAAACATAATGGGAAAATGTCAAAATATTCTTGACCGTTGGAATGTGAGCAAAGGCACGTCTAAGAACCTCCAAATCTATTTTATTATTGAACACTTTATACAAATTAAAATATTTATTTATGATATTATGTTTCAATTCCTTAAAAATTTGAAGGAATTATGATCTATACACTAAGGACATGGAATTATGTTCTATACACTAAGGATATGAATTAGTTTAGGGCCTTCTCTTAGAAACCATAAATCACTCTAGCATGTTAAGCCAAAAATTTAGCTTGGCTTACATAACTAGATAGAATATGTAAAACATATTTCAATAAAATTATTAAAAAAAAAGAGAGAAAGGTGAAGTTGAAAAGATTGTTTAGTATTTTATTTTTTTAAAAATATATTTAAAAAATAAAATAGAATATTTTGATGGCTTTATAAATGTATATATTTTTTACATAAAATACAATTAATAATTTATTTGTAAATTATACTTGATGTAAGTTGAAATTTTACATGAAGTGTGTAAAATTATAAAATAATTATAACAAATATTCACATTTTCTTATATATTTCATTCTTCTCATACAAAATGTCTTAAATAATATAGGAAACTTTGATTGTTATGGATAAAATTAAAAATATAAATTTTAATAAATAACAAATATAACTACATTAAACTATATTAAAAAACTAGAGTTATATAAATAAATTAAAAAATATTCTTTTTTGGTCCATTTTTCTACTTGAATTTCTTATAAAAAGAGATATTGGATTCAAGGATTAAGGAAACTTTTCAAAAAGAAAATGTTATTCATTTATTATTCACTAGTTTTGGGTCATAAAGAATAATAACAACATATTGCAAATATCTCTTATTAATTAACTAAAACAAATTAGAATTATATAAATTTTACATAAAAATAATACATTTTTCATGTTTTAATAACAATTTTAGATAAATTTAATGAGATGTAGAAGGATTAGTGAAGTGGTTTGGTTGTGCCTAGTCCCACCCAAATTCAAATTTCAGAGAACGTTTATAAGCCAGATATGGTCATTTATTCTATAGTTTCAATATGTTCAAAGTGCTAATGATTCTACAGTTCTCTCGGGGACTGAACTCCGATTTGCACTCCTAAACCAATTATAACTCAGATATGAAAAAAACTAAACAACAAGCTTTTAATAAATTAAAAAAACAATTTAATTTTAAATAATTTTTTTTATAAAAAGTAAACTGAATAAGATAAATGTACCTAGATATATAAATATTTCTACATTGAAAAAACAAACACTCTAAACTTGAGGCTTTCATAATCCCATCTCCATTTGCCTTAAAATGGGGATGATTTACAATTAAACTGCAAACAGTCAATTTTTTCTTTCAAAGGGAAGGAAACACATTGAAAATATAATTATAAATCATCATTCTATAATCTCTCTTTTAACATCTAACAATGAAATTAAATTTACAGTAAGCTTGAGATAAAATATCTTGTCTATGAATTCTTTCCATATGTGCCAATGGGATATTGCATTGCAAGAAATGTTATAATAATGATATTACAGAGACTACTACACATTTAAAGGGCAAAAAGGCATACAGCTCTCATTTTTTTTAATCAATTATACATAAACATATCAATTAATTAGTCAATGGGGTAAGTCTTTTTCGAGGAAAGGATCGAGTAAGTTAAAAAGAGACGTTAGATTAAATCATAAATTATTAAAACATGAAAAATACCAAATACCTTCGTTCCACTTTTATAATATTGTTTTCTTTAACATACCTATAAGTTTTAATCTCTACTCATCATAGTTTCCAATGAAGTTTACAAAATAATAAGAAAAAAAATTATATAGATATGAGGTTTACAAAATAATAAGAAAAGACTTTATATAGATTTCAAATTTTAGTATGTTGTGAAGTATTGAAATAACTTAAAAACATTGCTAGATTGAACACGTGACCTGGATAAGTTTTGGGTGTTACCACATGCTTAAAATGTAGGTATGTAGACCTAAAGAGTGATATGTATAATGCACAATGCATATTAAGGCAAAAGCCATTATTTGATAGGTATGTTTAATTAGTCAATATTTAAACACTTCATATTTAGATTTTTTTTAAAAATTTAATCACTATTTAATTGATATGTTTAATTAGTCAACGGTTAAATAGTTTGAATATTTAATTTTTTTTTATAAGAATTAATGTTAAACATTGAAAAATTAATAGAAAAAAATTATTTAATTTTATATCGGTTGTTTAGTGTTGAAATATCAAAACATTCACTTTTATGAAACATTTAAAAATATACTTAATAAATATTAGGACATATGAAGATTTATAAATTTTATGTTAATAATTATACAATACAAATAATACCTAGTGATTAGTAAATTAGATATTGGCCTAAAAATTAATGTAAAACAAGTGCCATGAAATGGTTGGTCCCTATCATGTATTAAGTATTTTTATTGTCAAATTTGTATAATTAAAAATGTATAGTAATTATATAGATTTTAATTAGATAATATTAACTATTTAGCATTTAAATAGACTAAATAACATTACCATTGAAATAATATTGCAAAAAAATGTACTGAAAAAATATAATAAAAAAAATTCTAGTGATAAATTTAGGTGTTCAATTAGAATACTAACCTTAATCAACACCAAATTACAAATTCCCAACCTTACACAAGTTTAACCAAAGAAAAAAAATCCAGCAATACATATCCAATAGTAAATGTAACTTTGGATAACAAATTTATAACATAATATTTTAAAAAGTGACTCAAAAAAATTCCAAAATATAATGTTTGAGAACCTTGAAAGATATTTCATTTTATATAAAATAAAAATTAAAGGAATCAAATAAAAATAATATAATTGAAAATCAAAATTTCTACATCATTAAATTTTATTACGAAAGTTAAATATAATCTAAAAAGTTAGAAGAAAATGATTACAAAAAATTGTTATAATTATTTTTTGGGGGATCATTTAAAACCCTTTCTCATCTTCGTGTTAGGATAGAAAAGAATATAAGTGTATGTGGAAACCATAAGATAATTTGGAAGTGAAGAAATAATTAACATAGTTTTAAACATAAAATTGATTTGAAATGTAAAAAATAATTATTAATTTTATATATTTTTTTAATAATAAATATTAGATAGTTATGAAAGATTTTATAACACATTTATTTATTTAAATTTTAAAAAAAAAAATTAAAAAAAAATTATTATTATTAACAATAAAAAATAAATTTCTTTACAAAAATATTGATAAACAAAAGATTTCATTATAAATCTAAATAAAGAGACCATCACTCTAATTAAACTTAAAAAATCTATTTAATCTAAATACAAACTAAATCACACATTAGATAGAAAAAATCTTAAAAAATCAATGTAGAAGATTACCGTAGCATCCCACAATTGAGAAGGATTGAAAACCACAAATGCATTGGGTAGAAATCCATCATTCAATGACAAAATATTGACCCAAATATATTGCTTATAATTAATCATTAAGCGAAAATTATTAACTACAAGGAATTATGAACATGAAACTATCATTTCCGTTGAAAAAAAATAATCGTTTGTTCATTTAAATTTTAAAAAATGAATCGGTAGCTTCAACGAACTTCAGAACTTGTATTGAAATTTAAAAAATAAAATCCAAAAAATAATTGTTTAATTTAACAATATACATTGTATCAATAAAAAAATTATTATTTGATATTTATATAAATTTGGTAGAATTGAATTTTTTAATAAAGAAAACATTAATTAAAGCTTTTTAGATGACAATGTTAAAGATAAATAATTATTTACATAATAATTTTACTCAATCATTACATTTCTATGTGTTTTATGTTTACATTTGTTTATCCAACTAAAATAAGTTCACCATGTAAATTCATTGACATATTATAACTAGTAAATAAGACAACACTAACAACAGTTCATACACTGGTAAATTTGGAGGTAACATTTCCATTTTGCAAAAAAGAATTATGGATTTTTTTATTTGTTTTGACTGCTATGTAATTCATTTAAGTGTACATAGAGATTATTTCTAAAATATTAATAAAATGAAAAGATAAATAACAAAACATATTAATATAAAGGTAGGTGATAGTTTATAACTATAAATTAATATATTAAATATAATTAGTCTTTATGATTTTATTAGATAAATTGTATAATACTATTTAAAATATTCTCATCAATAAAATAATTAAACTAAGATAATAAAAATAAGGATGATGAAAAATAACTTCACATTCATGATTTGTCTGAAACTTCATTAAATATATTATGTTGTGAAAAAAATAAAAATAAAAAAATTTAAACATAAGGTATGTCTCATGCATTTTTTCTAAGAAAAGAATGTCTAAAAAGGGAACCATAGATACTTAAAAATAAACAACGCACCCAAAACAAAAAAACATATGCTTGGCAAGCATTTAGCAAACTTGTGCACTACCCTTACAGTATGTAAATGTGAAGGGTCAAAATAACTAAATAGATTATGCACTTGCCATATGGTATGCAAATATGTTAACATAGATCTCTACTAGCGAAGGGTTGCATTTGTAATTGTCAGTTTTTCCCGGCTATACACACATTAAATAAAAGATGGTTAACTTCTAAACAAATTTAAGTGACAAGTGATAGCTTAAGCGCTATTCTAAAATTAATATAAATAATTACTTAAATTTTTAATAACAAAATCATAAGATAAAAGAATATATTCTAATATCTGTATTTTATTTGGTATTTTTAAGAGGAATGTTTTGTGAGTTATATCTCTCAAAAAAATATATAAATTGGAAGTGATGTTTAAGTAATCGTTTATTTTTGGGTTCAAAATTTATATATATAAAATAAAAAAACATGTTAATAATGTCATGAAATTATTTAGAGATTTAATTAATATGATGAATAATTAGAACTGAATACATAGAGTAATTTTAATTATACAATATATTATACTTCACATATTATTACATTTCATTCGAACCATTACAAATATATAGGAAGAATATTTCCTATTATCAAGGAGGTTGTTTCAACAACTCTCTTATTTGTGTGGCTTGGTTGAACAACTCCATTCACATATAACAAACTTTAAATATACATATTATTGTTACACAATAATAATAAATTATTAACTAACTTATCATATATAAATAATATTTACCATATTGTACAAATAACTAACGACTATGTAAATACTAAATTTTCTTAGCATTTCTTTCTTAGTTTTTATATGATAGAACATATTTCATTTTCCAATTGTAGCATGCCACCTTTGTGTATTCGTGATTTACTCAACTGTGTTGCATCAAGGTTGCACAAAACTCCAAACAAGTTGTATATTCACAGATGGTTTTCGTGAATGGATACAATGACGATCTAGATATGAATAGGCACCTATGGTTCTATTCAACCTCCACATCTGTACACTGATAGTTTTTTAGGCTTATACCAACAACCTTACACAATAAGTTTTGTAGGTTCACCTATAACCTTTCACAAATAGTTTTGCAAGCTCAACAATAACCTTACACAAATGGTTTTGCAGGTTTACCTATAACCGTATACAAATAGTTTTACAAGTTTACCAATAATCTTTCCAAATGATTTTTTATAAGTTTATCAATAACATTTACATCATGATTGCTACAACACATTTTGATCAATATTAGACAATGCTTCTATAAAAAAATTTACATGAGGAATACTCAAAAATGAACATGAACATATTATATTTGTTCTTATTTTTTACATCACTCAAAAAGAAATGTATTATACCAAACAAATGAAAAATAAAATACATGCCACTAAAATAGAAGTGGCTCCCTCATTAGTGGCTAATGAGATGCATAAAAAGCCTCTTTCCTCTGTTTTTTCCAACTTCTTTCATATCATTACTTAATAAAATCAGTTTTAAAGTTCAATAGTTTTTACATTAAGTTTATTTGTATATCTTTTTTTAACAATATAAAATAATTTAAATGTTGGTTTCCACCAAAAATGCAACCAATATAATAAAAGATTTGATTTTTATTCAATCAAACAACATAATGACAATGACCCAATAAAATAACTTTGGCACGTATTTTGTACATAAAATAAACCTTGATGACAATTTTAACTATATTGACGGCTTTGATTTATAATGACCTAAACACAGACTATATAATTAAATAAAACAAAACTCGAACTTTTAGACGAAACCTATATCTAATGAAAAGACTATCGACTAAACTGAAAATTCAACTTTTTATACACTAATAACACTTAAAAAACCAGATCTATTAAACCGAGACTTAAAAATTAAAGAAAGGCTTTTCAATAGGGATTAGACCATACCTAAAAGAAAATAAAGTTTAGCGAAACCTCAAAATGACTCAAACTTATAAACTTATGACAGGACTTTTTAATAACTTTGAAAGTAAGTTGACAGCTCGATGAAAGTGACAAGAGCAGACATACATTGCAGATTTGAGCATGGTGGTTCATAGCATTCAGAAGCTGATAACACCTGAATAGAAGACCGACCACATAAGGATTTGAGGTCGAGACCGGTGAGTGAGTCAACATGCCATAGCATCATGTCGCCATTGTATAAGACATCAGAACAAATTCTTAGCAGAATATGATCAACGTATGACAGCGTTGAGATAACATAGGAGAAAGTAACAAGTTTGAATCTTCAACAAATACTCTGAATTATTGATCAGAGTGAGGCCAATGATAAGGATCTGATATCTTTCTCTATGAATGCAAATATGCAGTAATGCAGCGAGGAATATGTATGCATAGGTCCTCTCCTTCAAGTCGATTCAAATTAGCACTAATAGAAACTGCACAAGGAATGACGTTGGGAAATATGGCAGATGGAAATGGCGATCACGCCCATAGAAGAGGATCCCGATAAGTCTGAAGCTATTTGTTGATGTTGAAGGAGCAGCGTCGGGCTCTCACTTCCAGCCTAACTTATTGTATTATTTAAGACATAATTTGTTTGGTTGAGGCCGACAGGGAAATTGAAGAGATGCGACTCTTTCCTCTCACTTGTATATATATAGAGTGATTTCTCATTCTTCAAAAATAATAAGGAGAAGCATAATTCACAAGGCAGAGCAGAGTTCTAAGGAGTAGATCAAGTTATTTCAAGAGCAAATCAGATTTATCAAGTGTGATATTATTCTTTGTGCTTCAAGAAGTGAAGCCATCCCCATAGGCCTTGGATTTGACCATTATCAAGCAGATTGTTGTTCTTATCATTCAATATATAAGAGATATATTGTCGCTGGTTTTTTCCCTTCAAGTTGAAGGGTTTTCCCAGGGTATATTGTTGTGTTCATTGTTCATTGTGTTGCATTTTCTGATTGTTTCAATTCTGATCATAAAACTAACATGGTATCAGAGCGGGTTTGAAGAAGATCGTGATCAGATTTGTTATTGCAGCAATACTATATTATATATACCAAATATATGGCCAACTGATCTGATATCCTTATACTGAGAACGGCATGAATCTGACCTTGTCTACAAATTCAGCGTTACATGAATCACAAATGTCGAATAAAGGGGACTACGTTCTCATCAACACTTTTGAGGAATTGGAAGGAAAAGAGGCCGCAATGGCACTTTCCATTAATGGATGTCCATCTGTGGCAATAGGTCTTGTATTTCTTCCAAATGTTTTACAAGGGAAGGACGTCTCAAACCAGAGCAGTATGTGGGATGAAGACGAAAGCTGCCTGGAATGGCTAGACAAGCAACGGCTGGGCTCTGTGTTATATGTTTCGTTTGGCAGCTTGGCGATGAAATACCAAGAGCAGTTAGAAGAGCTGACGTTTGGGTTGAAAGGGAGCAGGCAAGCGTTCCTGTGGGTTCTCTGCTCAGACATAGCTGAAAGAGAAACTGCTATTTTGCTCGAGTTTTTTTTCTGAAGACCGAACCAGAGATTGGGCATTGATTGTGAGGCAGAAATCAAGGCAGTGATGGCAGGAGATATGTCCCGCGAGATGAACGGTTTGGGCACCTTAAAATGTCTAATTTCTTAGCTGATGAACTTAAGTCTCTGGTTCAATTTTTTTTTTAGTACCTGAATTCGAATCACTCTTCGACTCTACTCCAAATGAGTTCGACTCTTCTGAAGACATTATGAAGCTGTATACAAACAGATTAAAGTTGACTGAGAAATATATTCATGAACCTGCAAAGTGTTGCATATCTCTGGAGCTCTTTAAGGAAGTTTTTAGAATAGATGGTGAAACTCTGTTCAAGTATCCTTTACCACAAGTCATAGCGACTGATGAATTTGCATGGAGAAAAGATGTAGAATTCACTCGGCGGATGCTCTCTGATGTCAACCCTCTTCTTATAAGGCATCTCCCAACATCTTTGAGATCAGGTTGAAGGCCTGTAACAACAGCACCGTCACGGGCACGAAGGACCTACAGATGGTGAACCTTTCTCTCAAGATGCTGTCGAGGCCGGAGGAGGCTTCCCTGCCGGACATATTCTAGCGGCTCTATCTCGATTACAATGAGCACGTCTTGCCTTCCATCGGCAATGAGGTTGTCAAGTCCGTGGTGGCGTAGTTCAACGCGGACAAGCTGCTCACCAAACGCCCATACGTCTCTGCTATGGTAAGGGAGTCCCTGGTTCATCGCGCCAAGAACTTCAACATTGTGCTGGACGATGTGGTGATCACGCACCTGTCATATGGGCCGGAGTTCTGGCGACCTGTGGAGCAGAAGCAGGTAGCGTAGCAGGAGGCAGAGAGGTCAAAGTCTATCATCGCCAAAGCGGAGCAGGAGAAGAGGGCAGCGGTTATCAGGGCGGAAGGCGGGGAGGGTGTTCTTCAAATGCCCTTGCGGGAAAGCAAGTGAAAACACGGGAGAGATATTGTTCCCCCCTTTCACCCGCAAACAATTCTGGATACTCTAGTCGAGAAAGAAATGGAAACCATGTTTTCTCTGTAATGCGAGATCGTTTATTGCGTGGGACTTTATTTTTGCCTCAGATTTCTGTACTGTGGATGGAACTCGAGCTGGATTTCCTCCACGAGTTGGACTGCCATCCAGAACTGGGCTTCCAGCCTTGAGCTTGATTGCGAAAGAAATGGAAACCACGTTTCCTTTGTAATGCGAGATTTATTATTGCGTGGAACTTTATTTTTTGCCTCGGTTTACCGTATGTTTCGATTTCTTGGTTCGGATCTCTTATTGCTCTGCGAAGAGTGGCGGGCTGATGATTGGGTGTTTCGATTCGACTTGAGCTTTGGCCTGAGGCCATTGTTAGGATTGTCGATGCCCAAATCCCAACTCACCCACCCAGTAACAGACTTAATTACTATTGGGCTTCAACCCCTGACCTATGCTGAGGTCAATACTCTATTGTTCTTCATATACTCACTATAGCAATGACGTAATTGTGGGTGTCGTTGACACTGAAATTTGGCCTGAGAGCGAATGCTTTTATGACAGAGCCCTGGGACCTATTTCCCCAATATGAAAGGGCGTGTGCCAAAGCGGTGTGATGTTTAATTCCTCGCACTGCAATAGGAAAATAATTGGAGCTTGCTATTTCTTCAAAGGCTATGAAGCAACACATTGTCATCTTGATATAAGCAAATACAAATCAGTCAGGGATGACCACAGGTATTGAAAAGAGCCGAGTAGCTGTGTATTGAAAAAAAAAAAGGATGTAAATGATGAAATGCATAGTGAGATGGTAGCAATAGCCATCGAGAAGTTGTATTAATGGTCATAGAATGGCATTCAATAATTAAGAGTTCTGCAGAGCTGAAAAGAGATCTATTGTGCATCATAGATAGCAGTAGTTGTGATTAAGAGGGGAGTATTGGAATTAATCACCAACTACTTCTGTCTCTAGCGGCCTCATCGTGCCTATAATTGGAGTTAGAAATGAGAGCCTCTAAGCTAATCACTTATCCACTTCAGGCATTAGTACATGATTCTTCAAGCTTGTGTGATCTTTGACATCGAAGATTGGCTCACCTACACTTTCGGGCTCTACCTATCATGGAGAAGATGGTCATGAGTCTTCCAAAATTCTACCAGGAGCATGTAGGTACTTGCAAAGGTTGTGCCATGGAATCTAAAGAAGTACTTGAGAGGTTCAAAGAGTTTAAAGCTCAGGTAGAGAACTTATCTGAGAAAAGAATCAAAGTTATGAGATCTAAAAATGGAAGGGAGTACACCTCTGAAGGATTCCATAATTTTTGCATTGAAGCAGGAGTTAAGAGGGAGTTCTGTGTCCCTTACAACCCTTAATAGAATGGTGTTGCAGAAAGGCAGAACAGATCTATTGTAGAAGTTGCCAAAGCTTTGATAATGAGTTCTTCTCTGTGAGAGAAGTTCGAGGTGAAATCCCTTGATAGTGAGTTCTTCTATGTGAGAGAAGTTCGAGGTGAAATCCCTTGATAACGAGTTCTCTGTGAGAGAAGTTCGAGGTGAAATCCCTTGATAACGAGTTCTTCTCTGTGAGAGAAGTTCGAGGTGAAATCCCTTGATAACGAGTTCTTCTTTATGAGAGAAGTTCGAGGTGAAATCCCTTGATAGCGAGTTCTTCTCTGTGAGAGAAGTTCAAGGTGAAATCCCTTGATAATGAGTTCTCTGTGAGAGGAGTTTGAGGTGAAATTCATTGATTCCACCCTCTAGGAGAACCATGGTGGATGTCATGTAATGTGATGAACACTTGTACATTCTATACATTGTTTTAGCCATTGTGATTGACATCACAATGAGGTGATATGTCTTATGTTGCTGGAAGTATCCTCCCTAGCTGAGAGGGAGTGTTGATGTTGAAGGAGCAGCGTCGGGCTCTCACTTCCAGCCTAATTTATTGTATTATTTAAGACATAATTTGTTTGGTTGAGGCCGACAGGGAAATTGAAGAGATGCGACTCTTTCCTCTCACTTGTATATATATAGAGTGATTTCTCATTCTTCAAAAATAATAAGGAGAAGCATAATTCACAAGGCAGAGCAGAGTTCTAAGGAGTAGATCAAGTTATTTCAAGAGCAAATCAGATTTATCAAGTGTGATATTATTCTTTGTGCTTCAAGAAGTGAAGCCATCCCCATAGGCCTTGGATTTGACCATTATCAAGCAGATTGTTGTTCTTATCATTCAATATATAAGAGATATATTGTCGCTGGTTTTTTTCCTTCAAGTTGAAGGGTTTTCCCAGGGTATATTGTTGTGTTCATTGTTCACTGTGTTGTATTTTCTGATTGTTTCAATTCTGATCATAAAACTAACACTATTGATCACATATATAAAATTATACCAGATGCTCGATCTGACTGTATAATCCATCATAAACACTGAAACCAAAAAACTACCCTAAAATCTCGTCACAAAATTAGTCTCTCATAAGCCAGGGAAACCATGAACAATAATGATTTTGCCATGTCCAATATCTCAGTACTCCATAGCTGCTCTGATAGTATTGAGCTTTACCATTCGTTGTAAATGAGACTTGGAAAGTGTGGTTAATATTTTAGCCATTCCTAATTTTTGTTGTCGATATCCAAACTCTTCATCTTGATTCAAGTAGTAATCTAGGTAAAATAAATATTTCTTTCATTTTTTCATTTAAAAAGATCTATCTTTATTCATTTTACTATAAAATCATACACATATTTCAATATGGTATTCGTGTCTTTCAAAAAAAATACCAAAAAGGAAATATAAGAGAACAAATTCGTCGTAAGAACACACTATAAAAATGAGATGAAAATAGTATAAAATTTGTATTTATAAAGATACAATTAATTGCTCATAAAGAAAATAATTAATGATCAAATTGCAGTGAAGGATTGCTCAAGTACAAAAGAGAAAATGCCTCTAAATTTTATTAAAAAAGAGGTTAAAATGCAAATTCTAGTACTATTTACTAAGTGAATCTTTACAACTTATCAAATTAAGTTTTACCTCAGCCATTGATGTGTTCTTTAGATTCTTTTTGTTGTGTTGACCTTTAAACTTGGTAATTCTATATTTTTTTTAATAAAATATGTTTAAAATAAATTTCAATAATTTAAATAAATAAATAATATATGTATTAATGTAAAAAAATCATAATAAAATATTTAAAATATATATATAATATTTTTATATTTTTATATAATTAAATTTTAACAATTTAAAAATATAAATATTTAATTAATTTTTTCCTCAAAATTAAAAAAAAATAACAAAATCCAACGAACCTACTATGATAAGCAAGATAAGACAATACAAATAACTAAAACTTAAATTAAATTATATATAAACTAAAATATTCTAGCAATATTAATTTATAGGTCAAACTAAATATTAGTGGAAATAACTAAATATTTCTTTATATACTAATTAATGATTTAATTACTATTAAAACAATACTCCCAATAAAAGTGGCAATAACTTGTGGAAAGCTTCGACAATGTTTTTTTCCGTCCCCTTGAAGGCTGGCCTCGTACATATTATTATTTCCCCTGGTCATTTCTGCAAATTCGGTACAAAACATTCGGTCAATTTATACAATCACATGAAACGAATTAGAATTTTTTATTTTTAGAGTTTTATTTTATTATTTTTATTTACCATTGAGGGACTTTGTTAAATAGTTTTTATTTAATATATATTGATTTTAAAAATATGACATTCTTTTCTAGTGCTATGTATTTAGATTTGTATGAAATGCAGGTCCGGTTCAAATATCCTGGAGCTGTCTGTGGTAAATGGACTGTGATCAAAGGTTTGACGTTCGAAACCAACATTGCAAAATATGGGGCCGTTCAAGGTATCAGATTAGATTCCTTTTGACGCTGATATTAAAGGAGAGGTGGTTGAGCTTTTATGGCCGATCTAGTTCTGGATATTTGGACTCCATTGGTGTCACCGGACATCTTGACTAATAAGTGGATTATTGGGGGCAAATTAGATAATATGTATGATTCGAAAATTTACTAATCATTTTGAAAATCGACTGTCAGACCATGGTATCCGAATATGTATCATTTTTTCACCCGTCGGAATATTAAAGTATAAAAAGTTTCCATTGTGAGATCTATGGAAAAATGATCTCCTGTTTTTAAATCTTAGTAGGACAACGATATGTGGAAAAAACATTAAAAATAGGGATGTATTTCAGGGTACGTGTTCTCTGTAGCCTGATTATTATCGGCCCCTAAAATACTTGCACAAAAATTTGAAAATATAACAATAAGTATAATGCATGTTCAATCAGGTAACTAAGTGATGTGAAGTCTTTTTTTAATGACTTTTGAATCGAGAACGAATGTAGGGTGGAGAAATAAATGATTTAAATTGTTTGATTTCTCTTTTAAATAATTAAATTAATTGATTTTGTATTTTTGTTATACATGTATTAATATATTTATTATTTATAGATTTTTCAAATTTAAATTAGGATTCAATGATTTATGAGTCAATATACAATGAGTAAGAAAGTCAACAAAAGGAAATTTATAATTTTAAAGAAATTTATAATTTAAATGAAATTTTAAAAATCAGTGAATATGACATTCATTTTTCTAAAAAAAAATATCAGTAAATAAATGGTGGCAAAACTATTACACTTCACATGAAAATAGTGAAGATTAAGTTAATTTATACACATTTGTAGACACATGGAGTGGTTTTTTAGAAGCAGTTGAAGAAACCTATTCCGTTGCTGGTAACTATATGACCAATACATCAATTTATCTCAATTATACCAAGGCAAAGAATAATTTATGCAACAATACACACATACCTTCCATACTTTGGTGTCCAAACTCAGGATTTAGGATTTAGAATAAAACCTTGTTTTGAAGTGCATAAGTTAGGCTTGAGACCATATGTACAATCAACCATGGATTTATTACATATCTCTTCAATCAAAGATGTCTACATATTTGCTTTCAAGTTTTAAGCAAAGGCCAAGTCCATGACTAAGATAGAAGATTCTAATTATTTTGAATGAATAATGCACTTTCATTAATAAAATAAGATTTAATACATCGTTAATTGTATTAAAAATATGGGTGTAAAAGTCACACCCCAAATAATAACCATGCCAAGCTAAAACAAGCCTCTAAAAGAGAGAAAATTCCACAAAAGGCCACCTCAAGACTATAAACACCAAGGTTAAACTAATTCAAGTGCACATCAACCAAAAAAAGGGTAAACAAAAGTGCAAAAAATAAATAAGCCATTAAGCATAAGTAGTGAACATGGTGGTAGGCAGAGGTAGAGGATCCTGAGAATTCCCTCCCCATCCCCTTGAGTAAGGGGGTCCTCATAAACTGATAAGGGATCTCAACCATCAGTCTACTGATTATTTTTAGTATCATCCTACTTCTTATTTATAGAATCCTATTTAGAGGGCAAAATGATAAGATCCATCTGAGGGAACTTGTCCTATAGATTAGGTCCCCAACCCCCTAACACCAATGTCTCTAGTAGCCCTATCAGACCCGTGATGCAGAGATGGCCAATGAGATTCAGGAGAAGAACTCCTCCAACTTATAGACCATCATCTACAAGAGCATTGATGCCTAAACCCACACCCATGCCCTTGGGGGGAGTGGTGGTGGGGGAATCTAGAGGTTCATGGCTAAGCACACAAGTAACATTCCCCTAATGGTCTAGGAGGAGTTATAAATGGTGTTTTATAA
The DNA here is from genome assembly GCA_037957365.1 of Torreya grandis. Lineage (NCBI taxonomy): Eukaryota > Viridiplantae > Streptophyta > Pinopsida > Cupressales > Taxaceae > Torreya > Torreya grandis. The sequence goes on from JARHVA010004893.1 coordinate 1,122,271, forward strand.
AAGTTTACTAAGTTAGATTCTATTATTGGTCATGTGCTTAGCTCTCATTCCAAGTTAATTCTAGACTTGGCAGAGCTAGTTGTGAGGATAGTAAGGTCTGGTGCTCAACATTTAATCATGTTATGGCACTAGCATTAGTTTCACATAAGGCGCAAGCCTTGTTCACTCACTTGAAGCATAATAGCGAAGGGATAGGGCCCACATTGGGCTAGTTACATCATTGCACAACTTGGGGCTCGAAGGGATGTAGTCATTATCTAGAGGGGTTTAAAAGGCCTTCTGATGCTAAGTCCTACAAAAGAAGGTCACTAGGTATAAGCCTTAATGAGAAAATACATCCTAGGGTGCAAGTCCATAACTAGCTAGGTGGGGCTCTTAGCAGTGCAGGATGTGGGTATGGCCAGTCAAGTCATTTGGTTATTTAGACAAGTCAAAGGGATGGCCTTGGTTCAACAACTCCTCATCAAGGTATCACTCTTGGTGTGGGTCTTGGAACCTTGGTACATTTTGGTTTATACCCTTAGTTGCTTTGTAGGTGATTAGAGGTCATTATATGGCACAAGGATGCCATTAGCAACCAAGGTGAGTAGAGGTCATTATATGGCACAAAGACTCCATTAGCAACCAAGGAGGAACCTCTATTCCACAATCTATTCAAGTAACAACTCCAACATTACTTAAATTAACGTAACTCACAAGCATAACATTATGCAAAATATAACACAAGGATCAATACTTCATTTCTTCATTAACTTATAGTTCAATAATAGAGTTAAATATAAAGAACCAAAGCAAATGTTCTTCCTCACTTTATTTATGCCTAGTGGCTAAGAGGTGAGCTTGGGGTATACATTCAAATCTCTAAACTACTATATGTATGCTAATAAATACTAACAGTTTACTCTCTGCTTTTTTAGAGCTTCACTATACTTAATCACCTCTCCTTGTCTTCAAATGTAGGTCATCTTTTATAGGTGAATGGGCGTCTCCTACTAGGTCAGATGGGCATATGCCAGGTGATGATTTGTCTCAAGTCTGTCGACTCCACTACTCTACATAGGTAAACTGGGTGTATTATGTATGCCCAATTATCATTTAGGGTCGCTATCTCACCTACTCCACTCCAATAATCATGCTTCTTGATCTGCCACGTATAAGCCTTGGTAGGGTTGTCTTTATTTAAGTTAGTGTTATGCAAGTACCTGCCAACTGGCGTGGGATCCATGGGGACTTCTCCAGCTGGCATTAAAATGTACAAAAAGGGGAGAAACCACTCCAAAGTTTTCCTTGTGCCGAGATTGGTCTAGTTGGCACAGTCCATGTCCTTTCTCCAAAAAGGAGGCCCAACATTACCCCATACAAAATTTCTTGTCCACCCTAGACTAGTCTTTAAGCACCTTAGGTGAGCAGAATTTGAGCACACCCTACCTTAAGTCTTCCTTAAAATTTTCAAAGCCTTGGATGGTACCCTTAATCTCTTTAATGGCACCATCTGCTTTTGTGGATGTATCCTCAAGAGAAAGCATGTTCATGCTTTATAATTCCTTCCTGAAGGCCTCAATCCTTTCCTTTGCTCGCTTCACTCCACCATCCAAAATTTTCCCCTACTCACTAGTCTTAGTTTGGAAGGCATGGAAGACCACCTCCAAGTCTTACTCTTGAGTCTTCAATTTGGTATTTAAGGAGTTGACTTGCAACATTATCTCCATGTACTCGGCTCTGGTTATCATGAAGGAGTGTTGGAACAAAGTGTCCTCCTCCTTTTTTTTTAGGTACGTGTCGATGACTTATGCCTAGTTGGCAAAGTTAGAAAATATTGTGTCTACTTCCTTGGTGCCCTCTTCAATCTTAGAGAAGAGGTATTATATTATGTCCATATTTTTGTTTAACTCTCCTCATAATGCCTCACATGGGTCTTGTTTCTCTTTGAGCATTGGCCTCATCCTTGGTATCATTTGTTCTATGAGTGTATAGACGTAATAAACTTCTTTCATCTCAAAGGTATCCACACCATCCAAGAGGGATGGATCTAACTCTTCCACATGCTCTATTAGTTATTTGAGCTTGATATTTGTTGCCTCAATTCTTTTTCCATGTCTTTTGCTAACTTCCTCCGGCTATTGGCATGAACATCATTGATGATGTTATTACACACCACCGAGGATGTCATCTTGATTAGCATATTTTTAAAGTGCATGGGGTTCATATCATAGGGATTGAGCAGGTGATAATCATTCTCTTCCTTAAGCTTCTTGGCACATTGGATTACCTTTGTAGGAACCTTAAATTCAGGCTCATCCATATAGCAGTCTAACACCCAAGAGACCTAGTGGCACATTAGGGTCATAGCATTTATTTGAGGAATACACTCCATCATGTAGAATTAATCATCCTCCTTAAACCCTTATTGTGCCCTTTTCTTATTTTTGGGCTCATATTCTTCATCTTTACCCAACTTTTCCTCTTCGCTGGTGTTGGTACCCAAACCTGTGTCTCCATCCTTTTCCCCTTCTCTTTCTCTTTCTCCTTCTTCTTTTCTCTTATCATCTTCTCCTTCTTCTTCTCTCTCTCTAGTGCTAGACCCACCATCATGTTGCACCTAAATGAGTTACCTCCTCAAGCTCCTTGCCCATTTCTCCTTCCTGATTACCTTCCTCCATTAGTGCCCTATGTTCTTCCTCTTTTCTCTGCTCTTCAACCTACACCATCTAGATGACTTACCTTGGCACCCTTGTCTTTGCCATTTCTTTCTTCTATTCTCATAGTTCTTACACCCTCTAGACTTCAACTTCATCAAAGCCAAGCTTTCTCAATCTCCTCATTCACTTTTTTACATTAACTTGAGGTGGTGGGGAAGGGGTTTGCTCACTTGATGAGGACTCATCATCTTTGGGTGCAATATAGGTGCCCATCAAAACTTCTTCTTCTAGCTCCTCTTCATCCTCTTCCTTAGATACAATAAATTTTGGCACTGAAGAGGGAACCTTCCCCTTCTTTTTCTCCTTTGAGCTAGGGGAGGATTTCATTACAAAGTTCACATACTTCTTAGATGACTCTAAAGTAGATGTTTCCCCTTCTTAAGTGATATTTAGCTTCAGTCACTCCTCAATTTATTCCAAAGTCTCCCCTCTCTTTTTATTTAGAGACTTTTTCTTCTCAAGAGGCGTTAGGGTTCCTTCATCCCTGATCTAGACTAGAGGATCTCTTCTCTACTCAGCACTAGAATCCTTCTTCCGTGGCTTCATCACATAGTAGAGCCTATGGATGAATCCAAGGATGGTGACTTCTTGGACTAGATTGATGTTTAGGCGATCTAAGGCATCTTCTTTATCTTATGTCATGCTTCCATCTGTGTAGGGAAACCTATGCCTCATTCTCTAACTTTCTACATCCAATTCCCTAACTGGAATGTCCACTCTCTACATGTTTGGGATCCTATGTAGCACATCCCTAAAGTATTTTGTCAAGAAGGTGAAGGGGAGATTTATCCATCTTGACCTATTCTCATCCTTAAGCACTAAGTACATGATGCAGTAGTGTTGTATTATGACAAAGACTGTCATCATGAACATCCTTAGGGGGAGCCCTGGGGGGGATGACCACTCCAGTCCAAAGGCTTCTATGTAATGTTCACACCAGTGCATCATGTGAGTCTTATATTTTGGACCAAAGGTGGTGGTGAAAGTATAGTATTTATACTTTTGCATGAGAGACTCATGGTTTTCTAGTAACACCCACAAATTATCTTCACTTCCATCAGGTATCTTGATCTCCTCCATTATGATCAAAATGAGGATGGAACCCCACCTGAAGGTTCCTTTGGCACTATGGCATTCTAGTGCATTCTTGGTCAATTCTTCAGTGATGAATTGTGAAATATTAAACTGGACTCCCTACACCATATGATAATCTATGCAAAGATATGCCTTAGACACATCTGTCCATCAGCCACCAGGACATAACTTTGATCTCATGAATCATGCTACCACCCTCGTGTTAGGTTAGTCATATTTGTTGATTGGGAATGTATATCCCCTCTTGAAGTAATTTATGAGCTTTGAGGTGTGTTCCACCTCTTCATCATCATCCATTAGTTGATGGATGTCTCTACCAATGTTTGTGAGCCCAGTTATCCATTTTATCATCTACATAAAGATCTTCATGCATTAGCCTGTGAAGTATATGTGGTCCTCATGGATGTGTAAGAGAATTAATTGGATAAGGTCTTTGATCTTTCCAAAGCAAGGCAACTCATAGATCTGAGTTACATTAGATGCTTCTAACTTGTCTCAAATCAAGACATTGAAGAGGGCATCACCTTCAAGGGTCTTGCACCTTGTATCCATCATCTAGTCCTATGCCAAATCCTATAAGTGAATCGATCTTTGATGGTTTTAATCCTTCAATTGACATACATGCGTGAAGGAGATCCATGGTTCTTCTATTAATACCTTTAATGGAAACTACATGTATTGGTAGGATATCTTTGTTATTGCCTCTATATCCACCACTGTGATGTTGATTGCCTCAACTATCTATGCCTTTATCTTGGTGGTAGATGTTTCCTCAATAATCTTTTCCTTCTTGGGTTCTAGCTATGTTGACATGAAGCTTGTTACCTTCCTTTTCTTCACCATTTTGAATCTACTAGTATTAAACCTCAGGAGGTGTGGCTTGTTGAAGCCTCAAATGATGATTGACAATTCAAAAATCATTGGGTTTGTAACTATTTCTTGACTCTGAGCTTTGCTGGCCATCAATGGCAGCTTGGGCAACAACTTCCTAGTTCAATGCAATTCTTTACATAAACCTCTCTTCAACCCTTTGCATCGATCTTCAATATGAATGCACTTTATTTTTTGTGCCTCCGTTCACTCTATGGTACTTGGATTACTCAAATGTTTGATGTGATAGGGTTCTTGATTTGGCTCTTCTAGTTTCTTGCTATAATTGCACTAAGTCTTTTACTTGGCTTAAACTTGGTAACCTGATCTAGTTCATCGTTTACCCTTCTATACCCTTCATGTATCAACTACCATTATTAATGTAGGTTAATGGCGTAGGCACCTTGATCTTCTTGGAAAATGTGAAAATCTATGAAATCTTAAAAAATATTCTATCTTGTACACATTAAATGTGTATCTTTGTGCCACTATGACCACCTCATTGAATGATCCTAACAATTTTTTTGATGAAGTGATAATCAGTTCAAATGGTCACTTCTCACTTCTTCCTAGGTGGATGTTAGCTATTTTGGATGACTTCCTTCTGCACATGTATCCTTAAGTGTGACCTTCACCTTTCTTATGGTAACCTAGGCATAGCACCTCACATTCACATGACTCAACCTCCTTGATTCCATTTTTCTAACTGTGATGTTATTTTAAGTGTGCTTCTTACCTTGGTCAATTTTATTCACATCGTCTTGCCTTAGTCTTGCCCTAACCTATACAAATCCCTTGTGTTGACCCTCCATCACTTTATTTTTCTCTTGGTGTTCTTGTGCACTCTTAAAATGTGCATCTTCACTTCACCATGTTGGGCATCTTCACTTCTTATCTTTGAGATTATTTGGCACCGGATCAATTGATACACCTTTTTGTAACTTTGGTGTAAAGGTAGTGTTAGAGTGGTTTGTTCTTGGGCCTTTAAGGTGCTTGAACTTTTCATATTATGCATGTCTCTCTAGCTACTCCTACTTATGCTTGGTAAGCCTCATGCACCAACTACTTAGATGTCTAGCTTCATTTATAAATGTAAGTGCTTGACTCACCTAATTGTAATTATGTTTAAAGTGTTAATTTATAAGTTCTTGTGGCTATTGCATGCCACTCACTACCTCTATACATTGTATAAGGGACAAAAAAAAAGTAAACAATGGTTTGGCTTGTGCCAAACTTTATTTTGGTCAGCTCATCTCAAACTGACTATTAACCAAGAATTTAGAGTTTCCATGGCATGAGCACCATTCTACTGCCTATAAGGATTCAATCAGTTCTCATTAAAATGCACAGGGAGCATTTTGTTGAACAACATGCATAGCTTACATGCACCTATTTCCAAGATGTGATGGATGATGTAGGGGCACATCCACTATAATTTTAACTTGCTTAGGTGATTTAAGTACTTGGAATCATAGAGTAGCACCAATGCTCCTTCAGTCAACTCCTTATGCTTGATGTGCTTATCATGCAAGTTCTTCTAGCATGCCTTTTCAACCTATTGACTCCACTTAACTTAGGCATGCTTCTCATCTAAGCACTCCAAGTCTTCCAACTTGGCACTTAAGCACTCTTGGTCATATAACTAATTGATCCATGCAATGCGTAAGCAAGGCACCATGAATTCCATGGGTAGAATTGCTTCAGTCCCAAAAACCAATTGGAATGGTGTATCTTTGTTCAAGTACATGTAGGTCATGTGGTATGCCCAAAGTACCATTAAAACATTATCATCCTAATCCTTTCAACCTATATCTCATATCTTTATCAGACACATTCCTAGAATTTTGTTAAAGGCTTCAGCTATATCATTGTCTTGGGGATGATATGGGGTGGTCTTATGGTGTACCACCATGTACTTGGTTAGAAGGATGAACACCATTTAATTGATGAAATGAGTGCCCTTATTACTAGTCAAACATAATGAACACCCATACCGGCTTATTATGTTCTCCTAGATGAAACACATGGCTATCATGGTGGTGCAATCCTTGGTCAACATGGATTCAATCCACTTGGTGAAATAGTCAATGGCTACTAAGATTTATCTTGCACCTGTGCATTGTGCTATAGGAGTAATTGGCCCAACAAAATCAATGGCCCATTTTTTGAATGGTTCTTAAGCAAGAATGGGTATGAGATGCATCTCATTCTAGTGGTTGGGATTTATAGTGCACTAACATACATCACATGCCTTAGTGTACTCTTTGACATCGTAGAATAGGCTTGGCCACTATAAGCCTAACTGCAATATCTTGTATGCCATTACATCTCCAATGTAATGGCCTCTTATGATCCCTTCATGTGCTTCTTGTAGGATGGGGTCACATTCATGTTCTAAAACACATTGATGCAAGATTTCATCCCTACTTAGTTTTTATAGCTCCCCTTCAATGAGTTGAAAGGGGGCGGCATGGATTATAAGTTATTTCTTCTCCTTAGTAAACAAGGTATGGGGTACAATCCAAAATGTTAGAAAAGAAACAATCTCTACTAAGTCTATAAGGATGTTTTGGAATCGAATAGCTTCACATCTAGTATGTCATCCTTAATCAATGATATTATATTTCTAGAGTTGATTCGATACAAATAGTCTGGCCCCAAGTTCTGCTTCCCAAGTTTAACGACTACAAAGAACTAGAACTCCTAGAAGAAAATGATCCATCTACATATGTACCCATGTAAAATAGGTTTGTTTATGAGTTACTTGAGCACCTCATGATCTGTGAAGGAGATGAATGGCATTGCTAGTATGTATTGCCTAAATTTTTGCAAGGCATATACTATTTCTAGCACCTCATGGTCAATGGTGGTGTAATTTTGCTATGCCTGAACTAATTTTCTACTTGTAAAGGAGATGGGGTGGTCCATCTTTCCTTCATCTGGTTATACCAAAATGGTGCCAATGACAAATCCTAAAGCATCAATGTGAATGTGGAAAGGAGTCATCTAGTCAAGAAATTATAGAATTGACACACTAGCCAATTTTAGCTTTAGGATTTTAAAGGCCTTCTCTTGCCCCAGTATAATGGGCCATCCTTATGAAAGAGCACCTCTAAAGGTGTGATTATCTTTGCATAGCTTTGAATGAACTTCCTATAATATCCATAATGGCCTATAAAGGCATGAACATATTTCTACATGGATGGAGTCTAGAGAAAGATTATTATGGCTATCTTTGCTAGATCAACAAGAAAACTGTCTTTTCAAACAATATGCCTAAGTGGTATCCCAAATGGAGTTGCAAATATGAACTTATTTAGATTTAATGAAATTTGGAGCTGCCTACACCTCTCAAACATGAGTCATCTATTGTCATAGTGATATTTTACAAGAGCATACATATTCCAGTCATCAAGATATACTTAGAGGAACTTATGGATAAAGTCTTTAAATGCGGTGATCACTACCCTGGAGAATATGGCTGGTGTGTTATTGAGTCTAAAGGGCATCATGTTATAGGTGAAATAACCCTATTCAGTTATAAATGTTTTTTTGGACTTATCCTCCTCTTTGATTTGCATCTGATGGTAGCCTAAAAACCCATTAGTGAAAGTGTAAATTTCATAGCTCGTGACTCCATCCAGGACCTCATCGATGAATGAAGTTAGTAATGGATCATTGATGTAAGTGGCATTCAAAAACCTATAGTTGATGCAAATCTATATGCACCCATCCTTCCTGATGTTGATGACCATCAAGCTCACCCATTTAGATTTCTGCACTAGGTAGATGATGTTGACCATTAACATTTCATCAATCTTTATCTTTACCTTAGCATAGAGATTGGGATTCATCTGATGTGGGTGCTTCTTGATTGGTCTCGCACCATTCACCAACTTGATTCTCATTTTTCTAAGGGAAGGGTATGTTCCCTTCATGTCCTTATAGCTACATGAGAACAAGTCTTGAAATTAGTTCAGGAGGTCTACAATTCACGCTAGCTTTAACTCAAACCAATAAGTGTCTATAGTGGAAATATTTGGCTTGCCTTCTATGCTAATGTCTACTTTAGTGGTTTTGAGTGGCAAATGGTAGGGCTCATTTTTATCTTGATGAGATTCTTCAACTTTCCTTGTCCCTTCTAGTATGTTTATTTGAAGATGTGTTGGATATTCATCAACTAGGGTGTTGTCATCCACAAGGTGCAGAAGCTTTTGTCGACCTATTAGAGCCTAATAATTGTGCTCTTTCTAGGTCTCATCATCTTCTTCACTAGAATCACTATTGAGTTCCATCTTTTTAAATAATGTTGAGAATGCTTGTCCTTTTTTTCTTGAACATCTCCTTCAGGTGCTCTTCTAAGATAGTAGTGTCCTTAAACACTACTCTATGGATGACTTGTAATGGATCTAGTAGTTATAAGTTTTGTGAAGAAAAGGAGAAGGTGTGCATGAACCTCTCCTTAAGCATATCCTATTTTCCCATCCCATGACATGTCTTATTTACAATGTACCAGGCCCATACCCATCTCTTCAAGGTCCTATAAAAGGTGTGCACACATAGGCCTCTTGGTGCATTCTCACTACATACAGTCTAAGTTTTTTTGCATACCTGCATATATATAATTAGATTAGAATTACCTGAGTAAGTAGGTATGTATAATTCCTCATTTCTCTTTCCAAACCTAGTGCATATTATTGATTTTACATCTTTCCAAGTTGGCAAGTGAGATCTTTGCACTGCCCACCAGTGAGTAGCAGTGCACTTCAAGGTATGTACTAGTGTGTCCATTAGATCTATCTATTTAGGGATGCAATATTTAATGTCCTAGACATACCTCTCTATAAGTTGGCTCTATTCATACTTTGTGAACACTACAAGCTTCTATTTGCTTAACTAGAACACCATTTTCTCCATCGTTTGATCAGGAACCCATTTCTTTTCAAGGAGGTCAATCCTAACCAATCCCATCTTAGATGGTCTTAGCCTACCTACGTGCACTAGGTGGCACCTTCAGCCAATGACCTCATAGGCCTCTTCAACCCATTTCTCATAGGCTACATCAATTGTATCAGAGGTAGATTGACCATCTTCCCATTCGAGCATGCCTTGGTTATTAGGGTTGAGCTTCTCGACACCCTCGATCATGATGTTATAGATGTGGTTGATCTCATCCTTAATATCAACACTTTCTATGTATGAGGGCCCTTGGTCACTTGATAGAGGGATCACCACCCTTTCCTTGTCCTTCTCAAACATCATATATCATTTCTTAAAGCACATGTTTGCATTGTTGACATAGTACCATGGCCTTCCCAAAAACACTAAATAGTTGTCATATTCTATCATCTTGATGACCTCAAATTTAGTTTGGAACTCAGTGCCCATGATATCTACAATGGCACCCTTCAAGATCTTGATAAAATGCACCCAAGTCTTGTTAGTCATGAACAACATGTGACGTAAAAGTCTTAAGAGTGGCCACCCCATATTTTCTTAGGCATTTTGAGTCAGAATATTGACCTCAATGCATGTATCAACTAGTACTTCACAAATTGACCACCTATTAATGGTAGCATCTATCAATAAATCCTAGTCATACTTGATATTTTGAGTATTCCTTACTTCATGCACCTATTCCATATGCAGTGTAGCAACTTTTATTACTTGAGATGCACCTCTTGCACTAGTTATTTTCTTGCATGCTTTAGAAGCAAGTCTTTTAGTAGTGGCGGCATCCCTTCAGTTTGTAGGAGGTGTAGGATCTTGATCAATTCATGTACTTCAGCCTCTTGGTGATCTTGATTTCTACATGAAGTAGTGGCCTATGCCTCTAAATCTCTAGCCAACTAAAGTTTGCCTTTCAATTTTTGGATCACACTCATAGCTTATTGTAGGACATCCTCCTATCATGCAGGCTCAGGATATAGCATAGATTTTGGCTCTATCCATGTTACACACTCAGTGAAACTTGGTTCACCATACTCTAAAACACATATCTTAGTTTAACATGGTGGGTGACTAAGAGTAAAACCACTTTGAGTCATGGCTTACACCTTATACATATCCTTTCAATTTTGTTGTGTCTTGGGAGCCCGCCTTTTCTCTTTAGACTGATGCCTCACCATTGTTTCATCTTTGTCTATGTCAGGCTGACCTTGAGTCATCATTTTTTATAAGTTAGGATATTCTTCGACTGCATGTGGTCCTCAACAATACCCACGCATTAGGTATATGGGGAATTCACATTGATAATGTTCAATTGACCCACATTTATAGCATGATCATGGTGGGAATATTCTTCCACCATATCCTCCTCATCAATGTGTGCCTCGTTGATTGCCATAGCCCATATTTTTTTAGTTGTAGCCTTCATTGCCTTGACCCGCTTGACTACCACCTGATGTAGTCACCTACCTCACACCTCTTTCAATGCTATGGTACATCTCATCAATGACTCTATAGTCCATTATTGAGTGCATATAGGCATCACACATTTTGTATTCAATGGTGGTGTTTACTTGGTTAGCACAATATAATAAAGGATACTTTTGAGATTTATGCATCCCATGACAAACCTCACAGTTGAGAAGTAGGGTGTGGACATTTCTTCATGGGCAGTTGTTCTTGTTATGCCCCTCCATCTCATAATCATTACACCATAACCCGCTATGAGTGTCATGCACTAAACTAGTAGTTAGTTTCTATAATTGGGAGGCTATTGACATAATCTACACCTCTATGAATGGGTTGATTTCAGGATCATCACTGCCTATCACCTCAGCCTAGAGTGTTCTTTAAGTGCTTCACTAGGGTCTATGAAGGTCTTCATGGATAGCACTCTTTTGAATGGTACCAATAGGCCTCCAACAAACCATTTTTCATGTTGGGAGGGGTGAAGTCATATGGAAGCTTAGATAAGGGTTCTAAATCACACATCATACAACAACACACTCTCAAATAACCCTTGGCTAATTTCCTTGAGCATCATGATGCTCTACTACATAAATTTAGGGATATCAAACTCTTTTAAGAAGGCTTCCTTCAATACATTGTATTCAACCATAGCCTGGTTCAGATTAAATTTTTGATACCAGGTATGAGCATGATCTAGCAGGATGGCTACAAACTAGGTTGTGTTACACTTGGGCTAAGTGATGCCCTGAATGTTCCATTGTAACTCACACTTTAGCACATGTTCCATGACATTCTCTACACCACAATACTTGGGAAAGTACATCACTATCTTATATTAGACTTTTTAAGGGGGTGGTGTTGGGTTCTAAGGTGCCTATCTTCCTTGTATCTGTATTGATGATGGCCCTTCAGTGATTCTAATTATAGGTAGGGGCATTGATCTTAAAATTTTTAGCTATGTTTTCAAACTTATCGATGTAGTACCACTCACTTGTGGCCCTATAACACTTTCTGTAGGTTATTTCCTAATCAATTTAGATGACATTCTTTATGCTTGCACTTAAGTTCATAGTTCCTAGATTGGCATTTACTAGATTCATTATATCCTCACTCAGTTCCTCATTGGGAACTACTTGCTCAATTATAATCTCTTGATCCAAATTTTGAATCCTACCAAAGTCCAATTTGATAATGGGTTTAGTTACCATTCTTCTATCTTCCAATGGGGAATCCAACACATGAGCTTGAACTTTAGGTTCAAAGGGGGTAAGTACTTTTATCACATCTTTCATCACCATATCTAGTAGAAACCCACTACATCCTACACCAAACTACTAAGTTTGATCTCTTACTTCTTTCTCTCTCTCTTTGCGTTGCTACAGATCAAGGGATCATTCCCCATGCCCTTCTTACTCACTATGGGTCCTCTTGACACTTCTAAGTTCTAGATCCTACATTATTTTGCACCTTCATTTACAATATGTTAGGATATTAGAGTATAATTGATTACATTTGTATAAGCAACTAAACACAGAATCAAAACTAAAAGTAATAAGTAACTAGAAATTAGAAACAACAAATAATAAGAGATACAAGAAACAACCAAGCTATATTAAACTCTTCCAGAAGGAAATACAATGAAGAAATCTCTCTCCTCACACCTCGAAGATGTACAATAATTCTCTCTCAAGAGTTCTCTCTCTCAATCAATCAATTACAATCAACTCAATTACTGAATTGTGTTATGTTGTGTTGTAAATGCTATGCGGATCTAACCCTACTATATAGTATACTAAAAGACAAGAGTTTCATGAGCCATGCATTCACCACCCTTAGATCCACCTCTTAAATCAAAGGCTCAAATCTGTTTGTCTAAAAATAGAAAAGCTAGAAACGCACAGAAGTCGGTGTTGGTTTGAAGATGACCGATGCTGACCAACCCCTAACCGATGTCGATCGACCCCTAACCGATGTTGGTTGGTTCTGACCAATGGTGGTTGGTTATAACTGATGTCAGTTACTGTGTAAGCCCAACAACCTCCACATTAGCTCATTAGTGAAGCTTTTAGCTCCATAACTCAACAATCTCCCACTTGGAGATAAACAGCTGCACTTGTACCTATACAGCAACATCCTCTAAACATCTCTGGCTTGTTTTTCCCTCTTCAAGTTCAATCTTGAAGACCAATAAAAGTTGAATGAAGATTCAACTTCTCCTTTGTTACCAGCTTTGTTAACATATCAACAGGGTTCTTATCCTTATGGATCTTTTCCAACTTCAACTGTCCATCCTGTAATACATGTCTAATGAAGTGGTACCTAAGCTGTATATGTTTGGTTTTTGAATGAAAGGCTAGCTTCTTTGCCAAATGAATTGCACTTTGACTATCATTGTACAATCTGTAACTCTCTTTCTCCTTTCCCAACTCTTCCATGAACCGAGTCATCCAAATCATTTCCTTGCTAGCCTCTGTGATTGCAATGTATTCTGCCTCTGTAGTAGATAAGGCAACAACCTTTTGCAACTTTGAAATCCAGCTAATCGCCATTCCACCAACAGTGAACACATATCCTGTGGTGCTTCTCCTACCATCCAAGTCACCTGCCATATCCAAATCTACATACCCATGTAGAGAAGTGTTTTACCCTCCATAGCATAAATGCCTACTACTGGTCCCTCTCAGATATTTGAGAATCGATTAAACTACTTTCCAGTGCTCCTTTCCTGGATTGGCCATAAACTTGTTAACAACTCTCACTGCTTGGGCAATATCTGGTCTAGTACATACCATTACATACATCAAGCTCCCAACTACTGAAGCATATGGAACTCTACTCATGTACTCAACCTTATCATGTGATTTAGGACACTATTATGTCCTCAACTTGAAGTGTCCAGCCATAGGTGTGCTTTGCATCCTGCATATTGAACCTCTCCAACACCTTATTCACATAATCCTCTTGAGACAAAATCAAACTATGATTTTTCCTGTCTCTATTAATACTCATGCCAAGGATTTTCTTTGCTACTCCTAAATCCTTCATGGCAAATGTGTGAGCTAATTTTACCTTAAGCTCAGTAATTTCTTGCATGTGTGAACTTGCAACAATCATATCATCTACATACAATAATAGGATAATATAACTACCATTATCCAATCTGTTAAAATAAACACAATAGTCAGATTGACATTTACTAAAGCCATGCTCTGTCATAAACTTGTCAAACCTCAAATATCATTGTCTTGGAGCTTGCTTAAGACTATATAAGCTTTTCTTCAACCTGCACACAAGTTTCTCCTTACCTTTGACCTCAAAACCTTCCAGCTTATCCATATATATCTCTTCATCCAAATCTCTATAAAGAAATGTTGTCTTAACATTAAGCTGCTCAAGATGCAAATCCTCAATAACAACTAAAGACAATACAGTTTGAATAGAAGTCATCTTTACTACAGGAGAAAAAATTTCACCAAAATCAATATCTAGTTCTATGCAAATCTCTTTACTACCAACCTGGCCTTATGTCTCATTTGTCCATTCTCTCCTTCCTTTAACCTGTATACCCATTTATTTTTTAGTGCTTTCTTTCTGGCTGGCAACTCAACCAAATCCCACGTATGGTTCTCTTCAAAGGAATCAATTTCCTCATTCATGCCATGCTCCCACTGTTTCCTAGATTCTACCTGCATTGCCTCATCAAAACTTTCTAGTTCTCCACCATCAGTGAGCAACAAGTAGTATAAGGAAGGGGAATAATGAATTAGAGGTTTACTTACCCTTTTAGACCTCCTTATGGGCATTTGAGACTCATTTACAACTTGCTATCTACCCAAATTTCCTTCTGACAGTGACCGATCCCAGTCATCTCTGATCGATGCCGGTCTACACCCGATCGATGTTGATTCCTCCTGATCGATTCTAGTTTCCACCTGACCGACGTTGGTTTCCACCTGAATGACATCAATTTCCACCTGACCGATGCCAATTTCCACCTGATCGACGTCGGTCTCCACCTGACCGATGTCAGTTTCCACCTAATTGACATCAGTCTCTGTGTTTTTTTGTGAGTGATGATTTTTACCTATGAGCTCATTTTGGATCATAACCTCTTCCAAATCAAGATTGCCTTGCTTAAAATTATTCATCTTCTTGAGCTAATCACTATACATCACCTTCTCATTAAAAATCAAAGCTTTCCATTTCTTAAATGTGTCAAAAACATCATATTTCCTCTTTATGCAATAAGCCCATACCTTTTTTGTAGCATCATCAATAAAAGAAACATAATACTGTGATCCTTGAATAGAAGCTACCTGAGCTAGTCCCCACATGTCTATGTGAACAAGCTCCAACTTGTGCTTTTTCTTTGTTTACCTAGTTTTTAGAAACCTCACTTTCTTCTATTTTTCAAAAATACAATGCTCACAGAAATCTAGATCTATGCTTTTCAAATCTAAAAGCTTACCTTTTGACTTAAGAACATTCATTCCCTTCTCACTCATGTCACCAAGCTTATAGTGCCACAACTTTGCATCTACATCTGAAGTAGATAAAATAGAAGAAAAATAATTAGTAATACAAGTAGATAGATAAAGTGTACCTACTCTCTTACCTTTTGCTAATACAAGTGCACCCTTGGAAACTTTCCAAGATTCAGCTGTGAGAGTTACTGTGCAACCCTCATCACCCAACTTTCCTATAGAAATTAGATTCTTCTTCAGGATGGGTACATGCATGACATCCTTCAACACCCATGTGTTGCCATTTTGCAATTTCAGCTGCACTTTTCCTTTGCCAACAATTTTACAAGGCTCATCATCCCCTAAATAAACTTTTCTAAAATCTCCATGGACATAATCATTGAAAAATTCTCTATTTGGGGTTGCCTGAAAAGAGGCACCAGAATCTAAAACCCATGATTCTACTTTATTATCCAAAAAAAATATAAGAGCATCATGTGCAACAATACCTGCAACTTTTGCTTCTTTATTACCTTCATGCTAATTTTTTTTGTTATCCTTCAACCAACAATCTTTATTTGCATGCCCTTTCTTTCCACAATTCCAGCAAGTTATTTTTCCATTTTTGGATTTGGATCTACTTCCCATCTTTGACCTTAATTTCCCTTGCTTGCCCTTCTCTCTTTACCTTCCCCTACTTTCAACACTTAAAGCATTACCTGATGTTTTCCCTATGCTTTTCCTACGAATTTCTTCATTCAAGATTACACTAACAACATCATCAACTTTCAAGATATTTGAAGTAGATGCAGTATTACTAACTGCTATTACCAAACTATGCCAACTTTCAGGTAAAGAGCATAAGATTAAGAGAGCCTTAATTTCATCATCAAAAACTATTTTGATTGAATTTAACTAATTTACTATTGTATGGAAATCATTAAGATGACTAGATACAAATCCACCTTCCTGCATTTTCAAATTAAATAATTGCTTCATAAGATATACCTTATTCGAAGCTGAGGGTTTTTTATATAAATTTACCAAAGTATCCATTAACTCTACCGTTGTCTTTACCTGTGATAAGTTGGAAATCACAAAAGCTGCCAGGCTCAACCTTATATGTTAGGACCTTAGAATACAATTGATTACTTTTGTATAAGCAACTAAACACATAATTAAACCAAAAGTAATAAGTAACTAGAAATCAAAAACAACAAAGAATAGGAGATACAAGAAACAATACAATCTATATTAAACTCTTCTAGAAGGAAATACAATGAAGAAATCTCTCGCTCCTCACACCTCGAAGATGTACAGTAATTCTCCCTCAAGAGTTCTCTCTCTCTCTCTCAATTACAACCAATTCAATTACTTGAATTGTCTTCCCCCTTGCTTTTAAATACTGCCCCATGGGTCTCTTAAATAGTATTGAAAGCAAACACTAATTAGAAAAAATAGACTCAAGACTAATTTTAGTTTTTACATGCAAACTGATTGTTCATCTAAAATTAGCAATTTTGAAAATGCTTGGAAATGCACAGAAGTCGGTGTCAGTCTACAGATGACCGATGTTGGCCGACCCCTGACCGATGTCGATCGACCCCTAACCGATGTCAGTAGATTCTAGTGACCCCTAACCGATGTTGTTTGGCTCTGACTGATGTCGGTAGCTGTGTAACTGATGTCAGTTACTGGTTAAGCCTAGCAACCTCCACATGAGCTCATTAGTGAAGCTTTTAGCTCCATAACTCAATAATCTCCCACTTGGAGATAAATAGTTGCACCTGTACTTGTACAGCAACATCCTCTAGCTTATTTCTCTGGCTTGTTTCTCCCTCTTCAAGTTCAATCTTGAAGACCAACAAAATTTGAATGAAGATTCAACTTCTCCTTTATTACCGGCTTTGTTAACATATCAGTAGGGTTCTTATCCGTATGGATCTTTTCCAACTTCAATTGTCCATCCTCTAATACCTGTCTAATGAAGTGGTACCTAAGATGTATATGTTTGGTTCTTGAATGAAAGGCTAAATTCTTTGTCAAATGAATTGCACTTTGACTATCACTGTACAATTTGAAACTCTCTTGTTCCTTTCCTAACTCTTCTATGAATCAAGTCATCCAAATCATTTTCTTGCTAGCCTCTTTAACTGCAATATATTCTACCTTTGTAGTAGACAAGGCAACAACCTTCTGCAACTTTGAAATCAAACTAACCACCGTTCCACCAATAGTGAACACATATCTTGTGGTGCTTCTCTTACCATCCAAGTCACCTGCCATATCTGAATCTACATACCCATGTAGAGAAGTTTTTGACCCTCCATAGCATAAATGCCTACTACTAGTCCCTCTCAAATTTCTGAGAATCCATTAAACTACTTTCTAGTGTTCCTTTCTTGGATTGGCCATAAACTTGTTGACAACTTCCACTACTTGGGTAACATCAGGTCTAGTACATACCATTGCATACATCAAGATCCCAACTGCTGAAGCATATGGAACTCTACTCATGTACTCAACCTCATCATGTGATTTAGGACACTATTCTTTGCTCAACTTGAAGTGTCCAGCCATAGGTGTGCTGACCATTTTTGCATCCTGCATATTGAACCTTTCCAACACCTTATTCACATAATCTTCTTGAGACAAAATCAAACTATGATTTTTCCTGTCTCTCTTAATACTCATGCCAAGGATTTTCTTTGCTGCTCCTAAATCCTTCATGGCAAATATGTGAGCTAATTTTACCTTAAGCTTAGTAATTTCCTACATGTGTGAACCTACAACAAGCATATCATCTACATATAGTAACAGGATAATATAACTACCATTATCCAATCTGTTAAAATAAACACAATGGTCAGATTGATATTTACTAAAGTCATGATCTGTCATAAACCTGTCAAACCTCAAATACCATTGTCTTGGAGCTTGCTTAAGACCATATAAGCTTTTCTTCAACCTGCACATAAGTTTTTCCTTGCCTTTGACCTCAAAACCTTCTGGCTTATCCATATATATCTCTTCATCCAAATCTCCATGAAGAAATGATGTCTTAACATCAAGATGCTCAAGGTGCAAATCCTCAATAGTAACTAAAGACAATACAGTCCGAATAGAAGTCATCTTTACTACAGGAAAAAAATTTCACCAAAATCAATCCCTAATTTCTATGCAAATCCCTTTACTACCAACCTGGCCTTATGTCTCATTTGTCCATTCTCTCCTTCCTTTAACATATATACCCATTTGTTTTTTAGTGCTTTCTTTTTGGCTGGCAACTCAACCAAATCCCATGTATGGTTCTCTTCCAAAGAATCAATTTCCTCATTCATGCCATGCTCCCACTATTTCCTAGATTCTACCTGCATTGCCTCATCAAAACTTTCTGGTTCTCTACCATCAGTGAGCAATGAGTAGTATAAAGAAGGGGAATAATAAATTAGAGGTTTACTTACCCTTTTAGACCTCCTTATGGGCATTTGAGATTCATTTACAGCTTGTTGTCTATCCAAATTTCTTTCTGACAGTGACCGATCTCGGTCATCTCTGACCGATGTCAGTCTGTACCTGACCGATGTCGATTCCACCTGATCAACATCAGTTTCTTGACCAACGTTAGTTCCCACCTGACCGACATTAGTTTCCACCTGATCGATATCAGTCTCTGTGTTTTCCTGTGAGTGATCATTTTTATTTGTGAGCTCATTTTAGATCATAACCTCTTCCAAATCAAGATTGCCCTGCTCAAAATTATTTAGCCTTTTGAGTTGATCACTGTACATCACCTTCTCATTGAAAACTACATCACAGCTTCTAATAATTTTGTTAGTTTCTAAATTCCACAACCAGAATATGAAATCTCCAAAACCATAGCCAATGAAAGTGTACCGCGTAGATTTAGCATCCAGCTTCTTTCTATTTTCTTTATCAATGTGCACAAAAGCTTCAAAACCAAAAACTCTAAGAAATGAAAGATCTACTTTTTTACCTATCCATGCCTCTTTTGGAATTCCACCATCCAGTGTAGTAGAAGGTCCTCTGTTAATCAGGTAAACTGTAGTATCTACAACTTCTACCCAAAACTGTAAGGGCAAACTAGCATGCAACCTCATACTCTGTGCACGCTCTATTATTATTCTATTCATCCTTTTAGCAACTCCATTTTGCTGAGGTGTCCCTAGAACCATCCTTTCCTTGTGTATTCCACTCATAGAATAGTAACTGTTGAATTTATTGCTGTAGTACTCACCACCATTATCAGATCTAAGGCACTTCAATCTCAAGCCTGTTTCATTCTCAACCAAAGCTTTCCATTTCTTAAATGTGTCAAAAACATCAGATTTTCTCTTTATGCAATAAACTTATACCTTTCTTGTAGCATCATCAATGAAAAAAACATAATACTATGATCCTCGAATAGAAGCTACCTGAGCTGGTCCCCACACATCTGTGTGAACAAGCTCCAACTTGTGCTTCTTCTTTGTTGACCTAATTTTTTGAAACCTCACTTTCTTCTGTTTCCCAAAAATACAATTCTCACAAAAATCTAGATCTATGCTTTTCAAATCTGAAAGCTTACCTTTTGACTTAAGAACATTCATTCCCTTCTCACTCATGTGACCAAGCCTACAGTGCCACAACTTTGCATCTACATCTGAAGTAGATAAAACAGAAGGAGAATAATCAGTAATATAAGTAGATAGATAAAGTGTACCTACTCTCTTACCTCTTGCTAATACAAGTGCACCCTTGGAAACTTTCCAAGATTTAGCTGTGAGAGTTACTGTGCAACCCTCATCTCCCAACTTTCCTATAGAAATCAGATTTCTCTTTAGGATGGATACATGCATGACATCCTTCAACACCCATGTGTTTCCATTCTACAATTTCAGCTGCACTTGTCCTTTGCCAATAGTTTTACAAGGCTCATCATCCTCTAAATAAACTTTTTCAAAATCTCCATGGACATAATCATTGAAAAACTCTCTATTTGGGGTTGCATAGAAAGAGGCACCAGAATCTAAAACCCATGATTCTACTTTATTATCCAAAGAAAATATAAGAGCATCTTGTGTAACAATACCTGCAACTTTTGCTTCTTTACTACCTTCATGCTGATTTTCTTTATTATCCTTCAACCAACAATCTTTCTTTGCATGCCCTTTCTTTTCACAATTCCAGTAGGTTATTCTTCCATTTCTAGATTTGGATCTACTTCCCATATTTGACCTTGATTTCCCTTGCTTGCCCTTCTCTCTTTGCCTTCCCCTACTTTCAACACTTAAAGCATTACCTGATGTTTCCCCTGTGGTTTTTCTATGAATTTTTTTATTTAAGATTACACTAACAACATCATCAACTTTCAAGATATTTGAAGCAGATGCAGTATTACTAACTGCCATTATCAAACTATGCCAACTTTCAGGTAAAGAGCATAAGATTAAGAGAGCCTTAATTTCATCATCAAAAACTATTTTGACTAAATTTAACTGATTTACTATTGCATGAAAATCATTAAGATGACTAGATACAGATCCACCTTCCTGCATTTGCAAATTAAATAATTGCTTCATAAGATATACCTTATTCGAAGCTGAAGGTTTTTCATATAAATTTGCCAAAGTGTCCATTAACTCTACCATTGTCTTTGCATGTGATAAGTTGGAAATCACAGAAGATGCTAGGCTCAACCTTATAGATCCAAGAGCCTTTCTATCAATAACATTCCATTCTTCATCTTGCATATATGTGGGATTACTTTAAACACCACCCAATGGTAAATATAGATCTTTCTGATACAGATAATCTTCAATATGCATCCTCCATAATTGATAATTTTTGCCATTGAATTTCTCCATTCTTAGTTTACTTTCTTCTGCCATTGCTTTACTCCCACTCAATCAGAAACCCCTGTGAGTGAATTCTGTAATCAACAAACACTAACACGCTTTGATACCACTATCAGTTTATACACATAGCTCTGATAGCACTTGTCAGGACCTTAGAGTACAATTGATTACTTTTATATAAGCAACTAAACACGAAATTAAACTAGAAGTAATAAGTAACTAAAAATCAGAAACAACAAAGAATAGGAGATACAAGAAACAATACAATCTGTATTAAAATCTTCCAAAAGGAAATACAATGAAGAAATCTCTCTCTCCTCACACCTCAAAGATGTACAATAATTCTCCCTCAAGAGTTCTCTCTCTCTCTCTCTCTCTCTCTCTCTCTCTCTCTCTCTCTCTCTCTCTCTCTCTCTCTCTCTCTCTCTCTCTCTCTTAATTACAACCAATTCAATTACTTGAATTGTCTTCCCCCTTGCTTTTCAATAATACCCCATGGGTCTCTTAAATAGTATTGAAATCAAACACTAATTAGAAAAAATAGACTCAAGACTAATTTTAGTCTTTACATGCAAACTGACTGTTCATCTAAAATTAGCAATTTTGGAAATACCTAGAAATGCATAGAAGTTGGTGTCGGTCTACAGATGACCCATGTCAGCCGACCCCTGACTGATGTCGATCGACCCCTAACTAATGTCAGTAGATTTTGGTTGACCCCTAACCAATGTCGATTGGCTCTGACCGATGTTGGCAGCTGTGTAACTGATGTCAGTTACTGGTTAAGCCCAACAACCTCCACATGAGCTCATCAGTGAAGCTTTTAGCTCCACAACTCAACATTATAGCTCCAAGAGCCTTTCTATCAAGAACATTCCATTCTTCATCTTCCATATCTGTGGGCTTCCTAGAAACTCCATCCAATGGTAAATATAGATCTTTCTGATACAGATAATCTTCAATCTGCATCCTCCATAATTGATAATTATTGCCATTGAATTTCTCCATTCTTAGTTTACTTTCTTCTACCATTGCTTTGCTCCCACTCAATCAGAAACCCCTGTGAGTGAATTATGTAATCAACAAACACTAACACGCTCTGATACCAATTGTTAGGATCTTAGAGTATAATTGATTACATTTGTATAAGCAACTAAACACGAAATTGAAACCAGAAGTAATAAGTAACTAGAAATCAGAAACAACAAATAATAGGAGATACAAGAAATAACCAAGCTATATTAAACTCTTCCAAAAGGAAATACAATGAAGAAATCTCTCTCTCCTCACACCTAGAAGATGTACATTAATTCTCCCTCAAGAGTTCTCTCTCTCTCAATCAATTACAATCAACTCAATTACTGAATTGTGTTATGTTGTGTTGTACATGCTATGAGGATCTAACCCTACTATATAGTATACTACAAAACTAGGGTTTCATGAGCCATGCATTCGCCACCCTTAGATCCACCTCTTAAATCAAAGGCTCAAATTTGTTCGTCTAAAAATAGAAAAGTTGGAAATGCAAAGAAGTCAGTGTCGGTCTGAAGATGACCGATGTCGGCTAACCCCTAACCGATGTTAGTCGACCCCTAACTGATATCGGTTGGTTATAACCGATGTCAGTTACTGTGTAAGCCTAGCAACCTCCACATCAGCTCATTAGTGAAGCTTTTAGCTCCACAACTCAACACCATAGTTAAACCTCTACATCACTTAGGTGTCAAGTTTCTTTTCCTCTTTCATTGTACCTTACCTACACTTCCCCTTCTAACCTTCTGTGCTTTCCCATACATGAAAGTATTTTAGCCTTCCATTCTCATAGTTTCTATACCATAATCCACTAGGAGCTTCTTTAGTTCGGTGTTGATCCCTCTTATGAACACGCCTCTTGGTTCATGAAAAAACTCATACTCTACTTCTTTAGTTCATGATAAGGTTGACACTACAAAATCCAACATGTAGTTATTCAATGCATCATTCCACCACTTGTCCATAGTGTGCATCCAAACTTCATCTAGGCTCTCCAACTTCTCTATGTGCTCTATGGTCTACTCAAGGAACTAGTTGTAGATTTTCCTTCTAATATTAATGTAGGAAAGCAATCATCGATACACATGCTCAAGTAACTCATAAAATAATACCTCATATAGAGCATCGTACAGGTTGGTTTGCACCCATTTTTATAGCTTTTATCCCTTGCATGTAAAATGCCTTTATGTAAAACTATCTTCCACTTGTTATATCTGATGCTCATTATTCTTGAGTGATATTCAGATCATAACTCTATTGCACCATTGTAGTAATGAAATTCAACATGGGTCCTGACAATGGAACCAAAACATTGTAAAAAAGTACACTAAATTAGATTTTATGCTTGGTCATGCACTTAGCTCTCACTCCAAGTCAATTCTAGACTTGGTGGAGCTAGGCAAAAGTATAGTAAGGTCTAGCGCTCAACATTTAATCATGTTATATCACTAGCATTAGTTTCACACAAGGTGAAAGCCTTATACGCTCACCCGAAGTGTAATATTAAAGGGACCAAACCTGCATTAGGCTAGTTGCATCATGGCATAACTTGGGGCTCAAAGGGACTTAGTCATTTGCCAAAGGGGTTTAGAAGGACTTTTGATGCTAAGTCCTACAAAGGAAGGTCACTAGGTGTAAGATTTCATGAGAACATAGATCCTAGGGTGCAAGTCCATAATTGGCTAGGTGGGGCTCTTAACAGTGCAGGATGTGGGAATGGCCAATCAAGTCATTCAATTATTTATACAAGTCAAAGGGATGGCCTTGGTTCAACATCTCCTCATCAAATTAGCGCTCTAGGTACAAATCTTGGAACCTTGGGAATATTTCAATTTCTACCTTTAGTCACTTTGTAGGTGAGCCTAGGTCGTTATATGGTATAAGGAAACCATTAGCAACCAAGGAGGAACCTCCATTCCACAATCTATTCAAGTAATAGCTCCAACATTACTTAAATAAACTTAACTCACAAGCATAACATAATGGAAAATATAACACAAGGATGAATACTTCATTTCTTCATTAACTTATAGTTCAGTAATAGAGTTTAATATAAATAACCAGAACAAATGCTCTTCCTTGCTCTATTCATGCCCAGTGGCTCAGAGGTGAGCTTGGCGTATACATTCAAATCTCTAAACTATTATATGCATGTTAATAAATTTTAATGGTTCGGTCTCTATTTTTATAGAGCTTCACTATACTTAATCACCTCTCTTTGTCTTCAAATGTAGGTCATATTTTATAGGTGAATGGACATCTCCTACCAGGTCAGATGGGCACATGCTAAGTGATGAGTTATCATGAGTCTACCAACTCCACTACACTACCCAGGTCAGATGAGCACAAGTCATATGTCGAGTTATCACTTGGGGTCACTATCTAACCTGATCCACTCCTTCAATAGCTATGTTTTTTGAGCCACCATGTACAAACCTTGGTAGGGATGTCTTTATGTAAGTCAGTGCTATGCAATTACTTTATAGCTGGTGTGGGATCCATGTGGACTTATCCAACTGGTGCCAAAATGTACAAAAAGGGGAGCAACCACTCCAAAGGTTGCCTCACATCAAAATTGGTCTAGTTTGCATTCTCCATGTCCTTGCTCCAAAAAGGGGGCCCAACAAATGGTGAAGCTTGAGTTGAATTGTATCCATTTGACTCTCGATCTAGAGGGTAACATTAGATATTGTAGCAACTTTGTTAGTTTAAAAATCTCTTTTGCATATCTTCATGATTAAAACATGATTTATTTCTAGTTTTCTAAATCTAAAAAATATCACTATAGAAAATATGCCAAAATATGTTGTATCTTATAGGAAGTAAAGTGGATTCCCCCGAAAGAATCATCTTCCAAGTGAACATTTTAAGCCTAAAGGGATTGAAGAGGGTATAAATCCATCTACAAGCAGATTGAGCATGAGGGTAAAACCAAAAATGGTGTTTAAGATATTTTGGGTGCTGACAAGTAAGGTAGATGGGATTTGAGAACCCCATATGCTTGAGCTGGTCACCCACAGGAAAAATGTATGCAATCAAAAATGCATCATGTTTATAAATCAATCCTAGATCAAAGAAGATAGAGAATACCTACACTTCTGAGTGGGAATACTTTTGTTAAGTGGGAGCATGACCAATATAGGGATCCTCTAGACTCAATTAGGGGATCAATTGTCACAATACACCATGCCAAGAAGGGTTCCAAAGCCTACAGTCTAATATAATCATGCAACAACCCTAAAAGAGTCATAGGTTTACTGTTCACTCTATTATAATAAACAATAAAGTAAATATAATCTAGTACACACCAAATCTTGAGGCACAATATGAGGGGTTAGCAAAGCAATCAAAACATGTATAATAAAATCTTAATTAAGCTAAGTATGAGTAAGACCCTAATACATGGAAGATGAAGAGTAATATTATTCGAGCCAATACTTATGTTACTTCTATCTACTAAAGAAGGAGAACAAAGTTAGAATATACTTACCTGAATGTGAACCCGTCGAGACTCAATCTCTCCCTTGGCCAATGGGGCTTCACAAGAGGTTATTGTGGTTTGTAAGGATAACTATGAAAGGCCAAAGCATCCAAGACTTATCCATAAGATTGTAAATAGACTCTTTAAGTATAATGGTGGAAGATCAAATTGTAAATAAGCATGAGCAAATAATAACTATTTATTTAATATTAAAATAATATGAAATGATCTTGTATTTATGGGTGGATCTCACCCTAAATACTTTTGAATATGTAGGTTGTACGGGGTTGACCCAATCAACCCTGTATGGTTTGAAGAGATAAATCACTAGGTCTTGAGCTAGGTCAGTTAAACAACTAATGAAACTCAAAGTTAAAAATACCATAAATAGTACAGGGTCAACCCAATCGACGCTATACAATAATCAGAGGCTAAAAACTATACAGGGTCGACCCAATTGACCTAGTACAATCAAATGGAAAAAAGGGATCAAGGTGAGGAAAATCAGAAAGGAAAAAGGAAAAATACTAGAAGAATGTGCAAGGGAGGATTAATAGATTAGGAAATGGTTTTAAGAGATAGTTTGATTGGTAATAGTGTGGCAATAAGGGACAACAATCCTTTGAAGCACCAAAGGTCTACCCACCCCTTTCTCAGTGCACCCCTTAAGGTATGCACTCATATAAATTGAGTCTCGATAGGTTCTTGCAAGATGTGAAGTGTTAATATATGATAAAATTTTAACATATTATGTGTATACATATTCCCCAATTGAATCTCATCACATGTCACTAAGGTGCAACAAGGGATGGTGCTTCAATAAAGAACATAGTCACACGCAATGTTGATACCAAAAAAAGTTACAATATTTTAAAGCAAAAATAACTAAAAGTAAATGACTAAAAAGTAAATGCAATGCATACCTTGACTTACCTTTATCTCAAGATGGTTTTCTATTTTGTTTTTATTTTTTATTATGTAGGATGTAGAGACTGCTTTCGACAAAGCCAAGAATACAAAACTACAAAGCAAAAACAAACAAATGTAAGAAAAGCCAAGATAGTTAGTGTTATGAGGATGGGACATACTTATGAAATTTGGCAAGATGGGGTGATAAGTGCTAAATTAGACCAAATGACCAAGTTTAAAACAAGAGTAAATTGGGTAATCAAAATGCCAAGGCTACTAAAGACCAAAAAACTCAAACAAGTTATCCTTAAGTATGAAAGGCAAACTCACCAAGTCAAACCAAGGATACATGTCAAATAGGATGGTAATAAAATATCAAATTGTAAAAGAAGAAAAAAAATGGTAAAAAATATTGATGAGGGAGTAGTAACAATCTTTATCTCAGTCAACAATGGAAAAAGGTGCATAAAAATGGAAAACAACATTATCGAGTGAGAAGTAACAAGCCAACCTCACTCAAAAATGGAAAAAAATACAAACTCAGGTGTCCATGATAGCAGGATAGTAAAACAATGATAAATAGTAAAAGGAAGGTAAAATAAGTGTATAAATGTAAAATCAAGGTGAAAAAGAAAGAAGTAATCCATAGTTTCTCAAACATGTTGTTTCGCTCTAAGGATAGATAAAAATTAAAACAAAGTAGTGCTAGCATGTTTTTAAGAGGTGAAGAAGAAGGAATTAAAAAAGAAGGGAAAATAGATTTGGAATCAAAATTTGTCTATCAAGGAGGGAAAATGAAATGGGTGGAGGGGAGAATGAAGGAAAAACCAAGGTAGAGGAAATATTTATTGAAGTCAAGACACCCAAATTAGGTTTGTCAAAACAAGAGGACTTTCAAACTTAAGGACTCTAAAGAAATTCTCTTAGCTACACACATCTTAGGTCAACAAATGAAGTATATAGATCATCCCATGAAGGTTATATGCATGAAAATTAAAATAGACCTACCTTCCCACAACATGTTCCCCATTCCTCATGACCCCTTATAGAGTCGTCTATCTACTACGAAGATTGGGTACTTGTGTGAGAAAATAGGTAGCACCATAGAGTTTTTTTTAAATCCCCTATGCACCCCAAGGGACCTCAGCTCTATGTAAGGCCAATTATGGAGTTCGAGCTTTGATTGTAGATAAAAGATGTTCTTGTAATCACATCTTTTGGTGTAAATTTAATTTTTGAGATTTTTATGTTGCCTTTTAGATATCATTGCTTTTTGATTCAAATGATTTGGCTTTTAACTTTCTTGATGGCTCTTTTTATTCCTCCTCCATACAGATTTGGAAAACCAAACATGGGTGCTAAAGATGGATTTCATTTGAATACTTGGGACTTGGTTGCTAAGAGAGAGAAACTTCAAAGAGCATGGGGTATAAGAGTCTCATAAATCTAGGTGAAATAAAAGTGTTATCTTGACTTCAACCTTGTTTGATCTAATGTGGAGTGAAAGAAAGGGGAAATCAAGAGGAATGACACATGGAACAATTTGAATTACTTCAAATCATTAAAAAAATGTGACAAAGGGAAAAAAATAGGATACAATGATAGTAAAGTGTGATTCTTTATCATAAGAATAAGGGAAATGGAGGAAAAACATGCTAACATAGATTATTGTGCAAATTTCATCTATTAAAAGAAACAAAAGCTAAAGTTGGAGAACAAGAATGTAAAATAATGAAAATATGGTAATTTTATGAGGATGGTCAGGTGTTATCTATCGTCTTACACTGCAACTTCATAAAAGAGAAACCCATGAGGGTGCCAACAAGAAAGTGAAAGATAAAGTGAGGTAAGAAAAAAGATGGTAGTTTTGTGAGGAATGTCAGGTCCTATCCATAGTCTTATGAAGCAACTCATAAAATAAAAACCCAAGGGGGTGCAAAAAAGAGAAAATGCAAGAAGATAAAGAATACTATGGTACATTAAGAAACCAAAAGACCAAAAGGGAGGACTAAAGGTTTATGAAAGGAGGGAACTTGATGCAGATGGAGAGAACCATGTAAGTAACCTAAAAAAAGTGTTAGATATGTAGATATAAAGCATGAAAAGAAGGAAATGTTTAGGCAAAGTAATTTTTTAGAAATTATGCATTGGTGGGCTCTTTGAAAACATGGCCTTCATTAGTTTGAATATGCTATGTGCTTGGACCAAGAATATCTTTGATTAAATATGGGCCCCACCATTTTTGGGAATATTTACCTTCTTTGTCATGGGTGTAGTCTAGTTTAAGGACAAGATCACCAACATTAAATGTGCATAATTTAACATGTTTGTTATGTTGTCTAGAAATATGAGCCTTGTATTGGCAATAATGTTGTAAGGAAAAAAGATGATGTTCATCAAGTAGATAAAGGGCGTTAAAATAAGAATCACATAATTATTCATTAGGAATAATGCCATGAAGAGATATATGAAGAGAAGGAAGTTCAACTTCTAAAGTAAGAACTAACTCAGAACCATAGAAAAATGAGAATGGAGTTGCCCCAGTGGTAGTGCATATGTAAGTCTAATACGCCCAAAGTGCAAGGTGAAGATGAATATGCCAATCTGTGCAGGTTTTATGAATTATATTTTGAAAGGTTTTTTTGAAGATTTTATTAGTGGCCTTAGATTGGCCATTGCATTGTGGATGATAAGGTATGGAAAATTCGTGATTGATCTTGAATTTGTTACAAAGTTGTTTAACATGTTTGTTTTTGAAATTACCACCATTATCAAAAATGATGATATTGGGAACACCAAAATGATAAATGATTTGATTAATAATAACTTTGGAAATGGTAATACCAGTGACACTAAGAAGGGAGGGGAGTGCAGATGGGAGGGGAGTGTGGACGCCGATGCGGCCCAAACCCTAACCTCTGCAGATGCTTCCCCGCTCCTTCTTTTTGGAGACCAGATCTCTGTCTGTGGATGGCGGGATCAACGGTGTTGGGGCACGGCGTAGAATGTTTATTTTTATTGTGTGGGTCTATTTTTCTACCTCGAATCTCTGTTGTGTGGCCGCCGTGCCAACCATTACCCTGATCTGAGTGGATCAAGGATTTTTTGGAGTAAATTGAATGCCATGGCAGTGATTCCTCTGTGTGAAGGGGGAGATCTTTGTAGATTTCTAGGTGGATGGGTTAGGCGGTGGTGGCGACAGGTCTGGGGGTAGTCTTTTTGCTGGTGGTGCTGTCTAGTTTGGGCAGTACGTTGGAACACGGTGCTTAAATGCTGAGGTCTTCTTACTGCATGTTCATTTGGGGGTAACTGTGTTCCCTCAGTGGTTTGTGTTTGAGCCACAGTGCCCTTTTTAGGGATTGACAGAGAAACCCTAAGTCGTGGGGGAGCTCTGCTCATTAATTTGATGGGTATGGCAGTTCTACCTTCATCATTTTGGTGCTATGGTAGGTAGGCAGGCCTTGCTAAGGATACTTTGAAGGTGGCCATTCATGAGCATGTCCCTTGACTGTGTGTTTTGGGGGGTGCTGGTTTTTAGGTTGTATTCTTGGTTTTGTTCAGGTTCCAGGTCCTTGTAAAACCTGGGGTGCTTTAACTGGTTTATCTTCAAGGTTCCAAGCCCTTGTAAAACTTGGGTTTGTAACTGTTTTTCAATGTGTTTGCCTTTTCGGCGGTTTGTAATGCTTATCATTTTTTTATTGTACAGGGTTTCGGGGTCCCTTCAAAACTTGTTTTTACCTTAATCTAAAACAAGGGGCATGGCTTCTACCCACTTGGGAAAATATTTGGTAGCAGTGATGATAAAGACATGCCCATCTTGGGAGCAAGGTAGTTTACCAATGAGATCAAATCCCCATGTGGAAAATGGCCAAGGAGATTTGATAGTTTGAAATTAGACTGGAGGTGAATGGATTAGATCATCATGAAGCTGACAAGGATTACACTTTTTAGCATATTCAAGTCCATCCTTTTCAAGAGTAGCCCAAAAGTAACCTATACATAAGCATTTATAGGTTGTAGCATGTTTGCTATAGTGGCCACCATAAATGCCCCCATGTTCTTGTTCAAAAATAGGAGGGACCTCATATTGCATAACACAATAGAGTAAGGTACCCTCAACATTGTGATAGTAAAGGATGTTGTGTCGAAATACATACTTGAAAGCTTGTTTATGAATATGTGTCCTTTCATGAGAGTCTAAATTAGGAGGATAAGTTTGATGTTTCAAGAATTAAATGATGTCTCGATACCACAAGCTTTGTCTAATGGTAACAACCTTGATATTATAGATAAGTGAATTTGGCAATTAAGTAGAGGATGGATATTTTCTTTTTTGTATAAAAAAATTAAGATTGAAAAGGACTTGGTGTGGATGAAAGAGAGATGTTGAAGAGGCAAGAGAATTAGCAATGGAATTTTGATCTCTAGCTCCGGAGGGAGTAGTGGATTCATTAAGATTATTGGCTTCAAGATTGGTGGTAAAGCTATGAAAATAATCTTTAAGGGAAATAGCTTTATTAAGACCTTTGACGTAAAGGATATTGTCATGTGGAAGATTATCTTGAAGAGAAGAAGTGGTTGGTATGGGAGCTACGGCAAGTTAATCAGCTATGATTTTCCCTTTGATAGATTTTTTAGTGATGATGCGGAGATCAAATTCCATAAGGAGGACCATCCATTTACCAATTTTATCTCTAGGAAGAAATGCTTTGGAGAAGAAATGACGAAGGGGGTCAGAATGAATAATGACATAAGTAGTTTGGTAAATCAAGTAGTGGTAAAGATTTTCAACTGTAAAATCGATGATGAGGCAATCATGTTCAATTTTGGTATAACATGTATCATAATCGATGAGGCCTCAACTAATGTAGTAGATAGCATACTCTCTTCCCATATCATCTTGTTGGGCAAGCATTGCCCCAACTGAAACAGGTGTGGAAGAAGTATATAGAATCAAAGGTTTATCATTACGAGGAGGATGAAGTGTAAGTGGATGAAGCAATGAATTTTTCATGTTATCAAAGTCTTTTTGACATATATCCATCCATTCTAAATTAGTACCTTTCTTGAGAAGATAATTGATGAAGTGAATTCGATATGCCATTTCAAGGATGAATCATCTAATTGCCCCAAGTTTGCCTAAATAAGTATGAATGTTGGGAATAGAATGAGGAATGGGCATGTTGATAATATCACTAATTTTAGCAGGGTCAACATTGATGCTATGGAGAGAGAATAAAAATCCTAACAATTTTCTAGGTGTGACTTGAAAGACACATTTGTAAGGATTAAGTCTAACTTTATATTTAAGGAGATGGTCAAATATGATAGCAAGATCAGAAAGATGATTCTTACAATTTTTGGATTTATCATTAAGATCATCCACATAGGTTCTAACAATTTTGTGAATGAGATCATGAAATATGTGATTCATTTCTCATTGTTAAGTGGCTCCAACATTTTTGAGGTCGAAGGGCATTTTGACATAACAATGGTGCCCCATTATGTGGTGAAGATAGTCTTATGTTGGTCCTTAAGAGCGATATGAATCTAATTGTATCTTGAGAAGCCATCCATAATAGATAACATTTCATAACCATCTGTGGAATCAATAATGGCATCTATTGAAGGTAAAGGGAATTTGTCCTTGGGACAAGCAAGATTAAGATTATGGAAATCAATACAAATGCAAATGACCATAGTGACCTTTTTTCGAATAGGGATAATGTTAGAAACCTATTCAAAATAATCCACTAGTTTAATAAATTTAGCATTGAGTAATTTGATGATTTCCTTGTGACATAAATTAGAAACTTCAAAGGCAAATTTTCTTTATTTTTGATGTACAGGGTTGGCATCAGGATAAGTAATGATGTTATGCACCATAATACTAGGGTCAATGTCAGGCTTGTCCTTGTAGGACCAAGTGAAAGCCTCATGATATTTGTCAAATAATAAGCTAAAATTATCATGTTTGGTAGGAAAGAGTTCATGAGAGATAGTAATTTCTCAAGGATAAGATGGTGTACCATATTCAATGTGAGTGGTTTCTTCAATAAGCATGGCATTACCATATTAAAATTGGTATGGTGCATTGGGTAAGGCATAAATTGGATTCGTTTGAGGTTCAATGCTAGTAATGAAGATGTTGAATCAAGGAGTTATAGTTTTGAAATTTCCAATTTTCTGATGTTTCTAAGGATGTTGAAGTTATTGAGCATAAATTAATTCAAGGATAGATTCGTCACTAGGCAAAATACAAAGAGGACCATAATATTCAACATCACTTCAAGATCTAGAATTTGATTTCCATGGTGATCATACTCAGAATGTATCTAATGAACATTGATTGCCTTGGTATCTAATGTAATTTGAAGAATAGAAGAAGTAGATGGAATAGAAGGGGTTGGAATATTAGCGAGTTCAATGATAGAAGGATTGGATACAATGATTGGATCGAAGGTGGTAAAGGAGATGTAGGAATTTCTAGAGGTTCAGAAGGTATAATTTTCTCTACCACCCAAGGAGTATCAATAATAGGAGGATTGGTAGGAGGCATATAACCCTCAGGATCTAAAGTATGATCCATAGAAATGGTATGAACATCCCGATTAAAATCATGAATTTGGGCTAAGGTTTTCTAATAGTGTTGGACATCCAAGTCTTTAGATTGATCTTGGGCTATTATATAGTTATCATTGTATGTTGGAGAAATTGTACATTTTTGAGAATCAAGGGGAGTTTCAAAGGGTGAAATCTTGATATTACTGAATATACGAGAAAACATGATAAGAGGATCTTGAAAAAAAAAATCCACTCTAAAATCATTGAAAGGGAAGGCATCTTTAGGTAAATAAGGCTCCTAAGAATTACATGGAGGGGAAAATCAGTAATCTCATTGATAAGAGGAATAGTATGATCCCTGGGTAATAGAAAAGGAGGAAGCCATTGAAAAATGTAGGGAGGTAACTTGGTAGTATTGTAATTATTTTGTAGATCATTAGGCTCATCATCATCAAAATACACAAGAGTAACCTGTAAATCAGGATTCATGTTGATGAATTTGGGTAAAGGAGGACTATTGATTTTAGGAATGGTAGGAATATGATATTGTGATTTAGGATTGGGAAGCTAAATTCTCTATGGATTAGGATTAACTTCATGCTTATATCATTTTCTATTACATAAGAATTTAATACATTCACTACTAGAAGAAGCAATGGCCCTCATTCAATGAGTCCATGGATGACCAAGGAGTATGTTATGAGATAAAGGGAGGTCAAGGACCATAAGCTTGCTTTGAATAGTCTTGGATCTAATGGTTAATGGAAGACAAATATAACCAAGTGGATTTTTTTTAGTCTTATCAAAACCATGACAAGTAAGATGGATTTCCTTGAGATGATCCTTCTTATAACCAAGTTTTTGGATGAGCCATAAAGATGTCACATTATTACTAGAACCTTCATCAATTAGAACTTTTTGGATAAGAGTGTTATTAATGCTTATTTTGATGAAAAGTGGTGGATCATCAGCATGAACAATAATTTCATAATTGATCATGTCCTCTTCAAGGAATTCAATAGAGGGCTTGGAATAAGGACACATAATTTCAATGGTATTTACGTTGGTAGGTTGAGATTCAATAGAAGGTGGTTCTTCATCTAAAGAGGATAGATCATGAATTTCTTGGAGCTATTGCATAAGGAATTTATGATGATAGGGAGAAGTGCAAACCAACTCCATAAGTGGAATATTACAAGGCATAGAATTGAGTTCTTCAAGAATGTTCCAATGAGACTTAAAAGAACTAGTAGGAGGTTTAGGAGGTAAATTAGACCTTATAAGAATAGATGTGATTGGAGGATCAAAAGAAGGAGATGGTTCCTCTTGAGCTTTCAATGTAACATTAGTAGTGGTAGTATCTTTAAGAAGTTATTCCTCTAAATATGGCTTCTTAGGCTTGGTAACGAGATCTTTATGAGTTGGTTTATGATGGTAATTGACCTTAGAAGTATTGACATATTGAGAATTATTAAAATATTGGTCATGATCGGTGTCAATGGCACAAACATCCTTGGGATTTAGTTGATTATTTGAAGAATATTTTTGGTTATTTGAAGTAGAAGCTTTAGAAATTTGTCATTTTTGAAAAGCAGTGATGTATTCTTGATGATGAAGATTGATCATAGCTTCATGATTGAATGAATCACCAAGCATATAAGAGATAGAAAATTTAGTGATCCCTATATAAGATTCATGAGAATTTCCAATGTCGGTATGGAACCAATAAAATATATTGGGGTCATACCACTTCGAAGAGCATTGGAATAGATGAAAGGTTTTGAGGGCGATAAAAATTATTTCATTTGTTGAATTGAAAGATGTGTATGAGAAGGTGAAAGATTATCAGTTTTGAAAAATCGTAGTTTGGTTTACAAAGTATTACTAGTAATAGCATTGGATGTTTGAAAATATCCTTTATGAAGTTTAGGATTAGGTTTAAAGTGATTTATAATAAAGTCTTGACATTTAGCTTGATCAAGAGCTTCATTAAGTGTTTGGGAAGAAAAGGTTCAAACCTTATATTGAAGAGTGGGATTTAAATAAGTGATAAAGAGTTTGAATAAGTTGTCATCAGTCATGTTATGGTCAACTTTATGAGCTAAATATTTCCATCTATTGATAAAGTCATGAGCTAATTTGGTCAGAGATTGCTTAGCATTGATGAAGTCATTGAGATAATTTTTGGGAAAATCATTGTGTTGAAATTATTTAACCAAATGATTAACCAAATCTTCAAGTTGCCAAATAGAATGTTGGGAAAATTGATTATACCATTGTAATACATTGCTAGTGAAGGTTTTCATTAAGAGTTTAGTATTAGCGAAGGTATTAGTTTGGATCCACCCTTTGTAAAGGTTGCCAAAGGCTTTGAGAAATGAGGTAGGATCTTTAGTCCCATCATACTTGATAGTTGGAGATATGTTACCAATATCAATGGAAATAATGAAGGGAACTAAATGCTCATTTTGAATAGTTTGAAGCATCTTGTTATTCATTATGGGTTGAGGAATAATATTACCTGAGGCATCCTGAAGAGGTGGAGGAATGAAATTAGGATTAGCTTAAGGATGCATAGTTGGAAGTTGATTAGCCACATTGATTAAATGTTGTTATAGTTGCATCATTTGGTTGGTGTTAGAATTTTGTAATATGTTCATTTGTTGGATAATTTGAGCTAAAAGTTGAGTTGTATCAGGAGGTGGGTTGGTGTTGGTAGGAGCACTCCCCAAATTGGTGTTAGGGGGAGGATTACTAGAATAAGGATTATTAGTGGGATTGTTAAGTAAACTCATTAGGAGAAATTTAAATGTAAAATAGGCCTTTTAAAAGAATCTCTAAAATGTGAATAATGACATATGAAAACAATCCAAGTCATTTGAAATTTGACATCATCCCCTAAGATGACCTCGTATAAAATAATAATATAATCATTTTTTTATTATATAAAACTTACTAAATCCTATAAATTAACTCACTTTGATTAAGATGATCCTATTTGTTTTACACCATCTTTTTTTTTATAGAAGTGTAAATATTTTTTACTTTTTAGTTCCATTTTCATTTAGTAAAAATCTCCTATAATCCCTATGATTTAGAGAGGGTCTTCCTTAA
Source organism: Torreya grandis (assembly GCA_037957365.1). Classification (NCBI taxonomy): domain Eukaryota; kingdom Viridiplantae; phylum Streptophyta; class Pinopsida; order Cupressales; family Taxaceae; genus Torreya; species Torreya grandis. The sequence continues at coordinate 1,158,773 of JARHVA010004893.1, forward strand.
ACATTACACTAAAATTTATAAAATTATTATCATTTAAATAAAATAATTTTAATTTAGAAAGTTTATTTTTTCTAATTTAAAATATGTATAACAAAAATTGTGCTTTGAATATTTTTAAGCTTTTGTTGATATGAAATGTTACCAATATAATATGTATTCCTTATTACCTTCATATAAATTAAAAACAATAACTAATGGTTGTGTCACATATATTAAATACAACATGTGAATATAAAAAAGTGGTAGTTTATTGATGATTTAATCATAATTTAATACACTCCATTAATCATCACTCATAGAAGATACTCTCCATTAATAATTTATTATCTTTCTAATTCACGTGATTAACTTTCAAATAGACTTATAGGGTGAAAACGGTATCATGTTTATTTATTATTTATTAAACTATCCTTCGATTTAATATAATTCTTTCTATTTTGACATTTGACGGTTATATAATTTCTTCCATTGTGATGTCACATATTATCTTCAATATAAAGTTTGAGAGTGAAGGAGATTATAAAATACATAACCGTGATAGTTTTTATTCAATGGGTCCACATGTTTTCTAGAAAGGATTTAACAAAACATTAAATATAAAAAAGGAAATAGGCCAAGGAAAACATGTGAAAATGAGAAATGAAAATTATAAAATCATTCCATCTTCCATATATTATTTGACTAAGTGCCTAACCTAAGTTATTTGTGCATGTTAATGGGACTACTCTTTCAATAATATAATTAGTTTTTTTTAAATCTTTAAAATTGTACGTGTTGATTAATTTCCATAATTTCATGTATCAACAATTTTAATATCAAGTCACCTTTTCTGTATACATGTGAGGCCCATATTTCTTTATTAACTTTAATATACATATGATGTATTATAAAATGAGCCACATTAAATATGGTATATTTTTTAATTTAATAATTAAATATTTTTTATTTATTTTTATTTTTTTATTAAAAGAAATGTAAATGTAATAATATGAATTAATTATGTTTATACTAATAAATAGATATCAATTTACTTGTATGTGCATATTAATAAATATTATTAGTTGTACAAATAATCTATATAAATATTATTTACAAGGATAATAAATATATTATTTACAATGATAATAAATATATTATTTACAAAGATTATTATTATTATTATTATTATTATTATTATTATTATTATTATTATTATTATTATTATTATTATTATTATATGGATAATGGATGTAAATATTTTTTATAAAGATGATATTAATAAATATTATTTATAAGGATAATTATTCACAACTACATTTATTTAGAAACATAAATTTTATTAATAAAATGTGAGTTAAAAATATATAAAATCCTTTTTTCACATAAGAAAATGAATTATGTAATTTTTAGAAATTTAAGATTGACTTTGAGTTTTTGAGAGATCAAAAAGCTTAAAGACTATCTTAAAAAAAATAAAAAGTATAATGAAAAAATATTTTTATGAGTCATCATATAAATATGTGGTCCCACTTAACCCATGTAGATAAGTGATTTATTTTTATTTCTATTTAAATAATTTTCTAAAAAAAATTTAAAAAAAATAAAATTAGGATTTCTTAGGAGGCCCATTTTACATCTATATTTCCCCTAATGTGTATCAATTACTCCCACATTAGTGTGTAGATTTTGAAGATGAGAAATTTTTTGGTAAGTATAGAAAGGATTAGATCCATCAACTTCATCTTGAGGTGTTATTTGCACCATATTACAATTCATGGATGAAGAAGGAGAGGAGGTGCCCCAAGAGTGATGGTGCTCTTGGGAGTAAAAGAGGGAAAATGAATATCTTATATAGTATCTAAATGGATTCAAGTTGTCCAAGAAGATTCTGATAGGAAACTTCATTATGACTGAAGAGATATGAATAGAATGCAAAGAATGAGAAATAGAGAACTAGATTGATAAACAAGGAAAGTAGAAATCAGTACAAGGTTGACTAGGTCAACCTAGAATAAAAATAGGGCCTGTAAATAATATAGAGTCGACTGGGTCGATCCAGTACAGTAGATAGAGGTTGGAAAAAGATATAAGGTCGATTGGGTCGACCCAATACAATAGGCAAGAAAAACTAAGAAGTCTAAAACAGATAGTGAGTTAAAATAAGATAAATTTTTGTAGGTAATTTAAAAAGAAATAATTGAAAGAAAATAAATAGTCAATTGAATCAATGTTGGCCAATCCAATTAAAACACACAACACAAAACCTTGCACTAATGATGGCTAATGCAAGCTTTTGTAATACAAAATTAAATTGAGCAAAGAGAAAGAAATCAACTTGGAAAGTAAAGAGTTAACTAATTGGTCAACCTGAATGTTTATTAGATTATTAAGATATGTTTTTAAATGTGATGGAAAGTTGGTTGTAAGCAAGGAACTAGAATGTCAATCTAAGGATGGTTTTAGGTAGTTTGGGCTAAAAGGGACTGTAGTGGCAATGATACAGGCTTGGTATTGGGGCTTACCCCCTCACTTCACACATCATAATGATAAGGGTGTCGGGTGCTTAGCCAGAATATACCATTAACTATGATTTATACTTCATCAGATTATCAAGTCAGCTTCCCCCTTGGTGATGAAATCCAAGTAGGTTGGCCTTGGATAGACAAATGTTAAAATTTTTGTTTAGATTTTATGATTTGGTCATGTGTGCATAAAATAAAAAAATAGTGAAACTAAATGATTAATTGAAAACCACCTAATTAAGCTATGTGATCTATTCTAAGCATGCAAGCAATAAGAAAATAAAGTGTGAACTAATTACTAACATATAAGGTAAATTCCAACTTTGAAATAAGGTACAATGTTGATATAGTCAATAGTGTATATAAAAAACATAGATTAGGGTCGATAGGGTCAAACCTATACTATGGAAGCAAGGTCTGAAAATGAACAGGGTTGGCAGTGTCAACCTAGTTATCCAGATAGCACATAAAACACAAAACTGGGTCGGCAGGGTCAATCTAGTTGACTATGTAGGGGCAATTTTGAAGACTAAAAACTGTAAAAGGAAATACTAAAGAAAGAGACAAAGAGATAGAAAGGATCCTTGATGGATTATAGATGCAGAGAATAAAGATTATTGTTTAAGAACCTTGATATATGTTTGTAAATTCTACTAATTGGGTTGACTTAGTCGATCAAGCTTTACAAAAAATTGCTACTGAGTGCTTGAAATGTATAGAGTCGACTAGGTTGACCTGGTAGTCTAGAATGGATGTCTAAAAATCTAAAAAACTATATTGGGTCGATTAGGTCAATCTAGTAGCCTGTACTTGAAATCTTATGCACAAAAGTTAGATACTAGGTCAATAGAGTCAATCTCTAAATGATTAATTGAAAACCACCTAATTAAGCTATGTGATCTATTCTAAGCATGCAAGCAATAAGAAAAGAAAGTGTGAACTAATTAATAACATATAAGGTAAATTCCAACTTTGAAATAAGGTACAATGTTGATATAGTCAATAGTGTATACAAAAAATATAGATTAGGGTTGATAGGGTCAAACCTATACTATGGAAGCAAGGTCTGAAAATGAACAGGGTTGGCAAAGTCAACCTAGTTATCTAGATAGCACATAAAACACAAAACTGGGTTGGTAGGGTCAATCTAGTTGACTATGCAGGGGCAATTTTAAAGACTAAAAACTGTAAAAGGAAATACTAATGAAAGAGACAAAGAGATAGAAAGGATACTTGATGGATTATAGATGCAGAGAATAAAGATTATTGTTCAAGAACCTTGATATATGTTTGTAAATTCTACTAATTGGGTTGACTTAGTTGATCAAGCTTTACAAAAACTTGTTACTGAGTGCTTGAAATGTATAGAGTCGACTAGGTTGACCTTGTAGTTTGGAATGGATGTCTAAAAATCTAAAAAACTATATTGGGTCAATTGGGTCAATTTAGTAGCCTGTACTTGAAATCTTACGCACAAAATTTAGATACTAGGTCAACAGAGTCAATCTCTAAATGATTAATTGAAAACCACCTAATTAAGCTATGTGATCTATTCTAAGAATGCAAGCAATAAGAAAAGAAATTGTGAAATAATTACTGACATATAAGTTAAATTACAACTTTGAAATAAGGTACAATGTTGATATAGTCAATAGTGTATACAAAATATAGATTAGGGTCGATAGGGTCAAACCTATACTATGGAAGCAAGGTCTGAAAATGAACAGGGTTGGCAGAGTCAACCTAGTTATCCAGATAGCACATAAAACACAAAACTGGGTTGGTAGGGTCAATCTAGTTGACTATGCAGGGGCAATTTTGAAGACTAAAAACTGTAAAAGGAAATACTAATGAAAGAGACAGAAAGGATAATTGATGGATTATAGATGCAGAGAATAAAGATTATTATTCAAGAACCTTGATATATGTTTGTAAATTCTACTAATTGGGTTGACTTAGTTGATCAAGCTTTACAAAAACTTGCTACTGACTGCTTGAAATGTATAGAGTTGACTGGGTTGACCTGGTAGTCTGGAATGGATGTCTAAAAATCTAAAAAACTATATTGGGTTGATTGGGTCAATCTAGTAGCCTGTACTTGAAATCTTACGTACAAAAGTTAGATACTAGGTCAACAGAGTCAATCTAGTATAGAAAATATATGATAAAAATAATGATGAAAGAATGAAATAAATTAAATAAGATGAAAAAATCCCATAAGGTTTAGTTCACATCAAGTTCACCAGAATATATGCAATCAAAAATGCATCATGTCTATAAATCAATCCTAGCTCAGAAAAAATACAGCATACCTACACTTTTGATTGGGAATATATTTGTTACATAGGATCTTGACCAATATGGAGATCCATTAGACCTGATTATGGGATCACTTGTCGTAATAAACCATGCTAATAAGGGTTCCAAATATTACAGTCTAATATAATCATGCAACAACCCTATAAGAGTCATAGGTTTAATGTTCACTCTATTCTAATAAACAAGAAAGTAAATCTAATCTAGTGCATACCAAGACAATCTAAATTAAGATAAGTATGAGTAAGACCCTAATACATGTAATATGAAGATTAATATTATTCAAGCCAATACTTATACTACTTCTATCTACTAGAGAGAAGAGAACAAAGTTAGAATATACTTACCTAAATGTGAACCCGTCGAGACTCAATCTCTCTCTTGGCCAATGGGGCTTCACAAGAAATTGTTATGGTTTATAAGGATAACTATAAAAGGCCAAAGAATCCAAGACTTATCCACAAGACTAGATTCTCCAAGTAGAAACCCTACGCTAAAACTCTTCAAGTAGAATGGTCAAAGAGCAGATTGTAAAAAAGCATGAGCAAATAATAACTCTTGATTGCATATTGAAATAATGATGAAATGATATTATATTTATGGTGAATCTCAACCTAAATCCTTTTGAATATGTGAGTTATACGAGGTCAACCCATTCGACCATGTATGTCTTCGGTAGATAAATCACTAGGTACTGAGCTAGGTCAACCAAAGGGCTGATGAAACTTAAAGTGAAAAATACCCTAAATAGTATAGGGTTAACCCAGTCAATCATGTACATTAATCAAAGGTTGAAAAATGTACAAGGTCAACCCAATCGACCTAATACAGTCTATTGGCAAAAGGGGATCAAAGTGAGGAAAAGAGGGATGGAAAGAGGAAAAAGACTTGAGGAATTTGCAAGGGAGGATTAATAGCTTAGGTAATGGTTTTAAGAGTTGGTTGGATTGGTAATAATGTGTAAATAAGGGATAACAATCCTATGAAGCACCAAAGGTCTAGCCACCCCTTTCTTAGTGCACCCCTTAAGGCATGCACTCAAAAATATTGAGTCTCGATGGGTTCCTGCAAGATGTAAAGTGTCAGTATGTGATAAAAGTTGAAAATATTATGTGTATACAAAAACCATGGTAATTAATACACCAAAATAAATGGGATTTTTAAGGTTCAATGATAGTCACCCTAATATTATCAAACCTTCTAGCTCAAATATGATGAAGGGATATAAGATTCCATCAATGATTAAGGTTTTTAGTTTCAATATCCTGAGGCACCAAAATATTAAACCCCAATTGAGGAGAATAGCGATAAAATGGCATAGCTTTAAGATAGGACCAGTATTTCCACCATGGTGTAAGGGAGCTAACACCAATTTTGTGTAAATACTCCTTAGGTATGGACCTCTATAACTTAGAAATGGATTTTGCATCTTTGTATTTAATCTTTAACTTAGTCTTCACAAGATTCCATGGAAGCCAATCCTAAATGGCTATACATAATAGATCCATAATCATATGAATACTCTTTTTAAATAGCCTTAGGTTTTTGATCCAAGGGACCATGGTAAAAAGAACATTATGTAAATTTCACATGGGAGACCACCATAGGGAGTGAGCATTGAGTGAGAGACCATTTCTAAGTCCTTCCCCCATCCAAATTAGGTGAGGTTTGAGCTTATCCCAATCCTTCTATATGTTTTGAGTGACAAAAGTGTCCCCAATCTTAATAAGAATAGGGGTGATGATAATTCTATAGAAACCAATCACTTGCCAAGCCTTTTTTCCAAGAGGGTAGCCTTGATAAATGTAATGCCTTAATAATGATTTATAGGATTAATCCCCTTCCTAGATTCTAATAATTCATTTGACACTAAGAATAAGACCTTGGAGCTTAATGTCAATGAGCCCAAGCCCACCAGCTTCTTTAGTTCAACAATAAATGGCCCAAGAAACTTTGTGAAAACCTTGATGACCCTCAGAATTGGACCATATGAATTGTCTTAAGAGTTTCTCTAGATTTACATAAGAAGCATTAAAAGGGGCCCAATAGTATGAGTAGTACACATTAGTAGCACTAAGCACCTTAGAAAAAATGTAAAACTTCCCAACTAGAGTCAAGGATTTGGTGATCCATAAGGATAATTTTTCCCAACCCTTTGAACCACATAGGAAAACAACTCAACAAGTGAGGCTCTAAAAGTAAAGGGAGTGCCTGAGAACTTAAATTTCACTCCAAGGAGAATCCATTTTCATTGGCATTCCTCCAACCAAGGAGGTTTGGGAGAAAGGGACTGATGATACCATTGATTCTTCTACCATTGGATGAAATAACCATAAGTAAGGTAGAGAGTGTCCAATAATTCCATAGCATATTTAACAAAATCCTCTTCTTCTTGAAGAGTGAGAAATGAGCCATCATAAAATTTCCCATTGATTAGTTGATGGTCTAAATTAGGGAGATAAATACCTTTCACCAAACCCCTAAAATCATAATTATCCAATATATAATTGAACCCATCTGTAATCATAACATAAAAAGAAGTTAAAGGGCGCCCCAATATGATAGATAAGTGAAGCTCAAAGTATTGATAATAAGAACTATTGACTTTTTAATTTTCCCTTTTAGTAGGTGTTGAACTCATGAGGACCACACAAATAGTTTTACACTTGTGTAGTGTTGAGCTCTCTAAAAAACAAGATCATACATGGATGCTTCCCATCCATGCCTATACTCAATGACCAATTTGGGTTCACATATCTACTAAGTATTGATATGTGCCTATAAGTATTTTTAATTTCACACCCCATTTAGAGACCCTTCATTACATCATCATGGCACACAAGTTAGAGCTCATAAGCCTCCCTGACTTTGAATAAGAAAATAGAAGTACACAAGGATTAGTTCTAAATTATAAAGAATGCACTCAAGATCTTCAATATTCTTGTGTTCTCTTATTCAAATACTTCCTCAAACTCAAATAAATTAATCCCTACGCCATGTGATAGAGTTTCACATATGTACCCTTGTAAAATGCAAACTGCAATTTAGGCTATGCACCATTCCCTTCGTAGACACGTACAAGTTCTAGATATTAGGCATAGAAGTTAGTCAAGGCAAAGAGGGATTTCAAACACTTAAAATTTTCTTAAACTTTTTTTAGAGCCATGTGTTGAATTTTCATAGTCCTGGGCTTATTCAAAAATATTTCATGCCTTAGTCTTTTCTTTGACCTTGACTAGAGCCACATGTCAACATTCCATAGCCCTAAACCTATTCAAAAGTATTTCAAAACTTTTTTTTTGAAAGTTTCATAGGGGTAAAATGATGTTAGTGAAATTATAAAGTAATTAGGTTAGCATGATGATGCCATGTGGTGAAATCTTGGTAACCTAGAGCCCTAGGATGGTCTATACGATTGCAAAAATATGTCAAGAGTAGCAGGTTAATGGGATGATGCCACATGGCACAATCCTAGCAACCCAACATCTCAGAGTCATCTACCAAGTTCAAATTAGAAAGGCCCTCAGGTAAGCAATAAGAAGACACTTGTAAAATTCATGGGAGCCCATATCTATAAGGTAAAGTCAAAAGCTTGAGTGTGTGAGCAAATAGATAAAGTCCAACTAGATGCCAACTAGAAAATCTAGTTTCCACATTAGCATAGCTAATAGGGAAGTAATGGAGAAGGGGAGTGTTACCATAAGGATGAAATGTGGTAGAGATGACATCATTAATACAATGTATTCAATTTGATGGCCCATCTAACCATCAAAATCATAAAAATCCTAGGATCAACTACATAACTGAATTGATTCATAAAATCAAGGTTGTTCAATGTGCAAATCATGACATAACTCAACTCCAACTAAAAAAATGTTGAGAGGGCAAAGAAATATATCCAAATTCATCATGGGAACAAATGCATCCACAAATAGATAAAGGATAAGTTGCAAGCCAAGGGGACTAAATCAAAACAAAATTAAATGTAGGGTAGATGTTAGGTTGTTAGAACATGGGCACACAATCTCTTTTGACAAATATCCTAACTACCTCTCTACATCATCATTAAATGTGTAACTTCCCTGAAAGTGGGTAATATTTCAATTAATGACCCATGGGCTTCTCATCACCTATAAAATCTTGGGTCTTACATTGTAAAAGGGTTGACATCTTTGAGCATCGTAATGCTGCGAAAAGTTTCCCTCCAAGATCCCTCTCCTAATATAGAAAATTTCTACCCATTCAGGTTTATAATATTTCCTTAGACCTTGAGATTAATAAGATATAATTTACTTTCTTAATTTTTTGTGTTCAGTGTGTATTTTTGGTCGTTTATCTCTATCTGTGGATGTTTGTCCCTCTCATTATCATCCCCCCTTTGCACCTTTACATAGAATCATAAGTTCTTGTAGGTCATATTTTGTGTATACATAGGTCTATGTATGCATTATCTATGGACCATTTTTCATCCCTCCTAACACCATGATGTGCTCCCTTACCTCTATGTGAAACATTTATGCATTGCATCTTGATTTAAGTTTACATATTCAGTCTTTTAGTTTTATTGTGTCATCAAATAGGAGGGGTGATCCCTCTATTCTTGGTGTGTCACCTTTTAATTTACAACAAACTCTTACCTTCTCCCTCTCTTTTCCCCTTCTCAAGTTTAGGTTTAATGCTAGCTACATATTTCATTATGCTCTTTATAGGTCTATGCACTGGTCACAAATCAGGTGCATCTAGAATAGAAGGAATATAGCCTACTCAAGAGATTCATACAATAGAGTGCAAGTGTCCCACACCTTGGGGGATGATCCCATTGTTACAATGAAATATCAGATCACTCTTTAGCATGCAATTCCAAGGTATTAGGTGTGGAAGAGATGTGTATCAGTGTGTGTGAGATCCCTTTGCAACCATGGGTGTATGTTTTGAGTGATAACATTGTATGGCATGTCTGGTGGAACCAAGTTTAAAATTTAGCTAAGATATTGGTGCTACTCTTAGCAATTCAAGTGTTGAAGACACTCTGTCGAGCACCTGGTGCTCTAAATATCCAATTTACTAGTTTAAGTAGTTCAATATTCTAAAGTATGTCCTTTCACCCACCACTTCATGAAAATGATATTGTTTTGCCCCTTAATTCATATATTAGATTGAGAGTCTTTTTGGATTCATCTAAAAATTTCTTGAAATGATGGGATGTCACCCTTCGTAAAGTTTTTGCCCCCTCCCACCCCAGCTCAGCCTTTTTAGCAAACTGTTCATGTTTATAATCAACCCTTTAAAGGATATGTTGCTCCAAGTTGACCTGATCAATCTCCTAACCATCCATAACTAAGCATTAGTGATATATGGTTTATTTACCATAAACAAATGAGGGAGGTTGATAAAGAGTTGGAATATACTAGGCAGAAAGAAGAGTTTGCTTACCAATCTCACATCAACCAACAACAAATGAGGGAAATGCAAAAGTACAAGGATGAATACTTGGCTAAGAAAATTTTAGCTAAGGAGAAGCAGATGCATGAATTACATATGCAAGCACAAGAGATTGAATCCCAAGTAGCCCTTTCTATCCCCTATTTCAATTGAGATTCTCTTGCAATCGTAGACCCATCCATGAGGTGAGAAGCTTTTGCATTAAATATCCCTAGCTTCAAGCAAGGTAATCCCTTTGAGCCTTCCATCAAGCCTCCTAAAATTTAAAATCCATAGATTTAAAGGTTCCCCTCCCAAAAGAGATGATGTGACTATGTAAACTCAAAGACCCATTCATCCTCAAGAGCCTCAAACTCAAACATGATAGCCTTCTTGGACCAAGCAACCTAATTTTCATATTCCCAACCTAGTTAAGGCCACTCCTACTTCATCATTTAATCCCCCTTTCCTTCAAACCATATCCCTTTTTGAAGGTGGACCAGTCATGTGGAGAATAAATGAATGTTGTGCAGATGGATAAGAGAGTGCTTCAAATGAGGATGAGGAAGAGATAATCATTTATAGACCATTTTGCACCATTAAAATAAAAATATCAACCATGATGTGAAAAGAGAATAAGTATGATCAATTAGAGTGGCAAGTTAGTGAGTAGGCAAGCAAAGATGGAGAGGAAGAAGATGGCCTTGGTGAAGAGTGGTCAATTCACACCACTTCAGAATGCATCTAGGGGGCTAGTCTACATCTCTCTTGGTTAGATGAACTATAAGTTAGTACAGTAGATGAAGACCTTGACGGAACACAAATCCTTCAAGGAGAACTTGTGATTCAGAAGGAGCACCCCAATTAGCTCAAGAACAGTGTGTAGATGCCAAAAATTAACAAGGAGTTGTAAAATTTATTTGAGATATTGGAAGTAAGTTATGTCCCCCTCCAAGCACAGTACGGTCTAGCTAGGGTCAAGAAGTGTGACTTCATTAAATAGGTTGAAGGGAAAAAGGGAGTCAATCCATTGATCTACCTTCTCAAAGTTCAGGTGATGATCTATTTGACATTTTTAGTGATGGTTATCAACTCCTCAATGGCCTTGCATACACTCGTGCATGCACCCCTTGGATACATCACATGCCTGGTTTGGCCTTAGCCTCCTAAGAAACAAAATTTACCACCTTTTAAGGCTAAACCTAGCAAGAAACACAAAGATGAATAGGTTGTAGTAAAAATTGAGCTTCATCTTCACTCTCTTGGGCACTTCACATGGGAGTTTCCAAAGGACATGTTGGACTTAGAATAATAATTACATGATAGGTAACGGTAGCCTACTAAATTCATAAGCTTATTGAGTGCTAAGGATGAGCCCCACAAACTTTAGAAGGCTCAGCATGAGCTAAGAGAACATCCAAGCATAAAGGAATCTAGGAGGGATTGGCTAAAACTTGAAGACCTCTACCACCCAGGTAGGGTTCATTTTAAAAGGCCCTACAGGAAAACCTATTGTAAATATCTAGAAAATATATCAAAATATGATTCACATGAATGGTGAATCTCTCGAGGGTGATGGTGAACCATGAAATTGAATTGTTGAATCAAATGATTGAATTGAATGGTTAAACTAAATGGTCGAACTAAATAGTCTAGTCAAATAGTCTAGCCAAATCACTAAAAGAAATGACTGAATCAAAAGGGCTAGCCAAATGACTGAATGGCAAGCCTAAAATAAACATTTAATTTGAATGATTAAGTTAATCAGCTAAAATAGATAGCTAAACTAGATGACTAAGTCGAACACTCAGACTAGATAAATGATCCAAATGGCTTAATTGAATAACTAAGCTAGACAACTAAGTCAGATGATTGAACTATATGGCTAAGACACATGATGTAGTTAAACAACTAAACCAAATGGCTAAACTAGATAGCTGAACTAGATAGCTAAATTAGATAGCTAAATTGGATGGTTGAATTGGATGACTAAACTGAATGGTTAAACTAGACAGCTGAGCTAGATGGCTGAGCTGAATAACTTGGTCAAATGCCTGAGTCACATGCCTTATTTGAACAATTTCACTGAATGATGGAGCCATATGGTTTGATCATTTGATGCACTACCAGGTGACCTATGTATCTGATCTACTATCCAGTTGCTTGATCAACTCTCATGATCTATAGATACTTGCATCTACCCTTATTTCTAACATTTTGTAGAACTCGTTTCTCATCCCTAGGAAATAAAAAATGTTTTACAGCCATTGAAAGAAAATTAGTTTTCAAAAACTACTATGCCCACACATTGTGAAGCTCATATAACAACCAGATGCATTCAATGATTGGGTTTAGGAATTTAGCTTCAGTGGTCTCCTCTACATGTTGTAATACAACCTCAACACTACCCTTTTGAAAATGATCATGTACTCATATGACTTGAACGAGAATATCTTCACCCTGTAAGTCAATTGTAGAATGATTTCATTTGGTACTTCACCACAACATATTCACAATCTCACAGGGCTTCCATTTCACAATGTAACCCTGTGAGTTCCAAATCACAACTGACAAATGAAGACAAAAGTTACTTGGCCAAAAAATTTGATTTGCACATTTAAAAAATAGGTATGTACTTATAAATTTGTTTGTATATTCAAAATTCAATTTTCATCTTTTACGATCTAAACACTATAATCTTCTTTTTGTCTTTTGTTTCAGATAGTCAGAAGAGGGGAATTTGCATCGAAGATGTTACTCACATTTTTTTGAAAGCAATGGTTCAATTTTTCCAAGCTAGAATAGTATTGCAAGGAAAAGCCACATATATTCCATATTGGGCACTATTTTACACTGTGCATACTATTTTTAAATATAAATTTGATTGGTGCTCTTTCATTTCCTCTAGAATAAGGCTTGAATTGAATTTTGATGTTAGTAATCCCAGTTCCACTATTTGTTATTCCAATTTTATTTTGGCATTATACTACAAGGCCTTCTTTGACCTCCAAAAAACATAAGGTCCAACTATGCTGGATCCAAAAGTTATGATAAATTCTTTGTCTGTGGATAAGCAGGAAGTTAGTTAATTTATTCATTTGTTGATCTAGATTCTAGGGTTTAATGTTTGTTTGTTTGTTAAATGGTTACCAAGGTAAATATTAATAATTATTTGATCTTAATTTGTTATAATTGATAGGCAAGAATGCTTGCCTCAAAAAAATAATCTACCTCAAAAAGATAGTGTGCAAATGCAACTATAGTTGAAGATTTTACAAACTTAAAGTCTACAAATTCATCCTTGCAATCTTATCGACTTGTGAAATGTCCATGAGTTTATTCAATGTCTTCTCCACATGCAGGTGTGAAATTTAAAATTTTTAAATGAGATTTTAATTTTTTGAACTCAAATGCATTACTTTAGTTATTTGTTTTATTCTTGCAATTGACTCGAGAGTAATTCAGATGGTGGAACAGCCACCAGTACCACCACAATAAATAGTAACATCTAATGTCCCTTCTCAACCCTCTGTGGAAGGTATTTTACATTGCATTTTTTTTTTGGATTTTGATTATTATTTTTTAGACTGAACATTTGCATAATGTAGCAGCTCAAAACACCCTTGTGGTTGTCACTCATAATACGCTTTGTACATTGGAGAATATTTTGTCTCCAAATACAAGTATTAAACTTTTAATTTCAATTTTGCATATAACTTTGATTTTTAATTTATTTATTTTATAAAATAAATTACATTTTACAGGCCATCCTCTATCTGTGAGGAAGATTATGCCACCACCTCTACCCCTGAATGTATTTTGAGATAGGGGGAAGGATCTTCCATTAACACCACTGTAATGAGTAATAACACTATAAATATCAGGTTCCCAATTCCCCTCTTTCTCTATTGGATGTTTATCAAGTGCATAGAGATTGACTTTTTTGCCATAAATTGATCTTGACCACAAATATCTAGGGTTTGATAGTGTCTTTAATGTTGGAACTAATTTCAGCCCACATGATTTTATCCAAAGAGATGCAACATATTTTCATGTGACTACTCAACAATAACCTTCAAGCACTTCATCGTATAGTCCCACCCCAATAGAGAATGTTGTAAAGTCTGATGATGCCCTTACATAATTTCCATTGAATAATTTGGTAGCAGATAATATTACTGTTAGTCTTTAGGAGGGAGTAATTGATGAGTTAAAAAATTTGCATGTGTGGGAGATTCGGGTGAAGGCCCTAATAAAATAAATATATGACCGTTATCACAACCACTAAGAGCAAGAAAATTTATTTGCATTGGTGCAACAGGAACCCATAAAGATGGATGCTTTGTTTTCCAAAGTTAAATATGGGTCAGTTACTGTTGCTAATACTTACAATGATAGTGTGTTGACAATCATGCTTAACAAGTTGGATAATTTGAATGCAGAAGCACAAGCATATTTTAATAAATGGGAAAAATAAATCAACCTTGTTGTAATTTTGAATGTAGAGAAGTAAAAAGCTCTGGTAATGTATATTCAATTTAATCAATTTTCATGTCATTCTTAATTTTGTTCACATCTAATTACATTACATTTTAAAATTCAGGAAAAATATGGGAACTTGAAGAAAGAAGCCAAGGTCCTCAATGTCCATCTAAAAAATGCATGAAAAAGTTTACAATCTGCCACTCAATTCAAGGAGAAGCTTGTTTTGTTGAATAAAAAGAACACACTATGAAAAATCATTAAGGAGCAAGGATGGGATCTCAATGCCTTATTTAAGCAAAATATAGTTGCCGATCCAACTCTACTTTTTGCAAGAGATGCTGGAAAAGAGGATAGGGAAAATCTTGAACGTCTTAATGTTGTGGCTTTGGATCTTGAAAAGGCAAAGATATTGAAGGACAATAGTGGCATACAAGAGGTTGGGATTGAGAAAGTGGTTGTGAAAGAAGGGGAAAAAGTGGTTGAGAAAATAGATGAGTAATTGAGATTTTGTTTTAAATTTTTATATACTTGAAAACAATGTTTTATTTTAAAATATAAATTATGAATGACAATTTCAAGTTTGTAGATGTTGTGATCAATTGATTCAGTTCTAATTATAATTTCAATTTGAATTGTATGATGTTGTAAACTTGAATGGTGTTAGGCCCCCTTTTAATATTTTGGATGCACTTGTGAAACTCGCATCTCAATATAAATGGATTAATGTCAAAATATTCCTTTAGAAAGTGTTCCACCTAACACAATGATAATATACTAATCTTGTGCAGTCATCACTTAGCAAGAAACACATAAATGCATTTTAGATAAAATGTATAATAGTTATTGCATGTTATTATAAAAAAATGAGTTGTTTTATTTGGAAGATCTCTTCTTTTTTATATTTAGATTGTTTCTTGAGTAAATAATGATTTGAGATTCTTTTGAGGCCATTATAAAATCACATTCATGTTTGGTAGATGTTTGCGTTGAAGATAGTATTTTGATAGTCAGTAATAATGAGGATTCATCAAAGTTGAAAATATGCATAATTGATTGTGATCATGAACTATAAAATAGGTTAATGGATTGTTTAATGTTATGAGGATGTGTATAGATAAGATTGTATTTTATTTGATCACTTTATTCTAAAAATAATTAGTGTTAAGGACTCTAAACATTTGCACAACTAGTTAAATATAGGTTATCTACTCCGTAGGAGTAGATATCCTACACTACCCTATAAGGAGGTATTATATATGCCCTGTCTAGTACCTATGTAGGGTATATATATGAGTATATAGAGAGTATATATGAGTATATATAAAGTATATACTCCTATATATATATATATATATATATATATATATATATATATATATATCACGAAAGTGATTTCATTATTACATAAAATATCCAAGGTTTAAGACTATGTTCATTCAATTACAAGAATTTATAGAATTAAATTGAAATCCTAAGACAAAATGAAAAAGGAACACATAGTGTTCTAAATAAAATGTAGGTTCACCAAATTAAATGTGAAATGTAAGGTATTGAAATTAGATAGGAAATTAAATAATAGATTATACAAGTATGACAAAATTTAAATACTTTATCAATAAACTTGTACTTGAAAATTGATTTATTTGAGTCTATTATATTTCAGTCGACTATAAGAACATGAAGACATAAGTGATTTAGAAAATAAAGATCCACTATGTATTGTGACAAGGTCAAAGAAGATAGACAAGATCATAGTACATCATTGTCTAAACACACTATGCATTGGGTGTAAAAATATGGGCTCATTTTCCCCTATCACATAACTTGTTTTGATGTAAGAAAAATACATATCTATAAAAAATATGTATCAAAGACATAAAGAACCATATTAACCTATAGTGTTCCCCCTAACACAATGACAATATATTAATATTTTACATTCAGCACTTAGCAAAAAAACAAGAAAATGAATTTCAAAAAATGTTTAATAATTATTGTGTCTTTTGATAAACATGTGAAATTGAAATTCAAAAAATCTATTTCTAAAAGTTTGGTAGTTGAAATAATTTTTCACAAACCTGATCATCGGTAGTGACATTTGCATCCATCGTGTCAGTGTCATATTCAGTGTCATTATTGACATCCTCTTGATTTGTCATTGTATTACTGACACCTCTTCTTTCAGTTAGAGAACTCCATGTTACCATAGCTCTTTCATATGGAAACATATCCACTACATAATGGGAAACATATGATCTCAAATAGGTTTCTAAATTTCTATCCAATTTGTTTCAAAGTTTTGAATTTATGAATGATAATGTGAATACTCTTTAATCTTCCATTGAGCCCAGAATCATTGTTTGATAGAGCTCATATAATCAAAAATATTCACTTATACTTTTCTACAGTATACTACTAGGATAAAAAAATTCCATAGTCTTGTAATTTCTACATTCTATATTGGTTCACATAGAAGATGATATTGTTCAAACATTGTAATGCCAAAATGGGTTGATTGGGATTTCAGTAAATCCTTTCCCAAAATACCCTTAATTTCTACTCCATTCACCTCTACAGATATATAGAAATGCATTACAAGATAGTGCATGTATTTTTGAAATAAACTGCTAACCATTTTTTGACTATTAATATTATTCCAAAAGATGGGATTGACAGCTGCCATCGCGTCCAAAAAATCATCCCTTTGAAAATGATCTTTGATCTCTATAGCTAAGTTTTGGGAAACTCTACTTAGTTTCATCTAAGTTTTAGATAGAGCAGTGTCATACAAAATACGTGTTATGGGCATTTCTTTGGATTCAGCTCCCACAAGATCAGTTATTTTTTAGAAAGTGTGCATTATAATATCTTTCCATTAACAATGACATAAACATGATCATTGATATTCAACTTCAAATAACTGTCAGGGTTATTTAAATTGGTCAAACATTTCCAACTACTAAAAACAAGGCTTTGAAACATTTCATTCGAAGTGTATAGTATGTCAAGAGATTGACATACTCATTTTCTCAGTCGTATGAAGTCCACAATATAAATGGACCTCTCATGATCATGTTTCATTAAAGAATTCATTTCCTTTAGCATTGGAAGAATTCTACATAAAGTCAATGATTTTTCCAAATCTATTAAATGGTACAACAAATCTTCTGCCTTGTCAATTTCTCTATGATATTTATACATGAAACCTACTAATGATGGATATTCTTAAAAAATTTGGCAAGAAAATTATTACATAGAAATCTACCTTGTATCAACATCTTTCAATGGTTTCTTACCATCAATCACTCCTATTGAAATTTTTTGGAACTCTAAAATTCTTTTTGGACTACTTGACATATAAGCATGTAGGTCACAAATCAGTTCCTCTACTTTGGCCACATTACCAAATTTGTTAACCATTTTATATGCAAGATTCATCCTATGATCCATGTAGTGAATTGGAATCATAAATGGGGTAACTATTTTTTGCATCTGAACACACAAACTATTTCTATGCCCCTACATAACTGATGCACCATCAGCCCTGACACACACTAGCTTCATAGCTACTGCATAATCATCCATTCTAGCTTTATCTTTAAAATTCAATACAACCAATTTGTGAAGACTTTTTGCATTGTAATTTTCTACCTTTTTATGAACTGCTAGTAGATGAGGTTGCCTTGAATAGTTCTCAAAAATATACACATGAATGCAAACCTAGGCTGTGTTGTCAATTGGACAGTGAGATAAATAGTAATTTATGAACACTTTATTTCAAATATTCAATGTCAACCATTGATAGACATTTTTACATTTTCCAAGCACTTATATCTAACCAATGTGATTGTGGAAATCTAGATTTACATTATGTTGAAACAAAATAATATAATCTAAAAAATTAAAAATAGGTCTACCTTTTTTTTAGAATATGGTATATAGTAGAGAACTATATGTATTTCACCTTTAGATAGGACTACTTGAATTTTCTAAAATTTACTTCAATTGTTCCCCCTTTCTCCAAAAGATGTTTTCAATGTTTCTTAGCATTTTCATACTCCTATGCATATCTTACATGCATGCATTCTTCTATATTTTTCCACCTATGTGTTCTTGTTATTACTCTATCTAGGTGTTTCACTATCTCATATACTTTTCCACAATGTTTCTCAATCGTGTCTAACTTTAATTACATTCTATGTTATTTTCTTAGTTTCTAGCTATATATTGTACATGTGCATTCTTTCAGAGTATCATCAACATTCTCAATCTCTACAAAGTCAATGAAGGGAAATTTTTTCACCTAGTCCATCTTAAAGGACCTTCCAATTATCCATCTACTTCTCTTCCTTCAGGAAGATTTCTAAGTGGAGGTTTTAGCTGAATTTTGTGTTTGTTGAGATGGTCCAATCTCTTTTGCCACTTCACTGACTTCTAGATCTGTCATACATCTCTACCATCTGGTGTTACCATTTGACTCTATTATTCAGTTATGTTATTTAGCTTGGATGTCTGACTAAGTTATTTAGCTTAGACATCCAGCTAAGTCATTCAGCTTGGATGTCTAGCTAAGTCATTCAAATGGATCACTCAGCTCTGTCATTCAATTTCTTCATTTAGGTCTGACATTCAGTTGGGTCATTTAGCTTTGTTATTTGGCTATGTCATTTGGTTGGATCATTTGACATTATTGTTTGGCTCTATCATTTGGTGTTGTCATTCAGTTGGGTCATTTAGATGGATCATTTGATTGGGTCATTCAGCTGAATCATTCAACTATATCTCTAGACAGTGTTGTTAAGTTATGTCATTCATCTATGTCATCTATGGATTTGGCTCTATTTTTGGATAGAATAATTTGGCTTGTTTTTCAGTACTATCATTTATTTTCTTTATTCATTGTTGTTTTTCAGTTTCTGGCTCCTCTATTTGTGGTTCTGCTTCTTCCCTTGGTTGGTATAGATCAGACACTCAAGGGATCTACTATATATATCTAATGAATATAAGGGTAATCTTATATATCATTATAAAGGGTTAGTGAGCTAACCCCCCCAAAAAACAATATCCTTGGAATTTCAGCATGTTTCTAACTACTTTTTTGCTTATTCACATTCAGAAGAAATAAGAAACTAGAGATAATGGTCAGGGGTTAGATGATACCCAGATGAAGTTGCGCACCATATCCAGACGATTGAAGGAGCCCCTCTTTGGCTATGGAGGACAACACCTATAGATAAGAAGAAGACTAAAACAAAGAAAATGTTAGATAATATATATGGTGGACTGCCAAGCAAAGCTCGGTCCCAGAAGTGCAAAGACTTCCTTGAGGGATGACAGTCCACTAGTTGATAAAGAGAATGTCATAATGGAAAGAAATAATGAAAGACTTAAAGAAAGAGAAATAGTTAATGTGTACCTGATTCTTGCAATCAGTCTTCCACAGTCACTGAAGACGATATTTCTGCCAGCGTCGGTTGGTCAAGGTTGCTGACGTCGATTGGAATGCCGACGTCGGTAGGGGCAATGGGCCTTGATGCCAATGTCGGTAGGGGCAATGGACTTTGGACGGGTTTTAGGATCTATCTGTGGTCAACAGGATGGTCTGGGAGATTCAAAAGGGTTGTGTAGGGATGCAAGACAATGAATATGGTCTGGGAAAGGAGCCAAGTAAAGGACAGGGGTGGAAAGGGAATAAGAATGAGAGGAAGGCTTTTTAGCCTTTCCAAGAAGAAAGTCAGGTTGTCTGTCAACAGTGCTCAAGAAATAGCCAATGGACTAATTACCAATGCACTCTAAAAATATTGAAATATAAACCAAAAGAATACTTAGCTCTTGGTGGAGAACCAAAAGTGTAGAAGACTTGTTTTCGTTATGGCTGATGCTGAAGACCTCATGCAATGTTTCAATCAGGTGCGGAGTGACTGATGCAGAGTTTATTAGCCTAGAGAGTGATGATGGAATGTTGATGACTGCAAAGAGTCAAGGAGCAAGAGAATTCAGATTTTGGGAGCAAGAGAATTTGCATTCAGGGCTGCAGCAGAGGTTAGAATTTGGTTTTAAGCAACCGACATCGGCAATACCGCCGGCATCAGTCGACTGTTGACTGATGTCAATGGCTAAAGAATGGGTAAAAAGGCTATTTTTAGCCTTTTGCCCATTCTTCCATCTACCAAGCTCAGTTGTCATTGTTAAATGGTCCAAATGGTGGGTTTAATAGGTGTGAGAATTAGTGGGGGAGTTGAAATAGGTCTTAGGTAATTATGATTAGTCATAGGTGATAAATGGTCTAAGAGCTAGGAATCCAAGGTGAGATGTCTAGGGGGGATGATTAATTTAAAAATAAGTATTTTAAATTAATAAAGTATAGGTTAGGCATGTTGAAGTTAGAAAGGGACTAAAAGGGGGGTTGACACTATTTTGGTGTCTACATTTTCCCCTTTTTATCTTGTTGGTTATTCTTGATGAATTGTAAGACAAAAATAGGAGTAAGTTACCCCAGGTATGGGATAAGGTCATTTTTGTCTTATTAGTTGTTCTGATGAACTGGATGACAAAAATAGGAGTAAGTTGCCCCAGATGTGGGATGAGGTATTCCCCCTCAAAGTGGGATTTGAGGGAAGGTAACCTGATATCGAGTGCCAATTTGATAGATAGTGGATAGATATGGTGAAGTTTGAGTGTGAACACTATAAAAGTTGAGATTGCGCGTATACCACTTCACGTGATAGATAAGTCAAATTGTCATAGTCAAAGGTCAAGGAGTGCTAAAATCAAAATAACTGGTCCCCATCATTTAGTCATAGTTGATTGGGTTAAATGATCCAAGTTGTAGCTCCAATGGTCATCGTGTTCCAAGTATCTTGGGCTCAGGAAGTGCTCCTGGAAAACACAAAAATGTCACAAGTAGTGGGGATCAACTGGAGCACGATCTGATACTGGTGGGGGTCATGGACAATTTGCTAACTATTCGTGAGGTAGTATATGCAATCAAAACAACTAAGGCATAGTTGTCTCAAAAGTGGTCGTGATCTGATGAGATAGTCGTGATCTCCAAGGTCATTGGTCAAGTCAGGCTGAGATATAAGTCATCTCATGTGTGCCCTAAGAGGAGTCTAAGATGACTTCTACTATGAGGGTTGGTTGTTTTAAGCATGATTTTGGTCATTTGAAAAGAAGAGTGATGTTTTAAGGCTACCAACATCGGTTATAAAACTGATGTCAGTTACAAAAAGCTGTCGACGTCAGCGGCCTGTCAAACCTGAAAAAACTAGATTAGCAGCCCACCTAAAGTCATTTGTGATATTTTACAAAGTGAAAAAAGTGAGCTCTGGATTTTATAGTTGGATAGTGACTCATATTTCACTGTAGCAACCATGTGAGGTGTCAGAGTGAGATTGGTTGAGAGTGTGAGTGAGGTGGAGAGTTATTGGAGGTTGAAGAGTTAGTTGTGGGCCACTAAGAGTTCATTGAGAAAATAAGGCAGAGGAGATGTTAGAGGGTGGAGGGGGCCCCGTAGGAGGACCACCACCAGCGGCACCAATCATACCACCACGGTGGCGGCGATGGGATGAGGTAGGATGGTTTAATTTGAGTTTTGAATTGGTTTTTTAATTTGATTTATGTTTTGTATTTGTTGTGTTATTAGCGTTATATTGGGGGAAAGGGGTAGTTAGAAGGGTGGGTAGGCTAGATAGGTCATTTTAGGTAGGTTTAGGAGGGTTTTGGGGGGTTTTGGGTAGGAAATGGGGGAAGCCCTAACTTTTAGGGCTCGCCCTGTTCGGCCCTAGGGCTGAACCAGTCGTTGACGCTGGTAGGTTCACCGATGTCAATCGATCAGTGATTGACGTCAGTCACTTACCTACTAACGTCAGTTAAATAATTACCGACGTCAGTTAGATAAGTGTTGTCATTAGCACGCTAACTGATATCGGTGGCTATTAGGTTTTAAAAAGTTTGAAAATTGATAAGTCAAAGGACTGAAGCCATGCCGAGGGCTTCCCAGGTTTAATGATGGTCATGTAGGTTTAATTAGTGGGTCCAATAGGTAGATGGATGGGTGAATGGTTGAGCTAACCTCAGGAGACCCCATGTCAACTGAGTGCTGCCTACATAGCCCCTATTTTTAAGGGCCTCAGGCTGATGTAGTTCTCCCAAAAGGGATGAAGAGTCATAGAAGTTGGTAGTCATTTGTTAACATGGGTTTTGTGTGTTGGTTGGATGCAGGTGAGGCAGACATTGATGCTATAGGATTGTCTCCCTACATTGCTGACGTGGATGCATCGAGATATTACCGGTGAAGAGTGGACCCACATCACTATAGTGGGATTAGGTGGGTTGCGGTGCTACTATCGAGTAGCGAGGGATGTTAGCCTTATGGTGGCATTAATCGAGCGATGGGATCACTCCACCAACACCTTCCACTTGCCCACTGGAGAGCTGATTATGAAAATCAAGGATGTGTATCAGATTTTGTGGCTACCGATACATGGAGCAAACCTATATGCGTGCTCAAGAGAGGCGCATGACATCTAGATGGTGACACTATTTGGTGAGCACCCTGCTGAGGTGACTTACTATTTAGCCAGTTTTACATACAAGCCATTATATGCTGCAGATGAGGATGTGCATCATTTAGCCATCCTGATGATGATGGCATCACTGTGTATGCACTCCCAGATGTAAAGGGAGGGAGATTCTTGATTGCGATGACTGGAGTTTTGATGGACATGCTAGAGCAGCAGACGGTGTTCACATGGGCACCCATATTTTTGGCACAGCTGTACAGAGAGTTGTGGGGTATCAGTTAGTGGTGATGGTACAGTTTATGCATAGGCCACCTTATGCATTGTTGGGCTTATGAGCACATTGTGGTGATGTGACCTATCGGCCTTCCAATTGCTATTCAGGCCAGCTTTCGAGTTGGATTCAGATGATGGAGGGAGGTTATTGTACAGACACAGGTGGAAGGTGTAGTCAGAGATATTGACTACTACAGGGGATACTAGAGGCCCTGATTCTTATAGATATCATTTGGAGACCATACCTAGTGTACCCTGCATTTAGAGACTAGGTAGAGTAGTTGGTGGGTGTTTAGAGTCTCAGATGGGTGAGGGACAGATGAGTTGGTGAGCTTGAGAGAGTGCCATCAGAGAGAGTGTGGTGCCAGTATGGGTTGTTACAAGATGTGCCTCCCACCTTCCCTGTATACAGGTGAGATGATATTGAGGCACCACTCCCATTGCTAGAGGAGACAGAGCAGTCAAATTTTGAGGAGCTACCTACAGGTCCTGGTGTAGTTGATCCAGGATATACAGAGGCCTATTCAGCTTGGTGGGTAGGATAGTATGTAGGGGTTCAGAGAGAACCACAGCCTGATCTGCAGGTAGTGCATAGAGAGAGGGATGCAACTGTGTAGGAGAGAGATGCTGCCATCTAGGAGAGGGATATAGCATGAGCATAGGTCACCATTTTGTAGGGATATGTGACAGGGTTTCAGGGGCAGGTCATAGTTTTATAAGCATAGGTGGCAACTCTGACAGGACAGGTGACCATATTATAGGGGTAGCTGGCCATAGCCCAAGCACAGAAATTATTAGGGTAAGTTTTTGGAGGGTAGGGCCCTATTTAGCTACCACCACAGCAGCTAGCACAGTCAGCATCTCAACAGCCAGCTCAGCCACAGCCACAGGGTTTAGTTCAGGGTGTGGCATCAGGATTGATGGGTCCACCACAAACTATACCTATATCTAAGTACAATACTATGTTGGATGAGATCGCTTATTATGAGGGGGCCATCAGGGGGTTTCCTCAGATACAATGATACTTAGAGATGAGAGCTGAGTAGAGTTGATAGAGATCTATGTCATGTGTGACTACCTTAGGTTCTCATAGATGGTGACAATCAGAGGGTGGGGATGATACAGCATTGTCATGACCACCACCACCATAGCCGCAGCCTTGATGATTTTTGCCATTATGTATATACCGGCCTACGAGCCGTTGATGCAAGATGTAGATAGTTTTTGAGAGAGAGAGATATATATTGTATTGTTGTAAACTTTGATGTACAGATATATGATGAGATTTTGGTTTATTGATGTGTTATGGATGTTATGGATATTAGTGTTTTTAGCATTTCTCATATGTTTAATGATATATGCTTAATGATGTTATGATGTAGATGTATGATGATGTTATGATTATGTCATGATGATGTGAATGATTATGTTATCATGATGTGCATGATTATGTTACAACCTTTTCCATATTATGTGATGGTGTATGTTGTAACTTTGGCTTATTTATGCTTCAACACATTTCATATTTGTGATGATATATGCTGGACATAAATTGTGTTTTGGTTGTTAGGTTCCATGTCTATTGTTTTCCATATAAACTAATGTGATTAGTCTATGACAATGTTTGTTTTTGAAGAAGTATGTTTTGGTTGGGATGTGATGAAATCAGATAAGAAGTGAAAGGCATGTTGCTCTTTCATTGACAAGGACCATAATGATAGCATAGGTAGGGGTTTTTTGGAAACAAAAGCCCTGTTTATGCATTACATCGTTGACCATTGGTTGTGTTAGAGAAGTAATCGAATCACTTTGACATTAAATGAGCTCAAAATCCCTTGAGTATGTTGGGGTAATAGGTGATGTGATATGTTAGGATAGGGTAACCCTTTTTAATAGGGATAACTTTGCCCCTTTTTATAGGAGGCCCTGAGAACGACTATAGGCAAGTCCATGACTTAATAATTTGTCAGTCAATTTTTTTTTTTTGTAGACTGATCAATGCAGGAAGTTTATGTGGGGATGTTGTTTTGTTTTGTGGTCATATATGAAGCTGATCGATGCGGGAAGCTTCTAAAAGAGTGTTGTTTTTAGCAAAAATGTGGGCATAGACATCCTTTAAGGGAGTGGTCTATATTCTGCTTTGTATGGTTGAATGTCTTTGAATAGCTATCCTTCAAGGGAGTAGTCTATTAATTACAGCAATGATGATGCAGCTGTCCTTCGAGGGAGCAGTCTGCATTTAGAGTTTATGACCTTTGAATATTTTGTTTGACATCCCAATTTATTTTTGATAGAACTTTTAATCATGGACAAGACTATAGAAGTTTAAGGGTTCCCTTTTATTAAGACAAAGCATTCATACTTTATAAAAGGGTTACATAGTGTTTGTTTTAGGGAAACAGGGTTGAAAGGGATGAGGATTAAGATGACAGGGGTTGCTCAAGGGACGAGCTCAAGTTAAATATCAAGTGAATGAGTACTTGATTAACAGAAGAATGGTCGTAGATGCAAGGCATTAAGGGGGCCAGGTTCTGGCTGGCCTTCAAGAGAAGACAGACAATAAGTCCCTAATCTGTACTTATGCGTTATGGTATAAGGTCTGAGCCAATTAGGAGCAAACTTGCCTCATTTACTTCTTTCCATGTTGGTCACGTGTTGGTTTTCTTTGAGGACGAGGTCTCCAATTTTGAAATCTCATTCTCTCAAATTTTTGTTATAGGCATGTTTTATACGATTTTGATAGATATGGAGATGGTTAAGGGCAGCAAGACGACATTCATCAAGTAACTCAAGTTGAGCTAGTCGATCTTGACGAAAGTCATCATTAGAAAGTATGTCATGCAAAGAGATGCATAAAGAAGGTATTTCTACTTTAAGAGGTAGGACAACCTCTATTCCATAAACTAAAGAGAAAGGTGTAGCACCCGTAGGGGTTTGGATGCTAGTGCAGTAGGCCCACAAAGTGAAGGGAATGTGAATGTGCCAATCCCTTCCAGTATCGTTGACCACCTTCATTAGAATTTTAGTTAAGATTTTGTTGAAAGCCTCAGCCTACCCATTGGCTTGTGGGTAATAAGGTGAGGAGAAGCTGAGCTTGATGCCAAATGAGTCACAAAGTTTTTGGACAGTTTTATTTTTGAAAGATTTGCCATTATCGGTGATGATCTTGTGAGGTACACTGAAACGATAGATGATGTGGTGGTTGATGAAGTCGACAATTTTTTTAGCTTTAGTGGAGACAAGAGGAATAGCTTCCACCCATTTAGTGAAGTATTCAGTCATGGTGATAATGGACTGATGTCAGAGAGATGAATGAGGGTTAATCTCGCTGATTAGATTTAAGCCCCATTGTGAAAAGGGCCAAAAATCCTTAGCGACTTGTAAAGCGTGGCTAGGGATGTGAAGTAAGTTAGCATGTTGTTGGCATTTGATGCAACGTTGAACATAGTCACTGCAGTCTTGGTAAAGAGTGGGCCAATAATAGCCTAGGTGAAGGATGCGCTTGGCAATCGAGTTACCACTGAAATGTCCTCCACAAATCCCATCATGGACTTGTTTGATGGCATGAGATGTTTCAGTGGAAGTTAGACATCAAAAAAGGAGGCCATCGAAACCTTTTTTATAGAGATGACCCCCTAGCATAGTATATCGAGCCGTGCTTTTGATAAAATCCCATCGCGCATTGTTAGAGAGATCAGGAGGGATAATAGAATAAGTTAAGTAGTCCACAAGTTATTTATACCAAACATCTTGTGGACTAGAGTCAATGGTGCTGACGAGGTTGATGTTAGTGGAGATATATGAAGGTAATGCCAAATGGTGTACCATGACATAAATTCTTGAAGAAGAGGATGAAGATGGTATGCGTGAGGCTAGAGAGGCCATAGTATCAGCAAACTTATTTGTAGATCGAGGAACAGTTTGCAAGAGGTAATGGTCGAAAGATTCTAGCAGGGTGTCAACACGATGTTTGTACCTTTGCAAAAATTCATTTTTATAAAGATATGAACTGTTAATCTGATTAACGACTAGTTGTGAGTTGCTAAAGATGTTGATTGTGTGATGCCTAAGGAAATGGTAGTTTGAAATCCCAAAATTAAGGCTTCATATTCAGCCATATTATTGGTAAATTCAAAGTCAAATTTAAAAGAGAGAGGAATGGGCTCACCCTTGTGAGGAATGAGAATGACCCCCGCACCTCCACCGAGTTGACATTTGGATCCATCAAAGAACATTGTCATCTGATAGAATATGTCATTAGTGGAAAGTGTGGCAATGGATTCATCAGAGAATTCACAGTGAGAAGGTTGGTTGTCAGGTAGAGGGGCATCTGCTAGTTGGTCAGTGATTGTTTGCCCCTTTATAGATTTTTGTTGGATGAATTCCAAGTCAAACTTAGCAAGAAGTATGAGCCAACGAGCCATACGTTGGTTTTGGTATGGCTTGGAATGCATGTATTTGAGGGGGTCAGTGTGGGTGATGACATAAGTTTTGTGATTGAAAAGATAATGACAGAGTTTGGTAGCGGCAAAGACTAATGTCAAGTAAAGTTTTTTGTGAGTATACCGAGTTTCATAGTCAATGAGTGTTTAGCTTATATAATAAACCACCTACTCCTGATGTTGTTCATCTCGATGCGCGATCATGGCACCAAAAGAATGATTTGTTGCTGAGATGTAAAGATACAAAGGTTGGTCATCTTTAGGTGGAATAAGGACTGGTGGAGAGACAAGATAGCATTTAAGGGCTTCAAAAGCCTATTGGCAATCCTTATCCTAATTAAAGGAGACGTCCTTCTTGAGGAGGTGATGAAAGGGTTGACATCGATAGAAAAGCTGTGAGATGAAGTGACGAATAGATTGAAGCTTCCCTTGCAAGCTACGAAGTTGCTTTAGATTGGTAGGTGACGGCATCTCGAGTATAGCTTGAATCTTAGTGGGATCAATCTCAATGCCACAAAGAGAAATGATGAAACCCAAAAGCTTCCCTAAGAGAACCCCAAAGATGCATTTCTTGTGGTTAAGGTGAACATTGTATTGAAAAAGGTGAGTGAAGATTATTTTAAGGATGGTTAAATGGTCATGATGAAGTTTAGATTTGCCTAGTAGGTCATCCATGTAGTCCTCCATAATTTTGTGGAGGAGATCATGAAAGATGTAAGTCATGGCACGTTGATATGTGGCACCTGCATTTTTTAGGCCAAAAGGCATGACCCTATAGCAAAAAGTCCCCCATGGGGTGATGAAGGTAGTTTTGTGTTGATCTTCTGGCGCAATTAGGATTTGGTTATACCTTGAAAACCCATCCATGAGTGATAGCATCTCATGACCGGCCGTAAGATCAACAAGTTGGTCGATGTTGGGTAGAGGAAAATCATCCTTTGGGCAAGCCAGGTTAAGGTCACGATAGTCTGTACAAATTTGGATCCCCCCAATTGCTTTGGTGACAGGGATGATGTTTGACACCCATTACAGATAATCAATGGGTTGGATAAAGGAGACAGAGAGAAGACGTTAAAGGTCCTCTTTAACAAGGAGTGTAATGTGAGGATGCATCTTACGAAGCTTTTGCTTGACAGGCTTAGCCTCTAGGTTTGTGATAATGTTATGAATGACATTGTTAGGGTCGATGTCGAGCATATCGTTATAGGTCTAAGCAAAGGCTTCACTATGGTCTGAAAGGAATTTGGTATAGTCAATTTGTTCCTGGGCATCCAAAGATTGACCAATCTTTAAAATGTGAGGAACATCAAAAGATCGAAGGTTAATGTCAATAGTCGATTCATTTAACATAACCTATATTTCTGAAGAAAGTGATTGTTGAATGAAAGAGTCATCTGCACCTATGTAGGTGAGAATGGCGTCATCATTTATGCATTAGACAGTGTTGATGGTATCAGATTCATCATCTATCATGTTTGGATAAATGAGAGGGAGAGACCTAGATACCCCACCTAGTTGATAGGCTAGGGGTTCCAAGCGAATGGTGTTTATGCAAAAAAAACTAAGAGGGATGGAAACCACCGACTCCATAGGTGAAGATGGGGGAATAAGAAAGTTTGGAGGTGATTGTTCTATGATAGGTTTAGGGTGAGGGTTTTTAGAAGTTTCAGTAGGTTCTTTAAAACCCAGGCCATGTCACTTCTTGGCATTCTTTATGGCCTCGTCATTTGGTGGTTCGACGGGCTGGTGGGAGCCTTGTTCATAGTGCCTAAAGCCAAAGTCCCTCCATGCACACCTATAAAGATAGGTATGAGCAAAGTTTGGGTTGCCAAGAAAAGAGAAGTCAGACGTAAATAGTTGGGGTGATGAAAGAGGATTCCCATCAGTGGGAGCTTGATCTAGCCCTCTATAGATGAGATTCGTTTGAAGATTGGGAGGACCATAAGGGACGACCATTCTGATACGATGGTCATAGCTAGGATTGTGATGAAGTTGTCCATACTCTTAAGGAGTCTGGAACATGTCCAAGGTGAGTAAACGGTACTCCCCAAGTGAAAGTCGTTGGAAGGTATCTTCCATAGGGTCTTTTATTGTCACTTAAGGAGGTGGTGTAGGTGTAACCATCATTTGCGTACTTGTTGAAGCTTCTACGGGTGGAGGTGGTGTTTAGGTCAATGTCTTGAAAGGAATGAGAACATCGTTGGGTTGATAAGTTGTGTTGCATGTCTTAAAAGGGGAGGGGTCTGCGGGAATGACATGGACTTGACCGTCGTGTTCAAATTTGACACAACGGTGTAATGTAGAAGGGACACAGGCCATGACACAGATCCAAGGTCATCCTAATAACATGTTGTATTGGAACTCTCCCTCGATGATGTATAAGAGCCCTAAGATTGTTCATGGGCCAACATGAATATGTAAGATGACGGTGCCAATGGTAGTGGCGGTGGTGTCATTAAAAGATCAAAAAATTGTGTCAGTCTTTGACATACAATTCTTTGAGAGGGCTAATTGGTCATAGGCATGGGTGGAAATGATATTGATGCTGGTGCCCCCATCAATCATAACTCACTTAATGTGAGTTCGATCAACATAGGCTGTGATAAAAAGGGTAGCATCTTGATCTTCCAAGTTAGAGGTAAGAATTTCAGAATCACTAAAGGTAATAGAGGCGACGGTGGGTAATGATTGGATTAAGGCAGCTAGTGGTTGGGGCTCCTCAGGTTGGACCTCCACTGCCTATAAATCTTTGATTAAAGCTTGACGATGTTGTGGAGAGCTTTGAATAAGGTCATATAAAGTCATCTTCACGGGAGTTTGGTGAAGCTGTTTCACCATAGAATCATGGATTGCCTCTGAAGAAGTGGGTCGGGATGTACCCAAGATAGAAATCTTGGGTTTGGGTGGTTGAGTAGGTTTGAAAAATGGGTAGGTCCAAGGAATAACAACTTTCTCTTTTGCTTTATCTTTTAAAGCTTGTCACCTAGTGGCCACATTGATGGTGTTAATCTCGAATAAAGGGGGTGAAGGAGGTAAAGGGACCATAGTCTGATGATGGGATTCTGATGAAGGTGAAGAGGTTTAAGAGACATGAGATGGTGTTGGAGATTTGTTGATAGTATCCTCAACAAGAAGGGTATCTTTTTCCATGTATTGGTGAATGACAACCTTGAGGGCACAACAATTTTCAGTGTCATGTCCAGGTGTGTGATGATATAGGCAAATTTGGGTGTCATCAAACCATAATGGTTTTGATCCAAGAGGTTGAAATGGTTTAATAGGTGTAAGAGTGATGTTACAAGTTTGCAAAAGGCAGCGTAGTATCAAAGCATATGAACCCACTAAGGGGTCTGTGCTTGTTGATGCACTAGGTGTTGATGACTTTTGTTTGGGAGTTGTTGAGGGAGATCTCTATACCACCTTTTGGGTTGGTGGTGTGGCCACTCATGTAGACGATACTTTCTTTGTGAGGGGTACCAAATTTTTTAGAGGAGGTATGTTTTTGGTGGGTAAAGGGAGTAATAGAGGCAACTTGTTTTTGTTAGGTGTTGGAGTAGGGAGCACTCCTATTAAGGTAGAAGGATGTGGGCCCAGAATGGAGGGCAATGATGATGGTGGGGAAGGAGTTCTCCGACGTGGTTTAGTAGCCTTCTTTCATACGGTGTGAGGACTACTATTATGGGGGGCGAGATTCAAATCTACCTTCACTTGTGGGTGAGTGAGGTTAGATATGGGGTGAACACCGAGGGATTTAATTGGTTTTGGTATGGTGGATGTTTGTGAGGGTTTAGGTTCAGACATGGATGGCTGAGCTTTTGAAGATTTGGAAGTAGAGGCCTGGTCCTCATTGGAGACTTTTGGAGATTTTGTCAAAGGAGGTTCGTTAGTACGAGATGAAATGAGACGTGTAAGGTAAGGAGCTTTGAGTCACTCCCATAATGCCTCATGTTCTAAGTTCCTTGAATGGAGAAATCTTAAGTTCTCAGCCAATCAAGAGAATGGTTTGGAAGATGTTGGATGAGGCTTTGGTTTTTTAGAAGATGTGGGTGGTTGTGAGACCAAAAATGTGTTAGATGCAGTGATCTCAGGCTGAAGGCGTGAGAGAGCCATTACTGGATCCTCTTCGATTGAAGTAGGTGAAGAGACAAGTTATTCTCTTGGTGGAGAAGGAATTAGAGAATGTGACTCCTCAAGAGGATAGAGGGTAGGGATGATTGTACCTTCTACTTGTGGTTGAAGAGTAGGAAGGGTATGGTCCTCCATTAGTAGTAGGAAGGATGAAGGTGGGACTAGTGGCACTGGTATCATCAAAGCGTCCTCCAATATAAGAGAGGTCGACAGAGAACTAATAGGAGAAGAAGGTTCTTCCACCTATGGAGGAGAAATAGGAGAAGAAGGCTCTTCTACCTGTGGTGGACAAATAGGAGAAGAAGGCTCTTCTACCTATGATGGATAAATAGGAGAAGAAGGCTCTTCTACTTATGATGGACAAATAGGAGAAGAAGGCTCTTCTACCTGTGATGGACAAATAGGAGAAGAAGGCTCTTCTACATGTGATGGACAAATAGGAGAAGAAGGCTCTTCTACCTATGATGGACAAATAGGTTGACTAACCTTTTCAGACTGTGGGAGAGGTTGGTTAGGCATAAAAAGAGAGACCGTGTTGACCGTGCGTATATTACGCTCTTGGGAGTCCTTGGCCATGGTCTGAATGTTATTTTGACTAGGGGGATGGTTGGGAAAAGATTGTCTAAAGATGTCTAACTTTTGGTTAGGTGGCACATTTGGGTTATCCAAGACAAGATCACCTTTATCTAACATATCCTGAATGACGTTCTTGAGGGTTTTACAATTGTCTGTGTCATGGCCTTTGACATGGTGATAATTATAGAAGTCATTCTCCCTATACCATGCAGGGATGGCATGCAAGGGATCAAATTGAGGTGGTGGTCAAATTTGGGGGAGATTGAGGACTCCCTGTTTGACTAGTTTATCCAACACGGACGTGTATGATTCTCCTATTGGAGTATATTGACGTTGTACGTATCATTGTTAGAATTGTCATGTAATGCTTTGAGATGTGGAAGGTTTGGATTGGTTAGTTGTGGTAGATGACGATGATCTAAGTACCACAGCATTTGCTGATCCCTTAGACTTGGAATTGGAGGTAGAAGATTTGGAAGAAGGGTCATTTGATTTTGTGTTGGGGTTTTTACTATGCAATTTGACTTTATTTTCTTCAACACCATAGAGTTCAAGCTTCCTAGCCATGGTGAAAGCTTCATCAAATGTGCAAAACGTTTGGACCCACAAAGTAGATGAGATGTGTTTGGCACACGCTTGTGAAAAGAGCTCAATGAGCTCAGGTTGAGGTAAAGAAAAGGAGAGTTGGTTGATTAAGCCTCTCCAATGGGCAATGAAATCAGCTATTGATTCATCGTCAAATTGTTTGATAGAATATAGGTCCGTGATGGAGACCTTTTTAGTGACGTTGATTGAAAAGTGGTCAAGAAATAGTTGAGCTAGTTGAGTGAAGGTAAAAAGAGAATGACTGGTAATAAAACTATACCAATCGAGGGCAGCGCCAGAAAGTGACATGGGAAAGGTGCGTAGTAATAACACATCATCATGTGCTATAAGGTAACAAGCGTGTCTAAACGCTCATAGATGTTGTTGTGGGTCCTCTTTACTCTGAAAGCGAGTAAACTTGGGAAGTTCCCACTGACTAGGATATGGTCAAATTGGGACTGAAGGATGAATAGGTTCATTACAGATTTGTTCATATGAGAGAACATTTCTTAAACCCAAAACTGATGTCTCAAGATTAGACATCTTATCCATCAACATCTTGATTAGATCGGTTGATGGATTTGCAGGTGGGGCACCCCTAGGTTGTAAGGCATTTGGAACGTGTTAGGAGGGGCGTATGACATAGTTGGTTGCACTTGTATAGGCGCAACATATTGGTAACTAGTCATAGGGACTGATGTTGAAGCCAGGGGTGGTTGTGTCATGAAGCTAGAAGGCACAACTTGACTTGATGTCGCCAGAGGTGGTTGGATGGTGGCAACACTAGCCAAAGGACAAGTAGTCACTCTTGTATTTATGGGTGCAAGAGTAGGTGGGATGGAGATAATTAAGTTTTGGAATGGTGTAGAACTTTTTTGAATGATTTGTGGTTGAGGGGGTACAAAAACCCCAATGGAGGTAGGTCCAAAAATAGAAGGAGAGGTCACACTTTGAAGATTGGTCATGATCGGGTTGTTAGTTGAGGCAATGGCCTGGGTGACCATGGGTTGGGTTACGAAGGTTGTTGATATGATTGTCGTTTCAACTAAGGAAGTTGGCATCCCATAAATTGGGTTGCCTAAAGGATCTCGCATCTGACTTCTCATGAGATAGTGTTGTAGAGCCTTGACATTGAGGTCAAGGAACCTTTAAAAGTCTTGGTCCCCTTCAGGAACAATAGGGGGTTGAGTTGGGGTTGGTTGGATAAGAGTACATTTAGTTTCTGAATTATACTCCATTTGGGGACTTGATATAGAAGGCGAAGGCGAGAGTGGTTGTTGCCTTGCGTGGTCAACAAGAGTTTTGGTTTGACTACGTGTCAAAACCATCCAAGGCAAAATAGATTCAAGTTCTAAAAACTATATGTTTTGGCCTCAAAAAACTAGAACTTGTTTTTGACAGTAAAAGAGTCAGGTTTTTAACTTGTTGTTTGAGAAGAAATTTTTTTGACAGTGACCGACATCGGTAGAAAAATTGATGTCAGTACAGTAAGTTGCTGATGTCGGTCAGATAATTGATGTCGATGAAGATCAGTTGTCGGTGTCAGTGGAAAAAATTGATGTTGGTTACTGTGTATTTCCAAAAACTCAAAAAACTGAAAGTTTTTGGAAGAAAGAAGAAAGTTCTGAGTTGTTTGTGGAGCTTAGAATAATGCATCCTTACCAGCTCAAAAAACTAGATAAAATAGAAAAGTAGATGAAGGCAAGCAAACCCTAAACATTAAATTCCTAAGAATAAATTTTAGAGTCGTGTTGGCTTATCCATTAGAAGAATGTGTTTGGGAAGTTGGGCTTTTAGAACGGGTCCTAAAAGAGGCAGTAGAAGGTTGGTTTCGGGTTAAGTTTTGGTGCTAAAAATTTGTATTAGGTTCTGTATGTGGCTTGGTGCTAGGAGCTTGCTCCCCTCACTTCATGAGCTTAGAGACAAGCTGGGTCGCTTAGCCAATATATACTTCCCCTAGAGTTTATACTCTGCCAGAGAACAGAGTGGGTTCTCCCCTTGGTAGTGAAGTCCAAGTGGGATCGCCAGGAAGGGTAAGGTATCTGCTAGGTGATGAAATCCTAGTTGGGCCTTGTCTCAGGTATGTTTAGATGTTTAGTTGTGAAAGTGGGCTGGTCATGTAACATATGTGCACTACAATTTATTCATAATGTGTTTTAATTACTAAATGAGCTAAATATGCATTTAGGCAGGAATGAAATGCAATATGTTTTTAACCCAAATTGAAATGTTTGTTTAGATGCAGATAAGTGGAGAAAAGGTTAAGAGTGAATTTCATTACTCTAAGATGTAGGAGAAAGGTGACAAGAATAAAAAGAAGATGTTCTTTTTAACTTGTGCTTATGGTTTCTTTTCGAAAGAGAAAGAAAGAAGAGGAAAGATGTAAGAAGAAATCTTATGCATCTATATGAAAAGTTTTCCTTTTAGAAGAAATAAACCCAAGGAAAACTCTAGGGTCCCACCGAGCATGCCAAAATGTTTCTAACTACTTTTTTGCTTATTCACATTCAGAAGAAATAAGAAACTAGAGATAATGGTCAGGGGTTAGATGATACTGGGATGAAGTTGCGCACCGTATCCAGATGATTGAAGGAGCCCCTCTTTGGCTATGGAGGACGACACCTGTAGATAAGAAGAAGACTAAAACAAAGAAAATGTTAGATAGATATATGGTGGACTACCAAGCAAAGCTTGGTCCTAGAAGTGCAAAGACTTCCTTGAGGGATGACAGTCCACTAGTTGATAAAGAGAATGTCGTAATGGAAAGAAATAATGAAAGACTTAAAGAAAGAGAAATAGATAATGTGTACCTGATTCTTGCAATCAGTCTTCCATAGTCGTCGACGTCGATAGTTCTGTCGACATCGGTTGGTCAAGGTTGCTAACGTCAGTTAGGATGCCGATGTCGATAGGGGCAATGGGCCTTGATGCCGATGTCGGTAGGGGCAGTGGGCTTTGGACAGGTTTTAGGGTTTGTCTGTGGTCAATAGGATGGTTTGGGAGAGTCAAAAGGGTTGTGTAGGGATGCAGGACAATGAATATGGTCTAGAAAAGGGCCTAGGTAGAGGACAGGGGTGGAAACGGAATAAGAATGAGAGGAAGGCTTTTTTGCCTTTTTGGGAAGAAAGTCAGGTTGTCTATCAACAGTGCTCAAGAAATAGCCAATGGACTAATTACCAATGCACTCTAAAAATACTGAAATATAAACCAGAAGAATACTTAGCTCTTGGTGGAGAACCAGAAGTGCAGAAGACTTGTTTCCATTATGGCTGATGCCGAAGACCTCATGCAATGTTTCAATTAGGTGTGGAGTGACTGATGTAGAGTTTCTTAGCATGGAGAGTGATGGTGGAATGTTGATTCCTACAAAGAGTCGAGGAGCAAGAGAATTCGGATCCTGGAAGTAAGAGAATTTGCATTCAGGGCTGCAGCAGAGGTTAGAATTTGGTTTTAAGCAACTGATGTTGGCGATACCACCAGCGTCAGTCGACTGTTGACCGATGTCAGCGGCTAAAGAATGGGTAAAAAGGCTATTTTTAGCCTTTTGCCCATTCTTCCATCTGCCAAGCTTAGTTGTCATTATCAAATAGTCCAAATGGCGGGTTTAATAGGTGCGAGAATTAGTGGGGGAGTTGAAATAGGTCTTAGGTAATTATGATTAGTCATAGATGATAAATGGTCTAAGAGCTAGGAATCCAAGGTGAGATGTCTAGGGGGGATGATTAATTTAAAAATAAGTATTTTAAATTAATAAAGTATAGGTTAGGCATATTGAAGTTAGAAAGGGACTAAGGAGGGGGGGGATTGACACTATTTTGGTGTCTACACAGTAATCTAGTCCCATTTGTTGACCCTAAAAAATCACCAAAACCAAAATCCTAAAAATGGAATATTCATGAATTAATGAATATTCACTGCTAAAAAAAAACCCTACACCTAGGTGAGAAGCTTATATGTAGCTTGATGATTCATTCATCAACAAGGAGCCCAGGTAAACCATATTCCATGAGCACCTCTCAGAAGCAATCAAATCACACCTCCTTCATAATAGACTAGTGCCCACTCGCCTATGTCCATCACACATCAACATGCTCATGTATAGCGAATAAGATCTAATAATATTTTTTTTTGACCCAGGTGGTCTAAGACCTATATTCCCACTCTATATATAATAGAGTAGTTTTATTTTCCCTAAGTGCATGTGCAGACATGTATATAGTCATAGTTTAGTTGTTTTGCTTCCCTAAGTGTGTATCACACATTTTTTTTGTCCCTTGCCATTTTTTATCGAATGTATGTCTAATTTTATTAATTCAATGGAGGGTCAAGCATTCACCCAATACTTAGGTTCATACAGTAGGATGAGTCATAACCCTTGTGCACATAGAAATCACACTTTCAAAGTGATCACATCTTGTAGGCTTCTACAACTCCATGCCTAATGGATTGCTTCAAAGGATACTAGGTTCCTACATAATAGGAAATCAACCCACAAAGGTCACCAAAAGTGTTAAATTTGTAAGTCACCCCTTCAGTAGGCACTAAACTCATGAGTACCACATAAATAGTCATGTGTTTGTGTAGTATCGAGCTCTCTAAAAAATAAGCTCATGTGCAGATGTTTCCCATCCATGCTCACATTCAATGACTAGTTCAGGTTCACATATAAACTAAGTGTTTATCCATGCCTATAAGTAGTTTTTAGTGTGTACCTCATGTAGAGACCCATCATTACACCAACATGATGTGTAAGTCAGAGTACGTAGGCTTCCCCGACTTCTAAAAAAAAAGAGAAGTGTGCATGTAATAGTTCTAAATTATAAAAAGTGTTCTCAATATCTTAAATCTTCTTGAATTCTCTTATTCAAAGACTTGCTCACACTCAAATAATAAATTCTCATGCCAAGTCATATATTTTCACATTTGTGCCCTTGTAAAATGCAAACTACAATCTAGGTTGCACACCATTCCCTTTGTAGACTAATACAAGTTTTAAATATCAGGCACATAATTTTATGAAGGCAAAGAGGGATTTAAACACATACATTTATTCCAATTTCCCAACAGCCACGTGTTGACTTTATATGTCCCTAATCCTATTTATAAAGTTTTCATGCCTTAATCTTTTCTTTAACCTTGCCTAGAGCCACGTGTTGACATTCTACATCCCTAGGCCTATTTGAAAGCCCTTCAAGACGTAGTTTTTTTTTGAAATTTTTTTGGGGGGAAATGATGTCAATTTTTTTCTAAATTAATCTAGTGAGATGATTTCATGTGGAAAAATCTCAGTGACCTAGAGTCCCAAGATAGTCCATGTAGATGTGAAAATCTATTCGAGTAGTTGATTAGTACAATGATGCCACATCACACAATCCTAGTAACTCAACATCCCGAATCCATATACCAAGTTAAAATCAAAAAGACCCCAAGTAAGTGATAATAATACATGTGGTAACTTCCCAAGAGCCCATATTTACAAGGCAAAGTTAAAAACTCGAGTGTCCAGGTGAACAGATAGAGGTTGACTAGCTACCAAGTGGTAAAACAAGTTTCCATGTCAGCAGAGACAATAAGTAAGTAATGGAGAAGAGGAGGGTTAACATAAGGATCATCATCAATACACTATCTTAAATTTGACACCCATATGATCATCAAAACTATCAAAAGCTAAAGATTGACTATGTAATTAAATTAATTCTTAGAATCAAGGTAGCTCGATGTGCAAATCATGGTGCAAATCAACTCCAACTAGAAAAATGCTGAGAGGGAAATGGGATTTGGCTAAATTCATCATGGGAACAAATGCATCCACAAATAAATAAAGGAAAATTTTCAATCCAAGGGAACCGAATCAAAATAGAATTCAATGCAGGGTGAGTGTCAGGTTGTCAAAAAATGGACATGCAATCTCTTCTGACAAATATCCCAAATACCTCTCTAAATCATCATTAAATGTTGTAACTACCCCTTATAGTGGGTGAAATTTAAATTAATGATCCATGGGGTTCTCATCACCTATAAAATTTTGGGGCTTACATTGTAAAAGGATCGACATCTTTGAGCACTATAATGCTGCCAAAGTTTACCCTCTAAGAGCCCTTTCCTAGTATAACAAAGTTATAACCATTTGGGTTTGTAATACTACCTTAGACCTTTAGATTAATAAGAGTTGGTTTACTTTCTTCATTTTTTACATTCTATGTGTATCATTTTTTTATATTTATCTATGGATGTTCATCCCTCTCATTTGTTTTCCTCCCTTCGCACCTCTATGCAGAACCAAAAGTTCTTATAGATTATATTTTGTGTATATATAGGTTTGGGTAAGCATTATCTGTGGACCATTTTTTATCCCTCTTAGTGCTATGTCATGTTCCCTTACCTTTATATGAAACACTTA
Source organism: Torreya grandis (assembly GCA_037957365.1). Taxonomy (NCBI): domain Eukaryota; kingdom Viridiplantae; phylum Streptophyta; class Pinopsida; order Cupressales; family Taxaceae; genus Torreya; species Torreya grandis. The sequence continues at coordinate 1,198,425 of JARHVA010004893.1, forward strand.
TGCATTGCATCTAGTTTGAAGTTTACATATTCAGTCTTTTAGTTTTATTGCATCATCAAGTAGGAGAGGCACTCACTTATTCTTGGTGCATCACCTTTTAATTTCTAGCAAACTCTTACCTTATCCTTCCCTTTTCCCCTTGTCAAATTTAGGTTTAGCATTAGTTGTAGATTTCATTTTGCTCTTTGCACGTCTATGTGTTGGTCATAAACTAGGTACATATAAAATATAATGAAATCAGCCTACTTTGGAGGTTCTTCTTAAGGAGTGAAAGAGTCCCACACCTTGGGGGATGATCCCATTATTACAGTGAGACAATGAATCGCTCTCTAGCATGTGAGTCTAAGGCACTAAGCACAGAAGAACCATGCATCAATGCACGTGAGATCCATTCACAACCATGGGTACACGTTTTGAGTGATAACAAGAACCATTAATAGTAATACAAGCACTGGCATCCTGAAAAAGCATATTAACCATTTACACAAACTTAGGACCAAAACCAAGAGCCTGAAGCATAGATAAAATGAAAATCCATTCAATTCAACCATACACTTTCTCAAAATAAATCATGATTAATAATCCTTCTATTTGGATATGTTGGCCCATTCCATACCTTCCCAAATAGTAATGATGTTGTCTAAAATGTATGTATGTTGGATAAACTCGATTTTCCCACTTTTCACAATTAAGGGGAGAAGGTGTTTTATTTTGAGAGCTAGAGCTTTGGTGATAATTTTTTAAGATATGGTAAGAAGAGTGATGGGCCTCCAATTGGTAATAACTTCAAGGTATCCATATTTAGGAATGAACTTGATTTTACCTTGATTAATGATGGAACCCAAAGAGATGGACAAAATAGATTCAGAATAGACTTTATGAAGATCATGTCTAACAGTATCCCAAAGGGTTTGATAGAACTCACAAAGAAACCCATCAACTCTTGGGGATTTATTAGTGGCCATCTTCATAACAAATTCCTTAAGATCACTTAAGATAAGAGGTCTATCACAGGAAACTCTCTAAGCTTTAGAGAGCTTACAAGGGACAACTCCAAGACATTGGAAGAGAGAAGCTTCATGAGTAGGAGACGTGGGATGGGCAACAAACACACCATGATAGTGATGTACAAAATATTTACAGATATCAATTAATTTGGTAAATCTACTAGAATCACACTTAATGGATTTGATTCTACCTGCAACTTGTCTGGACCAAAGGAAAGAGAAAAAATATTTGGTCACTTTATATCCAAATTTCAGCCAATGCATACAAGTTTGAAGTTGTGCTCCTTTGGCCTTGTAAACCTTTGTTGATTGGATTTTATGTCTCCAAATAGATACCTGGGCTTGCAGTTGAGGTCTAAAAGGCAAGGCCTCTGGCTCGTATGAAACCCTAAGGTATTCACAATTTGTAGCATCATGTAAATATTGTCAAAATATAGTAGCTTGTTTGTCATATATTTTAATAAAGTGGAGGTGTGCACAATGGCAACAACCCACAAATAGATCCAACCAATATCCCAAGAGGGTCTAGAAGCTAGGTTCCAAATTTGAATAATATACCCAATAGTCCACTCATGTTTGAGATGGGAAGTATTGGAGTAAAATTAAGAATTAGGGGATTTAACCTGAGGGGTAGTCCATTCAAAATAGAATCAGATAGGGTGATGATCAGAGAATAAAAAATTTGGGAGCACAACTACAGGTTGATCATGCACAAGAGCAAAGAAGAGAAGGTCTTATTCTACTAGTAGGGCATGATCAAGATGCTTAAGAACTCTATCTTATCCCTAATGAAAATTAGACCAGGTGAATGAGGGATAACTTGACTCTCTCCTTTGATGGTGGTTGGGATTAAACACCCTGAGTTTACTACACATGTTGAACCATGCGTCCCACTCCCCTAGACACCATTGCATGGGAAGATGTCCTTCTAAATTCATCAAACTCAACCATGTTGAAGTCACCACAAAGGATCTAGTGGGCATTTGTAAGAGAATCTACCATCTATATCCAGATCAAGGTGAGTTCTACAACAACATTAGATGCATAAACATTGACAATACCAATAATGCGACTATCAAAATATAAAAGAGTCAAGACCACCTCATGGGTGGGGTTAGAACCTGAGGAAACAATATCTTGAAAAAGTTTAGGTTCCAAAAGAGTGAAAACACATCCATGATCAGGTTCATGATAGGTGGCCTGACATAGGGCCCTAGGTCAGATAGTGTGAGTAACAATCTGAAGGAAGAAGTCAAAAATATTGACTTCTTACATGCATAATTTTTTTCAATTTTGGATAAATTTTGATAAATGTTCCTAATTATATACTTATGCATCAAATCAGTGAGACCTCTAACATTTCAAGAATAGACTAACATTGGGAAACATCAAGATTCATATCATTGCCATTTAGAAGGACTAAGAGGGATGCAAACTGATTGAAAATTGAAGTAGGTGGCATCTATTCACTTAGCTTAAAAGGTTTCCTTTTTTTTGGCACATAGTCCTCATCTATAGAAGGTGAGGGGATATGTGAGCATCGTAGAATAGCTTTGAGGTTGAGAGTAACAAATCTAAGCTTGGAGTTTGAAAATAGTGCCCTCGAGTGGGGTTATGAAGATGGAGTCATAGGACCAAGAGATGGGAAGGAGACAACATGGGTGATCGCTTGAGGTGATCGGGAGATAAGAGGTGTGGGTTTAACTTGTGAAGGCACATGTATCTTGATATAAGATATTGACGAGCTCAAGCCCATTGTGGGTTAGTATAAATATGGCTGGGGTTTGGCATTACCACAGGCAAATTATTTTTCCTATTAGAGACTATGGTCCACTCTTCAGAATTCCCATTCTTGGGTTTTGAATCAGCCACTTTTTCTTGAGGTAAAAAAGGAGTGTGGAGCATTATAGGGCATTCTCTAATCATATGGTATGAAACTTGACACTGAAAACAAGTATTTGTGAATTTAATATAAAGCATACACTATGTGAATCGATTATTACCCACATGTATCTCAATAGACTCCTTAAGATCTTTGGTTGGGTTTATTTCCACATAGACCTTATTTTGAATATGAGATGCATAGAACTTTGGTTTTTCATGGCAGATGAAATGCCTCAGAGACTTATTAAGCTAGTCAACGAAATTTCATACGGGAAGAGGTGTTTGGATAGAATATTCTAATTTGAATTTGAGAATATATAAATAATAAGTGAATTAATGTATGTATATGAAATAAATTCATCCATTTAGAAATCAATTACATAAGTATGAAATAAATTAATTCAATTATTTAGAGGATAATTACGACATTAAAAGTCATGGGATAAGCTTTACATCACTAATTTTCCTCATTGAAACATACATTATACTTAGTATTGTGTTTTTAAATGTGTTATTACTATAGGGAGTGAAAATAATTATGCTATAAAGAATATATACCTTGATATACGTCATTATTTTTATTTAAGAAGTTTTCTATATATTATTGTCTTACTAAGATTTTTAAAAAAGAGATCATTTTTCCATAGATCTCTATAAAATTTTAGAAAAATGAATAAAGTATTTGGGGCCATGAAGTTAAACTAATTTAGAATGAAAATTTAATAATTAAAAATTATTAGAATTCATAATAGAAACTTTTAAAAGTATAAAAAGTTTATATTATGAACTCTAATAATTTTTAATTATTAAATGCAATAACAAGAATAAAAATGCATTTTAATATATAATGGAGGGAAATGAAGTGTCAATTGAACTATTACAAAAGGTGGTAATAATTCTTTCATAATTGATGAATATTGTGACATCATTGACTATTATTATTGATGAGCTGAGGTCTAGAGTACCACAATGCATGTGTTGTGTGGCAACACAAAAGAGGAATTTGATCTTACAATTTTAAACATAGGCATGTAATTGATTTGTCGATGATAATGATGTTAGAATAAGGTAGGAAATACAACAACGGTAAATTATGGTAATATCTATGGACCCAGATCCTCATAGATCAACTGGGTTTTGTAAAGTGATAGAGTCAATTGAAAGTCATACCATACATGAAACTTATGATCGATGAACTCATCTCATATTTTATTCACAAAACATTAAGAAACAATAATCTAATAGTTTTGGTGGAGGATATTGTGGAAATAAAGGTTGTGTGCTACTTCATACAACATGGTAATAAACTATGCGGGGAGGAGATGTGATGTTTCATGATGAGATTAAGAAATGGGGAAGTGGTGGGGAATAAATGAGACATACAAAAAAAGAAAGTGGTGAAATATTTTAAGGTTATTTATACAATGATAGTGAAGAGCAATGGCAGTGTATTTTGAGTAATGAGCTCAAAGAAGCTTGAACATATACATAAGTAAAGTTCAATGGCATGTCACATATATCTGCTTTAACTACATAAAACCAAATTAGATGACTTTAAATCTAATTAGATGAAAAATTAGAAAGATGCATACAAATTAAGTCTAATAATTTATTATATTAGGAAAAAAAAGATACATAACCAATACTAATGAATTTAGAATGGTTGGTCGATAAAAATGGTGTGATGGAATCCATCAATGTGGATTTTATTATGAAATAAAATGAATTGATTGCAAAGGTAACTGTACAAACTAAGTAACAACATAGAATGAAGAGAAATTGGATGATCTTGATGATGGTGAATATAATGAGATTCTACACATAATGAAGAGTTAGTGGATGACCTTCATTATAATGAGATTAGAGAAGTATAAACAATTTGGAGAACACTAATTGTAAATTTTCATTGGATTGAACTTAATGAGGATGGAGAGATGAGTTTATTGAGGTAATCATGGAAAGCAACTCAAAATTTGAAATATTTGTGGATGTATGGCATCCATGAAACAAGGTTTAGTGTAAACATTTATGTTTTCAATAGGATGAGTTAATTTTAATAGTGTTAATGTATTTATGTGTTTATTGACCACTAGTTATTTTTTTTTTAATAAGTATGATGAAGGGAAATGTGCCTTTATTTTGAATAACAAAAGAGAAATAGATCTTATAGATTAGTGTTTTCAATATTTGATTTTTATGTAATGTCATGTTATATGATTTGATAACACTTAAACCAATTAGGTTGAATCTTGTGCCCACACAGGTGGGTCCACAAGAATTTTATTAATAATGAAAATCAAATACAATATAAGGGTGTCTTTACTCCGTTAACCCTTTTACAAAGACAAATCAATATTTTATAGGTTTTACCCATGACTGATAAAACCAACTATTTATGGGAATTCAACCCGTAAGGTAGTTATAGATTAATTAACTCAAAAACATATAAAACTACCTAAACAAAAAATGAAGTAAATTTATCTATGGGGGTGTTTTAATTAAAAGATGCATGCCCCATTTACAAGTATTAATTTATTCTAACCCACCAAAAATTCTAAGCTAATGTTAAGACTTTGGATAAGTCCTAACAAACCCCTCTATGATCCAAAGTTAGGTCTTTGGACACATACCAAGCATTTTTTTAAAATTTTCAAATTTGATTCTGTCAAGGGGTTTTGTGAAAATATTTGTTGTCTGATCAGTAGTTGGGAAATATATTAGATCAAGAGCTTTCTTCGCCAACAGTATTCACAGATAATGATATTTGACATCCATATGTTTTGTTTTGGCATGAAACACTGGATTCTTGGACATCTTGATTGCACTCTTATTATCAATGTATAATTGTGTAGGAGCAATATGAGAAACCTGAAGATATTCAAGAATGCATCGTAAGTAAACAATTTCTCTGGAAGCATCCCATGCTGCAATGTACTCTGATTCTATTGATGAATTTGCCACTATATCCTATTTTTTATAACACCAAGCAATGGTAGTTGAACCCATATGCATAGTGTATCCTGTTGTGGACACTCTGTCATCCACACATCCACCAAAATATGCATCACAGTATCCAATAAGTTTGAAGTTATTGTTGCGGCAATACTCAAGGCCATATGTTTTCATTCCATGAAGGTAATTAAGTACTCTTTTTGTTGCATGCCAATGAATTTATCTAGGCTCATGCTTAAACCTAGACAAAATTCCAATTGAAAATGATATATCGAGCCTGGTAGTCATTAAATATATCAAACCTCCCACCAATTTTCCATATTTGGTGCCATCAAAAAAGGCACTGCCATCATCCTTAGACAATTTTAAGTTACTTTCCATGGGAGTGAGGGTTGGTTTGCAATCGTTCATGCCAAACCTATCTAATAACTCAGAAATATACTTAGTTTGTGAAATGAAAATACTATGCACTTTATGAGTTACTTCTATGTCAAGATAGTAGTGAAGAAGTCCAAGATCTGTCATCTCAAACTGATCCAAAACTCAGAAGTTCTAGTTGACGAATGTTTCAATAGCACAAAAATAACACAATAATAATGGATTCTCTGAGAAGAGACGTCGTATTACTTAAAAAACTGTAATACAAAACATATGCTTATCTCTGAGAAGAGATGTCTGCCTTCCCCTCTCGGGTTACAATGCATTTATACATATTTTTGAAGACCACCTCAAGAGATTACGTGGATTGAGGAATTAATGGGTGACATCTTAACGTCCCAGCATTAAAACAATACAACGCTTGATGACATACGTCCCAGCATTAAACAATACAACGCTCGAGGATATAATCGCTTGAGGACAAAACAAAATGAAAATAATACAAAAGTCAAGGAATTAATTGCCACCGAATGGTCACCTTGAATTGTTGCCCAAATCATTCCTCCCTCCTTGAAAATCAATGGTCCCCATTACATCAAGATTCCCCGTTAGGTGGGGTAGTTGTGTCTTGATTTGATTCACTGTGAGCCACTCACCATGGTGGCTAAGCTGGCCTCTTCTGACCACTCGATATAGCGGAATAGAGCATCCTCTTGTTGTCTTCATCCAAGTATCCACAATCTGATCCTCTTCTACTAGAGCAAGACTCTGTAGATCAAGCTCATCAATGTCTAGTTGTTTTGCCACAACTGAAGTGTCCAATAGAGGTGGGTGATATGGTTTGAGGAGCTCCACATTGAATATTGGATGCAGACCAAGGTAGGCTGGTAGGTTTAATTCAAAAGCATTTTTTGCAACTTTTCTAGTGATGGTGTATGGACCATATCGTAGAGGTTGAATCTTTTTGTGTGGGCCTGCAAGCCGTTCCTTCTAAAGCCGTAACTAAACCTTGTCGCCCATAGCAAAATGGTGTGCAATCTTATGTTTTTCATGGCATAGCTTATACTTCTGATTCATTTTCTCCAGGATGTCATGAACTTGTTCCTAGATATTCTACATGTGTTCAATAAACTTGGTCACTTTTGCTGCCTCAGAGCTTCCATGAGCTGTGTATTCCATGGTGGAGAATGGAACAGCTATATCAATTGGTGCCATGGGTTGGAACCCAAAACATTCTTGGAATGGACTATGCTTGGTTGAGCTGTGCAGTGCCCAATTGTATACTTGTTGGATGAATGGAAGTCCCTCATCCCATGTGCGTAGATGTTTGGAGTGATACATCCAAATCATATGAACAATCAAGCAGTTTACCACCTCAGTTTGACCATCAGTCTATGGATGGAAGGCTGTGGACTTCATCAACTTAGTATCCATCATTTTCCATAGAGTAGACCAGAAGATGCTCAGGAACCTGCTATCTTGATCTGAGACAATGGACTTGGGGAGACCAAAATGGAGCCATACATGACTAAAATATAGTTGAGCAGTTTCCTCAGTAGACATATTTTTCTTACAAGCAAGAATAATAGCCATTTTTGAAAAATGATCAACTACCACAAAAATACAGTCTTTGCCATGTTTAGAAGTGGGCAAACCTGAGAGAAAGTCCATTGAGATGGATTCCCAAGGCCTGGTTGGTTCGGGCAATGGCATGTACAATCCTTGCTTCTTATTTGTTGGCTTGGCAATTGCACATGGGGTGCAATATTTGAGATATCTTTCCACATCCTTGCGCATATGGGGCCAGTAGAAGTGTTTTTAAAGAACTGCCAATGTTTTTTCGATACCAAAGTGGCCAGCTATCCTACTGAAGTGTGCTTCCCATATCATCTTTTATTTCTCTACAACATGAACACAGATGTGCCCCATATGGCAGAGGACATTATCTTGCAAATAGAAGTCAGAAACATGTTCACCTTTTTGGAGTGCTTGATATGTGTCAACAAAGGTAGGATTTGCTTCATACAGAGCACCCCAAGTGGCAGTCTCATGTTCGCATAGGTCAAGCACTATCGTGAGTGCAGTAATTGGTGGGTGGCTTAGGCAATTTGTAGCTGTATTTGAGCTCCCCTTTTTGTGTTTGATTATCAGGTGGAATTGCTGAAGATACGTGGCCCACTTTTGGTACCTCTCATTTCATAGTTTGCTTTGCATCTGGATGAATTCCAATGGTCTGTGGTCAGTGTGGATGACTGTCTCTTTCCCCAGGATGTAGTGTTTCTAGTGTTTGTAGGCTTGTACAATGGCATAGAGGTCCTTATCATATCTTGGATATTTCCTGACTGTATCAGTGAAAGTTTCACTATGGTATGCAACAGGGTGGCCATGTTGCATGATGATAGCTCCCATGGCATATTCAGATGCATCTGTCATCATCTCAAATGGTTGATGTAAATCTGGCAAGGTAAGAACACGGGTTGAGCAAAGTCTATTCTTCAAATTCTCAAATGCCCTTTGCTATATTTCACAACACTGAAATGTAGCTTTAGCTCCTCCTTTAGTCACTTGAGCTAGTGACTAAGCAACATGTGAAAATCCAAGAACAAACCTGTGGTAGAAATTTGCAAGGCCCAAAAAGCTGCAAAGCTCTGTGAGGGTCCTTGGTGTGGGCCATTCTCGAATAACCTGAATCTTTTTTGGATCGACGTGGACCCCTTCCTCATTCACAACATACCTGAGGTACTAAATTGTTGTCATTCTGAATGTGCATTTGTCAATATTTGTGTACAACTTGTGCTCCCAAAGAGTTTGAAGCACCTTACGGACATGCTACAAATGTTCTTCCCATGTTTTTCTATAGATGAGAATGTCATCTAAGTAGACAACCATGAATGAATTGGTGAAGAGTCATAGGATGTCATCCATCATCTTCATGAAGGTTTCAGGTGCGTTAGTTAGGCCAAAAGGCATAACCAACCATTCAAAGAGCCCCTCCTTAGATTTGAATGCAGTATTCCAGACATCAGTGGGATCGATGAGAATTTGGTGATAACCAAATTTGAGATCAATTTTGGTGAAGAACTTTGCACCACGGAGCTGGTCCAGTAGATCATCGTTTATGGGGAGAGGGTAGTGATTCCTCACAGAGATTTTATTCAGGGCTTGGTAGTCAATGCAAAGCCTCCATGTTCCATCTTTCTTTGGTGCCAAGATGATTGGGCTAACACAAGGTGAAGAGCTTGGCCTGATGTGACCCCTTTTGATCAATTCTTGAATCTGTCTTTTTATCTCATCATTCTCCAAAACTGATATGTGATACACAAGACTATTAGGCAAAGGTGATCTTGGGATTAAATCGATAGAATGTTTTACCTATCAATGCAGTGGAACTCCTATGGGTGACTTGAATAAGTCATCATATTTTCCTATGATTTCTCCTATCTACTTTTGTTATTGTTTTGATTGCATAGTTAGGAGCGCAACATCGGCTTCCTTAGATCTCTGTGGTTTGACCATCATGAGAACAAATTGCTTTGTCTTCTCCACCATTCTCTTACATTGCTTAGCATTGATCAGGGAAATAGATGTGGGAGGTGGTACCTATGGTACCCTATAGGATCGTGTTCCAAGAGTGAGGGTGATCCTTTGGGTTCAGGATTCATAGATGCCATGTCGCTCATACATGAATGGTTGACCAAGGAGGACATCATGAACGTCTAGATTGACCACATCACACAAGACTTCATCTTGGAATGGTTTTATAGCATATGAAAAAAGACATTGATGGGTGACACAAAGGCCTCTCCCTGGGCTCAACCACCCAATACTATATGGCTTTGGATGAGGCTTCATGGATAGACCTAGACTTTTCAAAACTTTAACCGAGATTAAATTCTTTTGACTCCCGCTATCAAGAATGAAATGCAGAGGCTTACCTTTTACCCATAATTTGGAGTGAAACAATCTTTCTTTGTCATCTAGTCTTTCCTCACAGGTCTGCGATGAAACAATGATGGTGTCAGGTTCAGCATCTACAATTTCTTCTTCATCCTCTTCGACTGTAGGTTGTGTATGAGGCAGAGTAGTAGACGTCCAGTATTGTGACTCAGAGAGCAATGACCTGATGGCTTGACATTCTTCATTGGAGTGAGTTCCAGTTTTGTGGTAATCACACCATTTTCTAGCCTTCCCCTTCTGGGATTTCTTATCTTGAAACTCCTTCTGCTTCCAATTTTGGCCTCATGTTTGACCCTCCTTGTCACTTTTCCATTTTGAAGGTTGACTCTTCTTATTCTTCCTGCCATGCTTCTATTCGATCTTCACTGCAAATTTATATGCCTCACTGAGGGTTTCCAAATTGAAGAGTTCCATTTCCCCTCAGATGTACCATTGTAGTCCACCACGATATTTGAGAGTTTTATGTTTCTCACTTTCTTCAATGCCTAGTCTTGCAGATAAAGAATGAAAAGTGTCTGCATAATCTTGCACAGATTGGTCCTTGCCTTGGCAAAGTTGTTGCCACTGTATGTACAGATCATCATACGCGCTGAGGGGATAGTATTCTTCTTTTACTGCTTTCGTAAAATCATCCCAGGTGGGTTCCACCCCAAGGCCAATGATATCTACATTGAACCTCTTTTTGTACACTTCCCACCAGTTTTTCATGGGCAATGATGATTTCAAAAGAGAAAAAGTGATCTTTTCTCCATCGATGAACTTATTTACAGAGAAGTAGGATGACAGTTGATCCAACCAATTTTCCATTGCATCAGCATTGATTTTGCCTTTAAATGTGGGAATATCAAAATTTACCTGAACCTTGAAGGGTGTTGGGGCACTGAATGGAAGCTACCTCGATGAGGAGCCCCGGATGTGTAGCCGTAGAGCCAGAATTTCCCATCGAAAGTGTTTGAAGAATTTGAGAAAATTGTTGGAGCATCTGCACTTGTTGCTGCTAGAGGGCTTCATTCACCATTTCCTTGAAAATATCAGATGCCTTAATGTTGTCTGCCATTTGAGGTCATTTGGGGTGCACAGGTGGAGCATTTGGAAGCTCTGTCGCTTCCCACCCAAGTTTCCTGTATCCTGACCTCGTCCTCAGGAACATACACTCTCAAGACAAACCGCTCTTATACCACTGATCCAAAACTCAAAAGTTTTGGTTGATGAATGTTTCAATAGCACAGAAATAACACAATAAAAATGGATTCTCTAAGAAGAGACATCATATTACTTAACAACTGCAATACAAAACATACGCTTATCTCTGAGAAGAGATGTCTGCCTTCCCCTCTCAGGTTACAATGCATTTATACATATTTTTGAAGACCACCTCGAGAGATTGTGTGGCTCGAGGAATTAATGGGTGACGTCTTAACATCCCAGCATTAAAGCAATACAATGCTCGAGGACATACGTCCCAGCATTAAACAATACAATGCTCGAGGATATAATCGCTCGAGGACAAAACAAAATGAAAATAATACAAAAGTTGAGGAATTAACTGCCACCAAATGGTCACCTCGAATTGATGCCCAGATCACAAACCCATCTTTTAATTCCTTCTTCATAAACTTGTTATGGTTTTCATCATTCCCTGTGATGAACAAGTCATCGACATAGAGAACAAAAATCACCAATTTCTTACCTTGCTCTCAAAAATAGAGAATATCATCAAATTTACTACGTTGAAAACCAATGGATTTCAAGTACGAATCCATTTTCTCATACCAAGCCCTAGGTGCCTGTTTGAGCCCATATAAAGCTTTTATCAATTTACATACTTTGTGTTCTGCACCCATATGTTCAAAACCCTAAGGTTGTCTCATGTATATTTCTTCCTATAAATCACCATTTAAAAAAGCACTTTTAACATCCATATGATGTACTTTCCAACCATTTAGTGCTACTAAGGCAAGTACCATATGAATAGTGTGTCATTTGGCAGTTAGTGCAAATGTTTCCTCATAATCAATACCTTCTTGTTACGCATATCCTTTCGCAACAAGTCTTGCCTTATGTTTATCAATGGAGCCATCTGATTTATACTTAGTCCTATAAACCCATTTACATCCTATGGGTTGAACATGTGGAGGAGATCAACCAAAACTCAAGTATTATCGGTAAGTATTGCATCATATTCACTTTGCATTGCATGTTGTCAAACATGTTCAGTAAAAGCCTCCTCAAAAGTAGATGGCTCAGTGGAAGTAGTAACAACCATTGCATAGTTCACCTATTTATGAGAACTCCTGCGACCTGTTAAACCAACTTCATCTACTTTCAAGTAAAAAAAAAGTACTTTGAGCCCATTTTGGATACTTATGCAAATTATTCAAATTGGGAATACCAAAATTCTCATCATGTGCACCATTCGAAGGAAGACTTAGATAATTTTCAACATTTTCTAAGTCATCAACCTGTGAATTAGTAGATGGAGAGAAAATTGAAGGGATATTAGTCTCATACCACAAACTCAGAGAATTATCCCCATTATTCAAACCCTTACCTCATTTTGCATTTTTCCTCTCTAACCTGTCAAGTTGAGAATCAATCTGTGTAGTGTTCATAATCCCAAACTCATCAAATATTACATCCCGACTCACTATGAATTTGCTTGTATCATGTGCAAGCAAATGAAACCCCTTTTTATTTTCAAAATATTCAAGAAAGATGCATTTTTGACTTCGTGGTTCCAACTTAGTTCTATGTTCAGTGGGAACTAAAGCAAAACAAAGGCATCCAAAAACTTTGAAGTGTTTAAATTTTGGTTTAAACCCATACCAAGCCTCATATGGAGTTTGTCCCAAAAGTGCAATTGTGGGGGACCTGTTTCTCAAATACACTGTAGTACCAATGGCTTCTACCCAAAACTTATCATCAAGCTATTTATAGTGCAACATAGCACGTGTTGTGCCTCTAAAGTTTTGTTCATTCATTCAGATACTCCATTTTACTGTGGAGTGTAAGCATTAGTGTATTGTTGATGAATACCATGTTCTCGACAATAATCTAAAAACTCATTCAAAGTATACTCATCACCGTTGTCTAAACAAAGAGTGGCTAAGTGTGACCCTGTTTCTTTTTCAACTAAGTGTAAGCAATCAACAAACTTAGTGAAAACTTCTAATTTGTTTTTCATGAAAAACACCCAAGTCATCCTAGAAAAATCATCAATAAACAACACAAAATATCTACACCCTCCGATGGATGACTTTTTCATGTCACATACATCACTATGAACTAACTGCAAACATTTGTTAGCTCACCATGAAGAGTTTTTAAAAAAAAATCTTGAATATGTTTACCCAAAACACATGATTCACAAAGAATAATATCTTTTTAAAACGTGGGCAATCCACTCACCATAATATACCCTTCTACAAGTCCACTAAAGAGTGAACATTCAAATGTCCATAGCGGAGATGCCATAACCGCTGAGGAGACATAGTACCTGTACCTATGTCAACAACTGCCACAAGTTCTACAGTGGGAGGAAGCACTTTAAAATGCAATCTAACCAAGTTTCCATCTTCATATCCTGTATACATGGTTTTGTAACCATCCTTCACTGAATTAATGTAAATGAGCCCATTTTCAAGCACAATTTGATAACCTTTCTTTCGAATAGTTACCAAGGAAAGAAGATGTTTCTTCAATGTGGGAACATACCAAACATCCTCCAAGTATTTTATAGATCCATTAGGAAGAAGAATTTGAATAGCTCCAAGTCCTAGTGGCATATGCATAGACTTATCTGCCAAGGCAACTGGAGAGAGAGAAGCTTCTTTGAAAGTCCAAAAGAAGTCTCACCTAAATGTCATATGTTCGATTGCTCCTGGGTCGAAAACCCATACATCTGTGAGCTCATCTCTAGCCTCATATTTCATATAATCAATGTGTCATAAAGTAGTGAATGCAGATTCATGAGCAACATTGTTAGAATCATCATAGTCATGATCAACATATTGAGCAGAGTTAGACTTAGTCACTTTTTGTGGCCTCTAAATTTTATTAAAATGAATCCTACACTGAGAGGCAATGTGATCAAATTTTTCACATCTATGACACTGAAGGTTTGATCTACCTCAACCTCTGCCCCTATAAGAGTTGTGACCACGTCCTCTATCACTCATCTCATTTGAATGAGAATGGCTAGATTGTTGTTGATTTGAATAACCCCTACCTCTGTTTTGATATCTACTTCCTTTGTAACCTCAACCCCCTCTATAATTGTTCCCTTTATCATTTTGTTGACTAGAAGAAGATGAATTAGGCTTAGACTCTGAAACATGGGCTTCCTCAATTTTATTGGATTTCTTGGGTAGAGAGAGGTCAAGTTGGATGAGCAACTCAGCCAACTTGTCAAAAGTGATCCTTGTGATCTTGTCAGAGACATGCAACATTTCTACAAAGTTCATATAGGACCCAAGTAGTCATTTTAGTGAAGCAATGACTATAAGATCATCATCTAATTTACCAAACCCATCCTTAGTGTACTCAGTGACAATGTTCTTCAACTTAAACATATATTCCCCCATGTCCCCATTATCCTCTAATGACAAAGTAAACAACTGCATATGAATGTCTATCTTCTTATGTTTAGGTTTCTTATCATACAAATCAGACAATATTTTCCATGCAGTGTAACTATGAGGAGAATTTTCAATATGAATATAAGTATCACGAGTACAACAATATTTGATTAGTGCTAAGGCCTTAGAATCACACAAATTAAATGCATCAAGTTTACCATGTTTTGTTGGCAATGTGAAATTTTCATTCTTAACAATATCCCATAACTTATTAAAGATTAAAGTAGCTTCCATCAAATATTTCCAATCTGAATAATTAGAAATCATTAATCTATCACCATCTGAAAGCAAATTCTGAATCTTTGGCATCTTGAAAGAAATGCAAATGCGACAAGAAAAAGCGAGTGCGACTTAATGCAAAAGAGAATGCAAATAACACCACATACACCACACTTCATAGATAGCACATTGCATAAAACACTTGCTTCTATGGGATTTTGCACTTAACCTCCATGTAGAGCAAAAAATGATATTTTGATGGGTTTTGCACTTAACCACACCAAAAAATCAAAAATACACCCTTATTTTTCTAAAATACAACCTTATGCCACCAAGTACACCCTTATTTCACCACAACAATGTAAAAGAAATAGAATTCAATTCCCCTTTTTCAAGTTTGAAAACAACTTTAGACAATATGTATGCATTTCACAACTTTCAAAGCATACGAAAAAGGAATTAAAAAGAGAATATTCTTTTTACAAAAGCATATTCTAAAAAATGAATTCTTCCAAAAAGAACGGATTTGAACCCTTGACCTCCTCCCTTCAAAGCTCTTCACAAAATTATTCTTTCCACGTACTCTTATATTATGCATCCAATTTTCAAAATTTGATTCCACATGAGTCTTTCAACTTTGCTTTTCACCTCAAATTCACCTTGCTCTCCGTATTCACCGTGCTGTCAAAAACAAAGCTCTAATACCACTGATAACACTTGAACCAATTAAGTTGAATCTTGTGCCCACGCAGATGGGTCCACAAGCATTTTATTGATAATGCAAATCAAATACAATATAAAAGTGCATTTACTTTGTTAACCTTTTTACAAAGACAAATCAATATTTCATAGGTTTTACCCATAACTGGTAAAACCAACTAATCCTCTAACCAACTATTTACGGGAATTCAACCCATAAGATAGTTATAGATTAATTAACTCAAAAACATATAAAACCACCTAAACAAAAAACTAAGCAAATTTATTTATGGGGGTGTCTTAATTTAAAGATGCATGCCCCATTTACAAGTATTTATGTACGTATGCAAGTAAAAATTAGTTATAAAATTGTATTATTGTAAGGTATTTGTGTGTTTGTCGATCATTAATTCGGATTAGACTCTTATTAGTATATTTTCATTGTGTTTTTGGATGTTCCCTACCTTTTCCCATCTCATTTTTTTCTCTATTCTCATTTTCCATAACATACACTTTATGATTTTGCGGCCCAAAAAACATATAGTGTGTACTATTTTAGAGTTTCCTTTGGATTATAGATTTCATTTTGTTGGCTTTCTCATTCATTGTATTTCGATTGCAAATCAAGAATTTAAATTTAAATTTGAGAAGTCTATAAATAATAAATGCATTAATACATATATATGAAATGAATCCATCTATTTAAACATCAATTATGAAAATAGAAAAACAATTAATTCACTTTTTTTAAAAGAAATCAAATAATCGGAAACATTTATTTCTCCACCCTACATTTGTTCTCTCGATCAAATTCATAGGAGAGACTTCACATCACCAAATTCCTTGATTGAACATGCGCATTATTCTTAGTATTATATTTTCAAATTTGTGCAAATACTTTGGAATCCCGATAATAATCTGGTTACAGACAACACATACCCCGAAATACATCTCTATTTTTAAAAAGTTTTGCACATATCGTTATCCTACTAAGATTTTGTTTTTTAAATATCATTTTTCCATAGATCTCATAATGGAAACTTTTTATATTTTAATATTCCGACGGGCGAACAAATGATACATATTTGGATACCATAGTCTTTTCCCAAAAATATCTGTTTCTAATCATACATATCATCTAATTTGCCCCCAACAATCCGCTTATCAGTCAAGATGTCCGGTGACACCAATGGAGTCCAAATATCCAGAACTAGATCGGCCATGAAGCCCAACCACCTCGCCTTTAATATCAGCGTCAAAAGTAATCCAATCAGACACCCTGAACGGCCCATATTTTGCAATGTTGGTTTCGAACGTCAAACCTTTGGTCACAGTCCATTTACCGCAGACCACCAATACTCCGTATGTTCTTCAGTATTTCATAATCTTTCAATGATATATTTGGCAGGGCGCTGAAGTATGAGTCTCTCAAGTCTGGGACAACAGTCTTCAGAAATCGAAATCTTGGACACTTCTGTTTCCGTGAGATATATTTGCTTGAGGTTGCTCAATGAAGAAGTAAACGAACCCTGCTCAAATCTAATTCTCTGATTGGGCAGAAGGATATATTCAGAGTTTGAAGATTCACGAGTTGCCTAACTGATTTTGGTAAAGACTTCACCCCTGAAAATCTCAAACCTAAATCCTCTAACAGATTCAGGCACCCCAAAGAGTCCGGTAAAAATTCCAGCCTGCGACAGCAACTAATTCTAAGCGTAGTCAAGGAGGCCAAATTCCAAAGAGAGGTGGGCAAGCTTGTCAATCCCTATTTCCATCAGACGCAACTTGCTGAGTTCACCAATGTTTACTGGTACCTCCCTTAAGCCGGTAATATCTGAATATAGCTCTCGCAAGAATGCCTGATTTGTGATGTGACGAGGCAACTCTTCCAATTTCTTACGCTGAGAAGTTCCAGTACTCGAGCTTTGTCATGTTTTACAGAATGCCCAGTTGAAAAGCTCCTAAAATTGAGACGGTGTACAAGTGTCAACTGCTTAAAAGTAAGTGGCAACATCCTCAACTTCTTGCAATTTGACGAATCTAGATGCCGCAGGTTTGTCAAGTCAGCGAAACGGATGGCTAGTGTTGATAGCTGTGTGCAACTTAACTGCAGATGCTCTAGAAGGGCAGAATTCTTCTGGCATACTCCTCTGCAGATGCTCCAGTAATCATCCACAACTATTCTTTTCAAATGCTTCAGACATCCTATTGACTTTGGAAATCTTCGGAAATTTGCGCAGTTAGAAATAACCAACTTTTATAACTGCTCAGGAGCCTGCATCACATTTTCAATAAGTTGGATCAAAAACATGATACAACAATTATAAAGAATTTGTAATATAGATTTAAAACAGCTGAAAATGAAAGCGATGAGGGAAGATTTCTCTGCCCACTTAAAATACAGCGAAGCCAAACCGATTCTCTTGATACTAATCTGCAAATTACTTAATGAAAATGATGTCTTCTAACAACAAAATTTTTTAATCCAAGCGAAGAGGCTGCGAGGCCACGTGCTCCTTCCTCAAACTCACTATTTAATCCAGCTTTGTGGTTGTTATTCCTCGAATGCTAATTATACTCTGAACATAAAAATTTATAAAAGTTAAAAGGCTTACCAAAACAACTAAATAAGCTCTCCAAGCAAACAGACAAACAGACACACAAGTTTTTAACAACTAAAGAAAGTATTAACCTCACCTCTGGTTGATTCTGAACATCAATAATCTGCCCGGGAGACCAGAGACGATGGGGTGACTGTTGATTTGCAATTTTCCTTCCCAAATCTCTCAAGTGGTCATGCATTCTTATGCGATTCTCCTCGTCTAACTCCACAAGACACTTATTTACAAGCTTTTCTCAACTGTGCAGGTCACTCCATCCTAATCCGTTCCATATTCAATTGCCAAAATATTCTCTTCGCCAATGAAGAAACAGGCTGTATCTAAGAATATCTCTCTTCATCATCTAGGGCATCATAGCTTAATCTTAGCCTCTGTTTGACATCTTAGGCCAATATTCTGGAGTGCTTATGTAATTGAGATTCCTAATATTCCTTGCGAGAGTTGCCATATAACTCTCCTTCAAATACTTTCAGAGACGAAGGCAATCCACTGCAAGCATCTAAGAGCTTTTTAACAAGCTTCTCGAATCTAGCCAGTGGAAAAGGCTGTAAAAAGGCACACCAACAAAAAAGCTGCTCGGCATGAGATGGATCCAGCGATCTTATTTTATAAATGGACCAGATGCCCCAACATCTAAAGACTTCCAATCCCTGGGTTGTAACAATGATCAAACTCCCCGATCCAAGGCTTTCCTTTGCAGGCAACTGAGCATCCAATTATCAACGTCATCCAAAACAAGATGCAAAAAAACAGATCTCAAACACCTTGCAAGAATTCCCTTGCCTTCTTCCATACTGTCAAATTATACATCTTTTAACACCAAGATCTTCTAGAAGTTTTTTTTGCTTCTTATACAACACAAATTTCATAGCAGCACGTCTAACATCAAATAGAAAATTAGATCTTTCCATAGATGCCCATTTAATTTTGTATATTTCTTTAGCGAGAGTGGTTTTGCCGGAACCGCCCATGCCCCATATTCCTACAATTTGCACATTGCAAGGAATTTGGGCAGATTGTAGCCTAGTTGTTTCAAACTTCGAAGTCCTTTACAGCTACATTTAAGCCCACTAGATGTTTTGCAACTACTAATGGCTCATTTTTTATTATTTTCAATACATAATTCACAATGTTCTTCAACAGCATCCGCTCATCACTAGACATATAGAACAACATAAAAGAGAAGTAGAACAAATATCACTACCAATAACCATTATAGCAAAAATTCGTAAATAAGGAAGACTGATTTGAAAAGGACAAGTGCTGGAGGCAGAGTCTTTGGTACTCATTATTATCACTGATCTGACCAGAATTAAATGAAACATTTTTTAGTGCATTTTTACACCATTGAAGCTTTCCAGAGCTGTATCTACCCTTCCTTTCATGTTCGGAAAATGCACGAGCATAGACTCCTTTTTCAACCCATCTCAGATCAGTAGGCTGAACATGGTAGAAAACTGGGACAATTGGGGGTGCCAGTTTTGAGCATAAATGACAGCTCCGCCAAACACCAATGGGGGATTCTGCATGCTTCTTTGGAAAAATGATATGTGAAGCGAATCACTTTGTATAGTATCTTGTATTGCTTTGGGCAAGAACTCCCCCAATTCAAGCTCTTCTGAATCGAGAAAAACTGTCAACTGCATGTGAGTGAGGGTATTATAGAGAGTGGTGGCAAGTGTATGTTTGACATCGGGTCACAGCGATTAATGAATACATCAAATGGCAGCTTTCTAACTAGTGTTGAGGACGTAGCAGAAGTAGAAGGAGATGATGCGATTCCCTCATATGTAAGATCGTTTTTTGGATGCTGACTAATGGTAGAAGTAGATGCCACTGAATTGAACTGATTTGAACACAGAAAAATATAAAGAAAAGCATTCCAAGCATGATGAAAACAGGTTGGCTGTTGAGGATGTAGCATAAGAAGACTCATTTGTAAGCTCATTCTCTGGTTCATGACCAGCTATAGAAGTGGATGCCATGGAATTCAAATGCGCTGAACACAAAAAAATAGAAAGAAAAGAAAGACAATTAGGGTTGGTATTGGAGGTGAAGTGGTAAGAAGAGGGGTAACTAGCGATTGTCCCATAGGTATGAGTTATGCCAAAAGGAATGAATAATTTTTTTCTTTTCATTTATGGAGTATATTCCCCTTTTAAGTGTATGATGTGGGCATTCCCTAATGTTTGAGAATTAAACCTACCAACCCTCCTTGTCATACGAGACCAATTGCGAATCGACCACCTTTTCTCTCCACTGATGACTCTTCTACCATGACAATCACATTGTATAAAAAATGATGCCCCCTTATACACCCGTGTGGCATGCACTTTGAAAAGCTTTGGTACTCACTTCAACTGCAATGAAAGCAACAAGATAGACTCCATAACTTCAATTTATTGCCCCCACATTAGCTTGATTTGATCTGCACATCAGACATCGAGTGCTTCTGTAATCAAATAGACAATAGTCAATAAAAGATGCCACCACCATGCAAGCTACAAACCCCTTTGTAATGGGAGCAGGTTATGTAAATCCAACAATTGCCATGAAGTTGGGGCATGTGTATGATATGGGCCATCTATTGTACAATATCACATGAAATACCATGTCATTGCCCCTCATCATCACCATCCAACTCACTTTGAAATCTTTCACCATTTACAAGTTTTGTATGACGTTGCCCTTTATTCCATGGATATGAGTATGGTGTTTTTGTATGTGCTTAACTTGATGTAATTTCTCTAGGTGTCAATATATTGGCAACATAGACAAGCATAAGTTACAATATAAATTGTGGAACCACAATGTCTTATCCCCATATAATTGACATTGCAGCATTGATTTGAGTCACACATCGAACATAGAGCCTTCTCTCAATCGAATCAGCATCATATCGTCCTCGCTAACAATAGCAAACATCCAATCAAAGAACCCCCCACCGTGCAAGTTGTGTACCTCCTTCTGATGGGTGCAAGTCATGTAAATCCAATAACTTCCTTAAATCTGTACAATCTTCTAAATGCCTAAACATCGGCTCAAATCCCAACGGACACAAATGCAATATATCACGAAATCTGAATAACACATTTTGCATGAAGGTTTGGAATTGGAATGATGATGATTTTTGGCACAGATTATGCTTACGTACAATATGGAAACGATTTTCCATCAACCACATCACACCATGTCTGACCACCTCGGTGGATGGCTCAAAAAAATTATCACAGATAGTCGGAGTGCTTACAACTTCAATTTTGATACTGCTTATATGTACCCATGTCCACTTTAATTTTTTGTCCATGTTCCAAATTGCTCATGGTTGCTTCTAATTTTGTCGACGCAATTGTAACGAAAACAATTTCTCCATTGCAATCATCAAGATAGAGGGGGACAAATTCTTTGGAAATAGAAATGTATTTCGTCCATATATCCTCAAGGGGTGTTGAATCTGATAACCACAGTTGGCCTGACCCCAACATCTTGGGCTCTTCAACCAACCAATACAATTGTCCCCTGGTCGAAATCGAGGGAGTTGCAGTTTTGACATAGTGTTTGGGCAATGAGGCTATCTCTTTCCACGACGAATGTAAGCCATCACGTAGAGAAAAGTCTTGCATAGTGAATCTGATCCCAATCGGTCTACCCTCCATTCTCTGGTAATGGGATTACAAATATAATAGATGTTGAAGTAGTTGAATCTGTGCCTTTATGTTGTATCTATTTTTTGGGTTGATTTTCTCAGCGTTAAGAGACACAGCGTACCTCGAATTCATGCTATTAAACTCAAACTCAACTTCCACCATCTGATTATTGTCATTTCCATCAGTTGAGGAATTAAATAATCCCAACTAGCAGCCATGGCTCTCTGCATGTGCATTTACGTTTTGAACGAGTCCTCCGCCATGCAGCCGAACCCCATACTAAATGATACCATCGACTTTTCTTACTTTCTGGGTCAGTAAGCTCAACTGTATCCAACTCCACATCCAACACGGGAGTGGTCATTGCTCTTTCTGAGTCATCAGTATGCTCAATATTGCTTGATATCATCAGAAGCAACTATTTAAGAATGTTAACCATGCACACATAGTGATCAATTGTAGGTGCAATGCAATTAGAGTCACTCATGTCATTGAAGTATTTACAACGCTCATCCACTAATCCTACGTATTTGCATGCTAATAAAACACATCCTTTATTGTTAGGAAAGCACACACTCTACAGCAATAGAATAATAACAAAATGCAATAACAAAGATAAAATTAATTGACATAAAAATAAACATGCAAGAGACAAAACACTAAATTTACATGGTAAAACCTTAGCAAGCTAAGGAAACATCCATAGTGCAAGTTATCAAACTTTTATTTACTCAAGATGAATAGATTATATGTGAACTCGTTGTCATTCTTTGTCTACTACATGCAAACTCTACAAAGATAAATACATTTAATTGGCATAGTACCGTTTTACTTCCTCCTCCTAAAAATAGAGTGGAAAAATGCCATTAAGATTTTCCTTGCTAAAAATAGAATTCGGTTAAATTCGTATTTCTAAAAATAGGGGTTGGACTCTTTAATTTTTGCTTTAGGAGCATTGCCCCTAAATCCCCGCCTCCTATCGAAAAGTAGACTATAAACCGCATCACAAAGGAATCCAAAATTTAACTTTGTTGTCACATATCTAACATTCATTATTTTAAAGAGTTCGAGAACATTCTTGCAAAAGCCATTTTGTGCATATCCTGCAATCTGAGCATTTCACGAGACCAAAGTTCTTTCAGACATGTTGTCAAACAGTCCTCTTGCCTTGTGTATGCTTCCACATTTTTCATACATGTATATCAAGGCACTTGCAACTACAACATCTGAAAGTCCACTTTTGATTATGCTTTGATGGATGTCCATGCCCTATTCCAACATGGGCAATGTGAATCATACACTTCCGTGCTCAATTTTTTGATGGCAAACAGGGATATCAGATCGTCTCTGGCAACCACAAGCTGAATAGAATGAATTTCACCTGGGTTTGGAAAGTTTTTTTTTCAACTGAATTGAGAGAAAGCAATTTGAATTTATATTCATAAAAAAATCCAAGCTAGATTCGAGAAACTCTGTTTTCATCGAGATCAACAGAGGCAATGCCCTTACAACAACAAAAGTTTTGCCTAGTCTTCCTCGGTGCCTTCTTTGTAAATAAGGATCGGGTTAATTCAATTATCTGTGTAAGATTGATCGAAATAACTACTCTTCACATGGAAATCACACAATTTTTTCGTCATTATTACCTGCCACGAACACATCCAGCGCCATTTGCAGTGAAGGCAAAATTATACTCATCAGTGCTTTATGTTGCAAACAAGTCCACCTCCATGCCGCTGAACCCCATACTCAACAATACCATCAGAAATGAAACTTCCGATTATGCTTTGATGGATGTCCGTGCCAAAGCTCCCATTTTAGCACAGGCTTGTAGGATGCTAGCAAAGGTTTTGGAGTTTGGATTTACACCTGCCAATTCCATTTGCTTAAAAGTTTCCACATCTCTTTGAGACATTTTGTCAAACAATGCACATGCCTTGACTAAGCTTCCACATTTTGCATACATGTCTACCAGGGCACTGCAACTACACAATCTCACAGAAAAATGCTTTTGATTATGCTTTGATGGATGTCCATACCATGTTCAAAAGCTCCCGTTTTTGCACAAGCTGGGAGGATGATGACAAATGTTGTGGAGTTTGGCTTTATACCTGCCAATTGCATTTGCTTAAATGCCTCTGAGGCTTTTTCAAGGAACCCATTTTGTGCATATCCTACGACCATGGCACTCCAAGAGATGACATCTGGCCGACACCTTTTGTTCAAAATCCTTACAGCCTCGACAAGGAAACCATTTTGTCCATATCCTGAAACCATAGCATTTCATGAAACCGCACTTTATTCAGGCATTACGTCAAATAGTTCACATATGCTTCCACATTTTGCATACATATCTACCAGGGCATTTACAACTACAACTTCCCCTTATCTAGGTTGTATCTTCGAACCACTTGATTTCGAAGTTGTGTTTTTAACCCCTTCTTTAAAAGATAATGGCTTGGAGGATGAGGGCATCCCTGAGCCCGCAGCTCCTCCCCACAATCTCCCCACGAAGTGGATAATAGTGTCGCTGCCTAATTCGTAAACAGCTAGTGGGAGGTGCTAATCTTCGCTTTAGATCTGCCACCAGATCTTTTGGATGAACCCAAAAAAATAGAGTTTTACCATTTATGGAACGGACCATGATTTGAAACCCTGATGTATATCTGACCTTTAATTCTCTCCTGTGTTGTTGTTTCTGTTTCCAAAATTCGATCAGGCACATTGTCAAACAGTTTGCCTTCATACTCTATAACTTGAAAATTAGAAAACGCAGTCCATGAGATGATAATTCTCTGAGGCATTTTGTCCAACATTGTTTGTACATCCTTCCTACAACCACACTTCGAAAACTTGTCAGTTTCTATAGGATGCATAATGTCTTATATGATGGTTGCTGCACCAAAGAGGCGTTTTGAGTCGACGTTGACCCCATAGGATGACTTGATTCGTATCCCCTGGACAACGACTGTTTGTCCCGCACCCATATCCATTCTAGAGTCTGCAGTTACAGTTTGAGGAGTAACATTTATACTAGAGGAGTACAAGAAAATTTCGTGACATTTGGAAAGTCGTATCAAGGCGCACCCACATGTCAACTTCCTTCATACACTTGTCTTTTATTTTAGCCTACCCGAGTGTTTTTTAATTTAAAGAGTTTCGTCATAGTCTATGGGTTTGTGTTTTGACATGATCATCTCAGTTTGTTTTTTTAATGAAATATATCTATATATTAATTAAACAGAAATATACAAATAATTCACAAAAAAAAATAAAGGTGGTATGAAAGAACGTCACGTCATATTAGGTAGAGTTTAGAAATAAAATTACAATAATCAAAATCTACACAGTGTAAAAATAAGTCACAAAGTCATTAAAAAATATAACTTTTAAGTACGCAGAGGAAGGCCGGAAGACAGAGGAACCATATCATCAGGGTCCCAGCCCAAGCTTAGTAAGTCATTGTCATCTGGAATAAGCTCCTAGCTAGTAGTCTAGGTAGTGTTCATGTCATCATCTTTTGCTTGTGTCTGAGTGGGCAAAATGGCCAAAGAAAACCTGGGGAACTTATCCAGCACATCCATTCGGCCTCCAGGTGGCACCCCCCAAGAATTTGGGCATGAAGGAGGAGGAGCACCCTAGCCATCCTACCCAACAGGGGAAGGAGGTGGCGGTTGCCACTCTTGCTGCGACCCAAGAGGGGAAACGCATTGGTATGGGGTGTTGCTATGAGAGCAACACTTGGAACAGCTACGAGGATGTCCACCATGAGGCAGTTGAGGCACTCTATCATCCAATCTGGGATCCCTGGGTAGAGAGGGCGGAACTTGAGCCATAGTACATGGAGCATCTCCTCAATAGGAGAGGAGAGATTGAAGATACCCAAGCTCCATAGCCACTTTATTGGCTTGGATTTGAATCTGTAAAAGAACATTGGAGATAATAGAAGATTTGTGTAAAGCAAAAATATTACAATCAGCAAAAGCATGATTAAACACATAATTATTTCTTTCTTTCCAAATTTAGAAGAGAATCTCCACTTTAAAAGTATGCCAGATTTGCATGTGTAGACACCTAAAACTGGCCACCAATAACCTCCAACCAAGGTTTTCGCCAATTTCCACCCAAAATGCACAATTTGGCCTAAAAACACTAAAGCACACTAAATGATTTGAAACTGACATATTCAAGTGCCGATTTTGGCCAGGGTATCCCTAAATGGGGCAATGCAATTTATGGGCCAGCTAATTTTGATCAGATCATTTCGAGTCAAAATACCAATTTTGCACCTAGGTGCTCTAGATTGTTCTTTCATATCAAATCTCTTACATGAGATGCATGTCTTTGTTATTTTGTATTGACAACATCCTAAATTGAATAACAAATCCAATGCATCTGACATCGACTTCTAGTTCCAATTCAGTCATATTTTGGACCAATAACAAGGCATTTTGATCAATTTGAGTAATTTGTGCACAAAGTGCTTAAGCATGCTTAAGAGCTAATTAACCCAAATCAAGGCATAATTAAGAATTCCATGGAAACTTGTTGAAAACTTATTTTTGGAAATGGATATTGAATATATACATCCTCAGGTGACCTCATTTCTTGGAAAGACATCCCTAGACCATAAATGCCACAAATATCAGGATTCATGCCCTTCATGCCTCATCAATGCCTTCCATGTCTCTTAATTGCCCCTTCTTCCATTGTCGTGATGAGGACAATTATAAACTTAATTCCAAAAATTGAATTAATCTTCAATCACACATCTCAATCATAGGATGGATGGTTCAGGTTGATTTTAGACATTCTCAAAAATCTATAAATAGAGAGGCCATAAACATCATTTCTAAGACATAATTATGTAAAGTTATAATGCAAGATTGGTTCTAAAAGCTTCATGAAACTAGTGTTACCATGCCAAATTGATTCCAAGCTAAGCCAAGCCAAAGCCACAAAATGCCAAGGAGAGATGGAGGTAGCCAAGCTTCCATTGTCAAAGACTTCATGAGGTCAAACCGAGCAAGCCACTATAACAAACATTTTGGAGCATCCAAAGAAGGTAAAAGAGGGTTTCTTTTGCATTTTAGTTGTGTGTTTTATTCATGTTTGTTAACTAAGCTCTCCCTAGTGTTTAGGCCTAGAGATGTTATGCTAGTTAGTGTGTTTCTTTCATTTTATTTTTATTTTGAAACTAACACCATACTAACCATCCTCTCTTGAGTCAAATTCCTAGATTCACATATGGCACGCCTAGTGGGACTAGACGCATCCCACACATGAAAAAGATCATTTTGCAGCTTTAAAATCTTCATTTGGATCATTAAAAGTCTTGCAAATTGATTTTTTAATTTTATTTTGCCATTTTTTGTTTGCCATGGGTTTACACAGTAACTGACGTCAGTTAGTAAAACTGACATCGGTTGGATAGCTATCGTCGATCACATTGGTATAACCGATGTCAGTTAGATAACCGTCATCAATTAGCAAATGTAACCATCGTTAGTTAAATAACCAACGTCGATCACTGTGTTTTTCTTAAAACATAGATCCGAGAGCTTTTTTTTTAAAGTTCATTATTTCAAACTTAAAAGAGCTTCAAGGATAAAGGACATGCTAACATTTTTGTTGCAAGACCAAGCTGGACATTTGCTAAAAACATGTTTAGATCACCTTTTGCATGCTTAAAAATCAATTAGGAACCTTGTTTTGGTGTTTAATAAAAAATTTAGATGTTTATGGTGAATGTTTTCAAAGTTTGCAACTAAGACCAAGGGGTCAAATGAACACCACCTCATTTTCGAATTTGGGCTTAAAAATGAACTCACCTTTCCAAGCTTTTTTTTTTATTTACTTAGTTTTTTAAGTTAGATTTTGTTTGGCAAAAAGAGGGATGTCACTTGTATACTCTTCCATTTGTCCCCTTTAGGAAACCCTTGGAATCAAAAAGCGTCATTCCTATTGCAAATAGCCTAGTCCAAGGCTTAGAAAGAAAGTCATTTAAATCACTCCCCAAAAACTCGTCAAAGTTTGGGTGACCTTGAAAATGACCCTAAAGTCTTTCTATTATTATTTTATTTTCATACAAACTTGGCTTGCGAGGGGGACGCCATTACCTCTCGCAAGTTCTTTAGGGAAGCTTTGACCTGGGGTTTCACCTCCTAGCATTGACTTCACATACTCCTTTGGAGTTACACACAAAACGAATCTGTATTTAGACATTGCACTACACTGAGCAAACAACAGGATGTAGTAGTTGTAAAAAGGACTAGACATTTTTACAACTAGCCAATGTCACGATCACCCAATTTTTGTGCTTGTTTTTTACATCATTTGACGTGAAAGTCATTGTGCAATGGATTCCCCTAAAAACATTTAAAAGCTTGTTAGTTTAATCAACCCCATATTCCCATACATTTGCTAGGATTTGAATGATTATACTTAGTGTATTTTTGGATCATTTTCTCATTTAGTATGTTTTAAGACTAAAACTTGTTTGTTTGTTCATAAGCCATGTCAAAAAAATGTATTTGAGTCAAAGAGGGTAGTGTTATGATGCCCAAAACATGTTAAAATCATTTTGCCTTTGAGTCTTTTGAAGCATCACATAAATCACATCATTCAAGCATGCTTACGTCGTTAGGTTTCTCAATTTGTTTCAAGACTTGTGTCACATTATGCTGAAAACTATTTGTTTCAAACCATGTCATGTATACCATTTGGACCTTTGTCTTGTGTCATCATGCTATCCAATCTTGTCTATCTTGTTTGGTCAAATCTTAGTTTTTAAACGTTGAGTTTTCAATTAACCTTGTCAAGTTTAGATTTAAACATTGATTGATTTCTATTTAGGCCTCAATTCGTGGCGCTGATACATAGATCTTTCTCTTTTGGGTTGCATAACTTTGATTAATTAATTACCCAAAATTAAAAACTATTGATGGTTTATTTAATGCCTATCCTCATCATTGTTTGTGTCTTTATTTGGGATAGTATAATCTTTCTCAAAAAGCCTTTTACCTCATGCCTTATGCCAACTGATCAAAATTTATGTTTGATTCCATGTGTCATGCTTATGTCAAAGTTGTTTCTAAACTTGTTAGATTAAAACAAATCATATTAGCCTTTATTTCAAGTCTATCTTTTGACGCTATTTGGTTGAAAGTTCTAGCATATGCTTGTTTGTTTGAGCTTAGCTCTTGACTTTGCATTTGGACAAAAGACCTAGTCACTCAACTGTTCCCTTTCCTAGTTTAGACCTTGTTTGGAACACTTTGACCTAGACCTTTGACATGCCAATTTTTATTCAGATGCTTGACCTTTTGTGTGTATGATATTTGACGTTTGATGTTTGACGTTAGGTTGTTTTACGCCAAGTCTTAGCACAAACCATTTTGGAGATACAACTCCACTTTCAGACCACATTGGAGATACAACTCTACCTTTAGACCAAGTTTGAACCATTTGTCCTTTGGACATAGTTTTTTTGGAATTTGTAGAACTCTAAGCCCTTTTGTTTTTGGAGCTTTCATCATTTATGGGAATATGTCTAGCTACACTTATAGTGGAGTCATGTACAATCCAACTTATGATAGTATGGCCACACAAAATTCCATTAGGAACCCCTATAGAAAAATATTTTTTAAGGAGTTTTATTATTCTCCCTACAATACTCTATACATAGAACATAGTCAAAATCTACAAAATGCAAATCGAGACCTTGATTAGCATGAAGAGGCTTGTGAGGAAGACTTTGAAAACCCAACTATAGATAATGTTGTTTGGGATACGAATCCATACCCTCTTTTTAATAATCAACACATGGAGCATAATCAAGAACCAACTTATGAGCCAACTCACAACTGAAATGGTATGGTTTATGAGGAAGACTTGGATACTTTGGCTTGTACAAGCAATCAAGTTCCATGACATCTTTTTTGATCCGATCATTGACTACCCCTAACCCTCATTTGGATTATATGAGCTATCAAGCTTTACAATATCCAAGGAATACCATTACCATACCAAGACCTCATCCTTTGGTTTGTGCGATCAATCAAGCTCCACAATACCCCTTCACGATTCCAGGACCTAGTTCTTTGGCTTGTGTGAGCACTCAAGCACCACAACGCCCTATTGTTACCATCTCAAGACTTTGTCCTTTAGCTCATGCAAACAATCATGCTCCCCAATGCCCTACCATTATCTAATCGCATACCATTCCTCATTCGGTGCCAATCCCATCCAAACCTCAATCGATCCAATCTTTCGAAGACCAAGCTGTGTTCAAAATAGGTATTTTCCAACTCATTGGAAACCAAGGCCAAGAGAACCAATCAATCTGAGATGTTTCTATTGAATCAACCATTTGTGATAAGTCAACCTTTGATAAATTGCCTATTGATCCTATACTAGTTGTCGAGGAGTCTCACACTGATGAACCAGTCTTTGCTGAGTCACTTCTTAATGATTATAACCGCCTTTGGGAAAATTATTGCCTCAATCATGTGCCTATTTTTTAAGACCTCCTATTAGTAAGCTAGTCTTTGAGGAGTTGTTTTTTGACCTTTTTCCCATCCTAAAAGAGTCCCACTCTGACAGACCAGTTTTTGTGGAGCCCATTATGCCATCACAGGTTGTTACTTGTCCAAAACCAAATATTTAACAAGACATCATTGTAATAGAGTACCCATCAAATGAAGAATTAGAATTAGAGTCAAGTTCTATTATTGAACTGACATCATATTTAGTATCAAAATCAAAATCAACATCAGTCTCCACATCGAATTCAGAGTCTCTTGAGTTAGAATCAGATTCAGAAGAAGAATATGTTCGTGAATATTACAATAATGGTTACACATGCCTTGCAAATCAATTTGAATACATTTGTGATCCTTCTAGGATTTTTTAGGATGAGTACTTTAGCTTTGACACAAGTTATCCTAGTATCTTCTACAAATATTATGTAGTCTCTCGCTATTCCATTACCATTCTACATGCCATTACCATCAACCAAAATAGTCATATCATTGACATTTCATTTATCACAAGTGTTGATTGGGATGGACAGAATCATATTTTGTTAAACTGAATGCATGGTGACATAGCAATTGAAGAAGAGCAAGGAGGCCAAGACCACATTCATGTAGCAGAAGAATACTCTCTTAGTGAAACCTTTTTAGAGGCACTAGGATACAATCAAAGTTCCAACTCAACATCTTCTAGTGAAACATTTTTTGAAGCATTAGAAGACAATCAAAGTCAAAAGTCAACATTCCTTAGTGAAACCTTTTCGAAGGTGCTATGGGACAATCAAGACAACTTCATTGGTGAAAACCTCTTTGAGGCACCAATAGTTGAGCACAAAAGTTCTTCACTGCTTGATGAAGACAAAATTAAAGATCAAATCAAAATAGCTTCCAATCTACAGCCTAATCAAATGGTAGTTACTCTCAATATCAAACAACAAAAAAATTTGGTGGTCTTATCAAGAGAACAAGTCTTCGACCCTGTCAAAACCAAAATTATGTCGAATCCAACATCAACAACATTACGTGTGACTGAAATACTTAATCTTCATTTGTTTCCCCACCGTTTCACATTCTATTATCATCTACCATTCCATTTCACAATCAAACCTACCATCCATTATTTATCCATATTTACCATCCACATACACACTTTCCTTTGCAGGTGCTACAAAGATACCTTGTCTCGATGTTTGAAAGAATATAAATCAATGACCAAGGAAGATCACAAAAGCATTCTCAACAACCAAATCTGTAGTCAATTTTTGACAAAGCATCTATTTAGATGAGGTGTGGGCTAGCAATTAACATGATCGTGTATTTTATTTGTATCATTTGTTGATTAGGATGTGTATCTCCCCATCAATAAGAACAATAGAATCATATGGTATTTACTATACCTAGGCCAACAACATGTACCATACCATTTCACATTGCCATTCCATTACCGATATTACATATCCATTTGCTATTATTGTAGATTCCTGGCATTCACCCCATCACTTGGGGGCAACCCTCTTACCATTTTATCCAATCTATCTAGACCATCATTATCTATAGCAATACCATATCATCATATCATTTCATTACTACCTAGACCAAACCCTATTTTTAGTCATCCTACCCAATCCTATTTTGATCTTGATTCATTTGGTTCTTCCCGCACTTTTTGTGAGGGGATTTCAATCAAGTTTCAACAATCAATCCAAGCCATATTTTAAATGGTAGTCTATGAAAGTAGTGTGACAGTTGATCTAGCAAGATATCTTTCATCCTATCAAGTTTGTTTATGTGAGCCCGATTATAATTGCCTATGAGCAAATTAGTGTCATACCAGTTTTGTTACTAATTATAACCACTTATGGGCAAATTAGTATCATTGACCTATGCCATTGTGTCCTAGTTATAACCACCTATTTTTAAACTATGGGAAACACTTGTTTACCATGCATTATCGCATCACCTTGCCATCGATGTTTTCATTTGACTGGCTATTTTCTAGATTCAAGAACTTGTTGGGACCTAGTTGGTTTTTCCTCACCTTTTGTGTGGATGGAATTACTGTGACCTGAGGTTATTTTATGACTATGTGGGTCATGCTCAATTCATGTTGAGGTCACCTCAATCCCCCTTTCTATATGCTCTCACTGTTTGGTGAGTAACCTAAGCCAAACATTCTTGTCATTTTACAAGCAGGTATCTTGTCATTCTCTAACGAGTTAAGATACCTAAAAATGCCAAAAACATTCATAATATTTCAAAAAATCCAAAAATATTTGCCCTATCTAATCCTAGTCAATTATCCTCAATCCACCTTACTGGGGCATTATCATTGTTAGGATGCTTTCTTTTGCTTTTATTTTCAGGCTTTCTATTTGTTTGTTTTATTTTAGGTTGTTTGTTTGTTTGTTTGTTTATTAACTTGCTTATTTGTTTGCTTTTAACACTGTTGCCTTGACTTAGTCTATATGCGTTCATTGGATGATTCCTTGCACACATTATTCTTGAGTCTATCCATATTCATACGTCAATATTATCATCATGGTTTTTATCATTGGTTTATTATTTTTAAGTGTTTATTGGATATCGAGAGTCAGTCCTTATGCATTTTTTGGCCAAGTCTTCATGGTGTTCTATCATGAAGCCTACCATCACATGCTATAGCAAAAATCATCTTCAAGGTCTACAATCAATGGAGCCACAAAAGTTTCTCCTTGTTACCTTGGCAAATCCTCCCATCCCACCCTTGATCAATATAACTCATTTAACCATTCTAGTTGAATAATTGTTAATCAGGATGAGCATCTCCTCATTGATAGTTACAACTGAATCATTCTATTGATCAATCTCATTCCTATATCCATCTCTTTTATCACTTTACACCCACTCATTTTTAATCTGTATTCTAGGTTATATCCTTGAGTTATGCTTACTAATCATCCCTAATTGGGGCATAATCATCTTTAATCAATCTAGGTCCTCTTAATGATTATAACCACCTATGGAAAAATTAGTATCCTTTTTACATCAATGCATGCAAGAATTTTCTCATTTGGATTATCTCAACCATGCGCTGATTTCACCTTTCTTCTTGTTTCTTTTTGAGGGACCATCCATCAACAAATGTGACGGCCACTCCCTCGAGGGGGCATCATCCTAGGCTTTTCAAACATCATTTGGAGCTTTGTTCTTCAACCATCATCTTCTTTTTGGCATACATGCCATATCTCATTATTTTAGAAGACATTACTTTTCCTACGATTTGTAATGCCTTCTCAAATAGGGGCAAACTATAAATACCTAAAAATGGGCACCAATGATCTCCAACTAGGCTTTTGGCCAATTTCCACCCAAAATGCATAATTTGGCCTAAAAATATTAAAGCATGATAAATGATTTGAAACTGACATATTCAAGTGCTGATTTTGGCTAGGGTATCCCTAAATGGGGAAATGCAATTTATGGGCCAACTAAATTTGATTAGATCATTTTGAGTCAAAATACCAATTTTGCACCTAGGTGTTTTGGATTGCTCTTTCCTATCAAATCTCTTACATGAGATGTGTGTCTTTGTTATTCTGTGTTGGAAACATCCTAAATGGTATAACGAATCCAATGTATCTCACATTGACTTCTAATTCTAATCCAATTAAATTTTGGACCAATAACAAAGCATTTTGATCAATTTGAGTAATTTGTGCACAAAGTGCTTAAGCATGGTTAAGAGCTAATTAACCCAAATCAAGGCATAATTAAGAATTCCATGGAAACTTGTTGAAATTTTATTTTTGAAAATATATATTGAATATATGCATCATCAGGTGACCTCATTTCTTGGGAAGACATCCCTAGGCCATAAATGCCACAAATATCAGGATTCATGCCCTCCATGCCTCATCAATGACTTCCATGATGCCCTCCATGTATCTTAATTTCCTCTTATTCCAATGTCATGATGAGGATAATTATATACTTAATTTCAAAAATTGAATTAATCCTCAACCACACATCTCAATCTCAGGATGGACGGTTCAGGTTGATTCTAGACATTCTCAAAAATCTATAAATAGAGAGGACATGAACATTATTTCTAAGACAGGATTATGTAAATTTATAATGTAAGATTGGTTCTAAAAGCTTCATGAAACTAGTGTTACCATGCTAAATTGATTCCAAGCTAAGCTAAGCTAAAGCCACAAGGTGCCAAGGAGAGACGGAGGTAGCCAAGCTTCCATTGCCAAAGACTTCATGAACACAAACTGAGCAAGCCATTACAACAAGCATTTTGGAACATCCAAGGAAGATAAAAGAGGGTTTATTTTGCATTCTAGTTATATATTTTATTCATGTTTGTTAACTACGCTCTCCCTAGTGTCTAAGCCTAGAGATGTTATGATAGTT
Source organism: Torreya grandis (assembly GCA_037957365.1). Taxonomy (NCBI): domain Eukaryota; kingdom Viridiplantae; phylum Streptophyta; class Pinopsida; order Cupressales; family Taxaceae; genus Torreya; species Torreya grandis. The sequence continues at coordinate 1,233,358 of JARHVA010004893.1, forward strand.
AGTGTGTTTCTTTCATTTTGTTTTCATTTTGAAACTAACACCATACTAACCATCCTCTCTTGAGTCAAATTCCTAGATTCACAGTGTGTATTTGAAGGGCATCACAGGTTTGTCTCCAAGGAGGATATGCTACCAAAAGAAGAATTCAGGCTGAAAAGTCTTGAAAAGATCATGGATCGAAGTCCAGACCCTTTGAGCTTTGGAACATAACCAAAAGAGATGAAGAAGCATCTTGAGGTGGCCACAAAAGGGCCAAGTAGGCAGGTGGACTCTAAGTTGGATGAGTCTTCTGCCAACAGGCAAACCTTGGTGCAATATACACCAAGCAAAATGAGCAAGTTTGGGCTCCACACAAACCCCCCAAATAGTATTAAAGCAAAAGCTCCACATTTTAATAGATGATTTCAACCCCCAACAGGCATTAAGCTTGTCAACCATGGACAAATGGGTGGTGAGCCATGCATAGCCAAGCCACAGGGTGTAATTATGAAAAAGGGTCTCGACATAACATTTCCAATCCTTCCACCACAATCAAGTGGAATGGATCAAGATTTTGTGGAGCATGGAAGTTGGGGCAACATTGAGGATCTCTTGATAGGATTCTTGGTCTACATTGGCTAGCTTGAATTTAGCTTTTGCCTCCTCCTAGGATAGCATAGAGTGAGAGTATCTACAAAAGATATCCTAGATGGTATGAATTCTTCTATGGTAAAGCTTGAGTGCATTGACCCAAGGGACCTCTACCAGGGGCATCTCATTCCGAGATAAAATGGGAAACCACTAAAGAGAATGGGAGTTAGTAGAGCACCTAGTCTAAAAATTGAAGCCATTCTAGAGAAGCCATGGTTTAATCTTTTCCTTGGGTTTCCATATGCTTTTGGCCACAAAGGACCTTGTGATTTGGATAAGAAACTGAATGAAGAGTTAATTAGGGAAGTCGAGCCCTTTCCAAGCCTTCTTGTCATTGGGTAAGCCAAAAGATATACAATGTCTGAACAACACCTTCCAAGTTTCTTGGCCCTCAATGGCCCACATAATCCATTTGGCACATAAGGTAGTTCCTTGATGGGCTATATCAATGAGCCCCATCCTTCTAGCATCACGCGTGAGGCAATAATATTCCCAAGCCACCTTGTGGAATCCTTTACCCTTCAGAGAATTGGCCTAAAGGAAATCTTTGAGCAACTTTTCCAACTTTTGGGAAGATTTTTTGGAAGGCACCCAACATGACAAGTAGTACACATGGGTGGACACAAGAATTTTTGAGTAGATTTGAAATTTTTTGGCTAACAAAAGAGACTTTGTTACCTAGAATTCTATCTTCTTAGCAATCTTGGCAACCACATATTCCCACAACAAAGGTGGTGAGGCATCAAAATCAAAGGGGATGCCAAGAAATTTAAAGATTATATCATGTTGGATCCACTTCCAACCAAACTTAGCAGCCCACACTGGCGAAGGGAGTTACGATTGTCTATGGCAATGAGTTTTCTGCCATTAGATACTGGAGCCAGAGGCTAGGCAGAAGGTGTTGAGACACTACAAGGCATTGTCCACATTGGTTTCATCCTCAATGAGAGAAATAAAAGAGTCATCCATAAAGTGACCATTGATCAGTTACTTATCTTTGTGTGGGTTCACGGCATCAAGAGGGAGATAAATTCCCTTAACATGACTCATAGCTTGGGCATTGATAAGAAGATATCTAAAACCCTCAACTATAAGCACATACAAGGTGGGAGCCAAGGGGCACCCTTGACGAATAGAACAGAACAAGCCAAATTTTTTAGAGGTGACTCCATTAATGAAGAGGATAGTTGAGGCATTTGAGAAAAGCATCTGAACGGTTTGGATGAATATGGGCCCAAAGCCTAGGGCTTGAAGCATGGCTATAATGAATGGCCGTTTGATGTGATCATAAACTTTTTCAAAATAAATTTTGATAAACATAACCTATTTTTTAGATCGTCTGGCTCAATCCATGCCTTCCCAAATGACAATGATGTTATCCAAAATATAACAGCTTCTGATGAATCTCATTTGTTCTAGATGCACAATGAGAGGCATCATATTAAGCAGATGGATTGCCAAAGCCTTGGAAATGATCTTATAAGAATCATTCAAGAGGGTGATGGGTTGTTAGTTATATATCAACTTAGGATCTCCCTACTTAGGTATGAATTTGATATTTCCTTTATTTGTATTTGTACCAAGAGAATGCTTGCGAAATGCTTTTTGATAAACCTTATGCAAGTCACTACCCGCAAGGTCCCAAAGCATTTTATATAATTTGTAGGGGAAGCCATCAATGTCAAGGGCTTTGTCATTAGCCATGTGAGACACAGCTTCATGTAAGTCATCAATAGAGAGGGGCCTGTCATAAACCACCCACTAGGTAGGAGTGAGTTTGCAAGGCACCATTGAAAGGCATTACTGAAGCACAGATTCACACTTAGCCAAAGATGCTTGAGCTTTAAACACTTGTTGATAATGACAGACAAAATCTTTCACTATTAGTGGAGTATCTGTGAGTTTGTTTCTAGCCTCATAAATGACTTGTATCTGTTGTTTCGAGTTTTTGGCTTGCAGTATTCGGAAGAACTCCTTAGAGGGTTTGTCTGCTATCTTAAGCCAATGAAGCCTAGATTTGATTTGGGCTCTCCAAGCATTGTATTTTTTTGCAATTTGAATGTGATGCTATAAGGAAGCAACTCTTATCTGTAGGATCTCATTAAAGGGATCTTTTTCTAGGGCTAGAGCCGCACAACTTAGCTCAGAGGAAGTAGCAGAATAGGAGTGTCTTTGAATTTTAGCAAGTTGGTGGCCATAAATCCACAAAAAATGAGAGGTTCATTTGATGGCATCATCCCACCAAAGAATCCAACCAAATTTTTTGGAGGGGTGTGGATCTAAATTCCAAAATCTCGTAATGTGTGCCCCTGTGGGCCCATGCTTGAGCAAGGAGGTGTTAAGGAAGAATTACTTTTGTGGACTTTAGGTTTCATGAACTGTCATGTCACTTGAAACCAAACTGAGGAGTGATCAAAAAGCCCAAAGTCTAGGAGTGCCTGTACCGGAGGGAAAAAATTGTTATCAAAAGAGAAGTACAATTAGGAGAAAATCATTACCCTATCTAAACACTTCAAAATTTGAGCGGGGCCTTCCTTGAAATTACTCTAGGTGTACCAAACTCCATCTACAAGCTGACAGATTATATTGGGGTCATAAACGCCCCATTTAGTGCACATGTAAAACCATGCCTCCCTTTTGCTAGCTGCCCACCTCATAGGTAAGTGGTACAACTTATCATTGGGAGACACCACCATATTAAAGTCACCACATAATACCTAATGGACATTGGGGAGATCATTCGTAATCCATCACCATAAATGGGTACTTTCTAAAATGTCATTCAAGGCCTAAATATTAATAAAACCAAAAAATAGCTTTCAATGCTAAAAAGAGCCCATACTAACCAGTTGGTGGGGTCCACGTCAGTTTGCACTAAGTGTGGCCACCACCTTGGAGGAATGAAAGTGATCACCCCTCCATGTTTTTTGGCATGGTTTGCTATGAAGAATGATACTATTGTGCCATATGGAATTACTGATAGTCATCAATAAGAAATCTTCCACCTTAACTATCTGTAGACAGAGAATATCCATCTCAAAAAAATTCCTTATAAAATCATGCACAACAAACTTTTGTTTTAGGTCCGTGAGACCCTGAACATTCCATGAAAAACAATTCACATATGATGGATGTCAAGGTACATGTCCTCCGAGTCCAACCCCTCCAAGGCGTCATATCAATTTTGTAGAAAGTGCCCATTGTTGGCACTCAAGAAGTCATCAAATTGCTTCCTCACAGTAGCGTCACCCTAATACTCTCCTTCTGCCTCATCACTCCTCTGAGGAGGGCTGCAAGAGCGTCTGGGCATTTCCTACCGAGCAGGAAGTGTAAGAGTCACTAGTTGTGAGTCTAGAAATTTGAAAGAACTAGGCACAGAGGCCTCAAAACCTTGGGACAATTTGTTAGCAGCTAGAGGGGTGTTGAACACCCTGGGCTTTTCTACTAATTTCAAGGCTCCAGTTGTAGAGGGCTCTTTCACAATAAGAGCCTGCTCCTGTGGACCATTGCTCGAAGATGTCTTGCCTCCTTTAGGAGCAACAACTATGGTTGTGACTTTGGGGTGAGCTTTCTTTCTCGCTATTGTAGTCCATCCAGCTTTAGCCTGGTAGCTTCAAGAGAGGGCTTGGGGGGAGAGGATGAGCGACTGGATGCATTATTATGAGCCAACTAAAGGGGACAATCCCATATCTTATGGTCTTGGCTTGGAAATGAAAACAAGTGGTTAGGTAAATTGATATACAAGACTCGCTTAGAATACCTCACATTCCCAACTTAGATTTCCATAAGCTCCTTGAGGTCCTAGGAAAGGTCAACTTCCACACATACATTTTTTTGCAATTTAGCTGAGTAGAACTAATTTTGTTCATGATAAACCACCTGACCTATGGAGGACATTATTTGGTGAATAAAGTGCCAACATGGGAGTGGGAGACTTAAAAATTCAACCCACACTAAGAATTTAAGAGCGGTGTGCTTTGAGACCACAAAGTCTCTTATTCAGGGGGAGAGAATCATAAGCAGGTTTCTGACGTACCAAGTGGCATACCTATGGAGGATTCCTCCTGCATGGGAAGGGTTAGAGGATCAAAAAAGAAAAAAACCCTTTAGTCATATTCTGGACGCTCTCCAGCTTAATGTCATGCGCTGCCTAGTGAGTTTTAACCCAAGACTAAAGCATACGTTCAGAGGGGATTCTCTCTATAAATTAGCCTATTAAACAGAATTGCTCTAACCACTGACATGCAAAATTAAATTTGAGAATAGGTAATATAACATCAGGTTTTGAAGCATTACCTCATAGTATACCTTCAGGACAAACTTCCTTGGACACTTGCATGGGGTCATTTCTCAACGTTCCATCATTCTTCTCCATGGCTAAAACAATCGAGATAGAAGGAGGATAGGTCATTATAAAGGTTGGCTTTATTCGAAGGCGAGAAACCCTAAAATAACAATAAATGCAAGTCTCGCAAGTGATTAAGGCCATGGTATGACACAAGGCTGGGAAGGCAAAAAAATAAGCGTTGACTCAATGGCAAGCATGATCATCTCAGTTCTCAAAGTTCTACCTCTTTGATTTCTATCTCAGAGAAGGATGTCTTCAGTAAAAGCAATTCTTGTACAAAGGAAGCAATTTATTGTGTCGCTATCATCAAAACTATGTTTATTTTAAATCATTTCATATTTTCATTTTAAGATTTTATACTAGGTTCTCAATATTACTTAGATTATTGTTACTTAATATTTTACGAAAAAAAGATGAGACGTAGTCAACAGTGAAAATTTGGAGTGAAATATGACTACTGATTTACACTCTTTCACTTTACAAAATAACGATTTACTAGTTTTAATACAATCATTATTATTAATATTATTGACAAAGAGAAAAATTAAGAAATATAATTAATGTAGTCATTTCAAGTAATTATTTTTATACCTATTTAATTTGACACATATTACATTCTATACATTTTTAAAAAGTATTGTGGAATATCTAACATCTATCACATATGTAACATGTCACTCAGATTATACATAAATTAAAGTCCCCCCCCCCCCAAAATATAAATATATATATATATATATATATATTTAATTAAAATTACCCTTAAAACCTTTCAACATTGAACTATATAAATATTATAATAATCATACTATAACAAAAATATATAATATATAATATAATAGTATTAATATATTATTTATTAATAATACGTATATATTAATTAAACATGTAAAGTCAGTAGTTACCATCCAATCACACTAAACTATATCTCTCGAGTAGAAGCGGATTAAGCGAAGCTGTCGATAATGCGAAGAAACACGTGTTGGAAGAGGCTGATAACACTAGTTCTATTTTTTTTTGAACTTATTGAAATGAAAGATGTTAACATTTTTAAAGATTTGTATTTTATTAATTTTATATAAATATTTTTATGTTTTTATGGAGTTTTAAATTTAAGTTCACTTTATAATAAAAAAACAATTATTTAATTCGGTTTTTTTTTTTTTAATCGTAATTCAATAAGAATTATTTTTCCTTTACTTAATTTTTTTCTATAAATACATGCATTCATTAAGTTATAGATTTAGGCTCATTTTACAATAAAGAGAAATCATTTAATCAAATCTAATAATTATATAAAATAGTTATTTAATTAAGAGATAACATAATTCAAAATTATCCATTGAAAAACTTAGTAGGGGGAGTGGAGATGATATGAATCTGAAAACTCAAACTCAAATAAAGAATTGTTTAAAAATAGGAATTAATAATCTCAAAATCTAGACAATCAATTAATTATGGTGAATTTTGAGTAAAGAATGTGGCGGGGGTTAAAAAAGAAAAGGTAAAAATGACAAGATAACTAATCTCTTAGACTACTTTCCCACTAACTAATAGCTACTAGTATTCAAAGTGTAGATGAATATACTATTTGGTTTGCTTTTAGCCTCATCATTGTTTGGTGTAATTGGTTCATCTTTGACCATGACATTTTAGCTTGAATTGTTGTATAATCTCTTTATTAATATAGGAAAAAAGTCTTACCAAAACTAATAATTATCCAAATATATATATAAATGTCATATAAGAAAAAAAGCTTATTAATCTTTAATTCATGTTCCTTTTATTTAATTAAAATATATAAAATCGTAAAAGTTAAAACATTAAAATATCATGCAATTATATTTGTTTTGAATTATATATATATATATCAAAAATAAACCTTAATAAATATATTATACTTTACTTAATTTTAAATCAGAGTATTAAAAAAAATTATAATATATTAAATTTATAAATTTAATAGAAATAATATTTCTTATTAAAAGTAATTTTATTATTTAATATTTTTATAATCTCTAATATGTTGTCCTTATTATTCAATATTTTATTCATAAAATATTTTTCTTAATTAAAAATATATATTAATTACATTTTAAATATTTTTATGATATTAATAATATATTAAATTTTATTTTAAAAATATTAAATAGATCAAATATTTGTTTACGTCAATTTTAAATGATTTTTTTTTTTAATTTATTAAAATTATATAATAAAGATTAAAGGCAAATGCACTCATATAAAGACGCCCATTGCCCCTCTAGCCGGCCCTACCAAGAAAAAAGAAAAAGAGCCAAGTATGTGATAAAACATGCAAAGCATATATGAAATAAAAAGTAAATTAAATTGTTCTTTCACTCTACTCTAAAATATATGTTCTCCTTTCAATTTATTTTTAAAAGGTGATTGTTGGAAAAAGAAAATAATAAAATGTATATATAAAAATTATATGGTGCTGGATTTTTAATAAATAAATAGATTTATATTAAATTGTAAAAAAAATTATTTAATTAATTTTAATTAAATAAAATAATTTATATAAAACAATAATCTAATTTAATTAATTAATTTTAAAATTAAATAAATCGAAAATATTCAATGATTAAATTCGTTTGAATTTTAAGATTTTACAATGGAAATGTGTGTTTAATAGTGATACAAATTCAATTTTGATATTTCATAATTATTAAAGAAGGTTTCTTAGACTATGCATTAATGTTTTTGATAATATTATGGTTTAAGAAAAAAGTGCACACAAGTCAAATCTGATTCATCATCTATTTTCACATGGTTATGATTTTAAATACCTCACTCATATTCTCATGCTTTCACTTTGATCATCTAAAAAATAAAATTTCTATTCTTTCTATAATTTGGAAACAATATCTAAAACACTATAAAAAAAGGGGGAGAGGAGGGGAGGGGAGGAGGGCGCGGAGGGGGGCCCGAACGGGCGGGCTTGTATTAAACAAGAGAATACTTGAACTATCTTGATATTTTGCAGGCCCCTAGATAATAACAATATTAGAAACAACAAATATTAATGATAAATATTGTGAAAATAAATGTATTTTGATGTGTGTCTAACTTGAATGATCTTGCTTCAATGAATGGTCTAATGATTGATTTATTTATTCTAGAATGTTTGTAAATGCTCAATAGATTTCTTTGAACAACAAATAAATTCTATAACTTTCTTTAGATTCTTCTTGAATGCGTTGGATGTATAAATGAGCTAGATTTCTTGTGTATATATAGACATATTGAATTCAAATTAGGACCATATTCTTGACTACACCGATTGCAAATGGTCGAAAGGGAGGGACTCAAATGACCTGAGAACATCTAGACATTTTGTAAAATATATAAAAACTTGGGATGCTCTAAAAATAAAGCCCAAGATAGAGGGGGAAATGGACAATTTGAGTAAGCCAAGTGAAGGTGCTTGGAAAATCGAAAGTCAATAAATGCACCAATACCACCTAATTTGGATTAATAAATGAAAAGTACATAAAAAATGGTAGGAACTTAAATATGGGCATGAATACTTGATTAATGCTATCTTTTATCCTTTTTCCATTTAATTAACTTGCACTTAATTCAAAACTATTTTTATATCACACGCTATCCTAAGCCTTATTAAAGACCTATTATTATATCAAATTATCACTTGTCACTTACAGAAATGATCTTACTATTGAATATGCCTTTAAGCATCTATTTAGACCAACCTAAAACCTCTGTTTAGTACCTTCTCCTATAAAAATGATTATTGGACTAAGGATGATATTGCTATAGTGCATATCTCCTTACCATATCGATTCTATCTCAAGCCCCTCAATAGTGAAATTCTACAATTAACCCCTCCCTTACCTTATCTTCCTTATTTTTAGACTTCATATCATGTGGTATCACCATTTTGATTTCTATAAAAGCACACTTAATCCACTCATTTCCCAACTTGGAAACTCATTTTATAGCGATCAAAGTGGTATCAAAATGGTGATACCACTATAGACAATCATTGATGAAGTATTCAAGGTGATTCTAGATGCATCCATGTAGTCGAAGGAACACCATTGTACGTAGCACTCTAGCTGAGAAGAATACGTGAGGTTTGATTCCCTCCTTGGAGTATTGGATATGTAGGCAACATTCAATCATTATGGAGGTGATGGGATCAATTTAGATTCATTACACTCCACAATTTTAATTCTCTTGTAGATATTTCAAGTATTAGATGTCATATTAGGGTTTCTACCTTGGAGAAGTCAATTATAGGTCTTTTGGGCACTTCTAATGACTGAAACTTTGCTAACAATTGTATATCAACTTATCACATCTAATTTTTTTCTGAGATTTCTAATATTTTTTGTAATATAGTATCGAGGTACTAGCAAAATCATTGTAACACTCATATCCTCTCCAACATACTTGTTCATGTTCCTATTTTACTTCTACTTTTGTACAGTTTCTAAGTTTTCTATTATTTCTCTATTTATACATTATAATAGTCCAATACAGTCATTTGACAAACAAAAACAAATAAGTCTTTTGTTTATTTGCATAGTTAGCCTTAGTCTTTTGTTTATTTGCATGGTTATTTCATGTGTGTCTCTTGATTGTGTTTGTAGACATTTGAGTGTGTCCTTCTATGTGGTTCTAAGCCTTACTTGTATGTTTATGCATATGTGGACATTTGAACATGTCTTTGTATGTCCTTTCTTTCCAAAATGAGTGATGTTTAAACATGTCCCTTGTATGGGGCCCCTTGGCCTATAATTCCTTGTGTACTTATGTGTGTTTGTATTTACTCTCTTATGTGTGCATCATGGCATGACATTTGTCTCTTGCTTATTGCTTTTATACTCAATTTTTGATGCCATGAGGGACCTCATATATCTTTCCAACCACTTTGGATTCCTTGATGGACATTAAAAACCATCCCCAAGTATATTACTCTATCCCTTAATTGGTTTTGCATATACTATACATCATCTTAGATTAAAACTATTTGCTCAGATATGCTTACATTTTTATGCCATGATACTACATGATGTCAATATTACTTAGGTTTATATATTTTACATCCTAACAACATGAAAGCATAACTTATTTTTCCTCTAAGTTCCTTCACATGCACAACAACTCAACTCAAAAGAGGGGCATTCACAGGGGCTCTTCATGGAGATTAGGCCACCTTTATTAGCACTCAAACACAAACAGACACAAAAAAACATAGTAAGCTTCAGAGTGTTCAGTTTCAATCCAATTTTTACTCAGAAAAAACCACATGGACAAGAGCACCATGTAGGAAAAAAATGTGGTGATCTAGTGTCCGCCCCAATGTTGTTATCCAACAACCTCAAAACCTAGGTAGTTTTTAGAATATTAGAAGATACAATGCATAGTTACTCAAATTTCTAGTCATGGTTCTTAGATTTGGTCAGTTGCACTCAGTTTATGCTCAGACTTGCTCTGATCAAGGGAATCATGCATGACATGATTATTCCACTTTCCATGTCATTTTACTCAAAATATTAGATCATTATACCCAGTACATAATATATATTTGCACCAAATATTAGATTGGGGGCATGCGCATAGCACATTGCTTCCATATGCTTAGTTTTGCACCAGTTCTCGTAGATGGAATGACAACTCCATGTCATTCTCCACATTGTATATACCAGACACCATTTAGACTATGTTTTCACCATGATTACATGAGATTGATCCTTATCCCATCTACAGCAATTGGTTCATTATTTACTCTAGACCATTTGCACTAGTTTTGCACCAGACTATATACACTAGATTTTGTACTAGTTGATACTATCAAGATTTCCAAATTATGATCCACCAAGCATGGGTGGGCAATGATGGATTCATGTCCTAATTGAGTTATTAATCCACCCACATAGGAGGGTTGGACACACATAGTCCAATCCAAGCTACTCAAAGATAATGATCAACATCTCCATAATCACCAGACTTGCACCAGCTTACACTAGTTTTTGCACTAGGATAAGGCATTTGTTTGCATACCCAACTAGGTGTGTTCCTTCCTTATCTCTCACTCTCTTTACTCTAATTTGTGTCTTTGATTTTGATATTTTATTAAGTATTTATTTATACATTTTTAATTTAAGGTCATTGCATAGAACAAAACTCAAACATGGACTCCTCTTCATAGGTAAGTTCAGGTACATCTTTTTTTATTTCATCCTAGTACTTTGACATTTGTTGCATTACTAGAATAAATTTGGGAGGGGGGTTTGGGGAAAAGGGGAAAATGTAATCATATAAAATTAAAAATTATGCCTCTGATGTGAACTTGTGACCACTTTCCCTTACACTAAGCTTTGGACCTAACCTAGGGGCCCCTTTTGATCATTTTCAACCATTATATGAGCCAGGATAGACCTCAGATCCATCCCAAACAAGTATTGGGCCCCTCCTGAGCATTATCTACCTCTGACATTCAAAACCTTTCCATGTGGACAATAACATCACCCTAGATATGAGTGTACCTTACTAATGTCCACTTTTGCCACTACTGTCCACATGCCTCCATCAGTCATTTTTAGAATCCTAAATCTAGGTGTTGGTTGGCCTAGGTCTATTATAATCCTCATTCAAGTTATTTTCCCATGAAAACATATATAAACACATTCAATCACCTCTTTTCACCCAAGTGACTCATACCTTAGAAAATCACTTGAATTGTTCCTACAAATTGAGATAAAATTAGTTATTTTTCCCAATTCTATGTCCACTCAGCCCATACATCCCAGAGCTCTACCATAACATTGGTTTTCAGACTCCAAGTCATATCAAAGGCATCTTATTCAAGCATTCACACTAGGCATATAACATATACATAAGCTTTCACACATATCACATAGGTGGGATAACTACATGGGTTTAATCCCTCCTCAGAGTAGTGGTATGTAGGTAGTGTGCCACATGGGTGTGAAATCACACATTCAACCAATAATGCTCATTCCTCTTCTTTCCCCTTGTGTCACATTAATAGTTATAATCATGAAGGCTAGGGTTTAAAGGTGAACTCAAGCATACAATAGTATCTAATAGTGATCATAAGATCCCGTAACTTCCCTAGAGCCTACAAGTCTTCTTGCATATATCCCAAAATTTTTTGATCTCTCCAATCACATGGATAGAAGTATTATACCCTAAGACTATAAAAGAGTGCTTCAGTGCCCTGCCTACCACATTATTGTCTGATCCTATTTATGAGTATTGTTCCCTATTGATGACTATCAGATCTACCTGCATACCAGTTTATAGCTTTTGATTCACCCAACATGACTTGTTTATAGTTAAGTTATTATATTCTCTCTCCTCATTATTTTTAGCATATCTCTAGATTTAAATAGTTACAAATTAGTGAATGTTCTATGTTGTGCATTTGTATTCCCTGATTTTACTTAGTCACTCTAGGGTTTTCTATAATTCCCAAAAAATATAAAACATAGACGAAATTTAATCACTATTTTGGCCACCCTTCTCTCTACTTCCAAGTGGTGCAACTAGCTAGAATATTTGTCTTCTCATTTGACTTAACCACGTCATATATAATTCCTCAATCTAAGAATTCTTTGTCATACTTTGATGAAATATGAAACATTTTTATGGAGACATCATCTTGAAAGGGTTGATTTTTCATACTCTTTCAATTTTGAGGGTTTCAGTCTAGAATCTAATTAAGAAATAAAACTTTTATCATGATCTTGTTGTTTCCCTTACCCTAATCGTGTTGGCCTTTTCTACCCTGCATTTCATTCTTAGCGAAGCATTGGGAGATGCCCAATCATTTGGCAACAAGGCACTGAAATCAATCTGGGTGTTGTATAAACTAAACAAATAAGACAAGGAAGTTTCTCTGAACTATGAATATGGACAAATTTTGATCTAGAAAGAGGCATTAATGTCAAACTAGGACTCTCGATAACAAATAGGAAAGTCGAGGATGCCACCACCTTATCAATCCTTTCTTGCCTTCAATCAATCAATTAAAAATCAACCAATATCTTGGTCACCACTCCAAGAATCCCCTCAAGTGTAAAATAGCCTCAGTTTCACCTTTTACTAAAATTATAACTTCCTCAAGAGCGATGGCCAGTCATCCTACGAAGAAAAAAGATAAGAAAAATAAAGCCACATGTCTTTATGATGGTGACTATTGGGTGGTAGAATATGCAGGCCATCCACCAAGCCAACCCTTAATTCATTATATTCTTGTTGGTGAGAAGATGACAATGTACCAACTCATCATAATGTACAACATGCATGCAATATTTGCTTAAGAATTTTTCGGGATCCTAACTAGAAAAGACACTCTAGCTAAATATTATAATTGTAAGGCTGCATTTATGAATTGCTATGTATCGACAGAAATCAAACTTGGGAAAATCTAAAAATTCTAATTGTAAAGAATAGTTTTTGTTTCCTTCTAATATGATAATAATATTTAGTTCTTTTAGATTCTACTATTGGAATGCTTCATATTATTTTTAGTATATCTATGTTGTATTATTTCCTTCTTAAATGCTTCAATTATTATGCATTTTCTCTTTAAATATTTTGGAAATCCATTTTACTTAAAAATGTATAGGATTACTTTTAATTAGTTTTTTAAATTACAAATGTGTATTGGCAAGCTTGTAATAGGCTTATACACAGGGTATGACGTAGTTGACCATCAAAGATGGTTTCTAGTGCATACAAATACAATCTAAATTAAGATTTCAAAATACTAATCCATCTAAAATGGATAGGATTGGATTTTCTAAGACAAGTTTTTAATAAAACAATTAATCCTTAAAAATTGCAAGCAACAATTTATGTCGAGAGAAAATAGTTTGGTAAAACAAAGTTCAAACCAAAATTTGAAGGTATTTCTATTGTCATTTTCTTATCCAATATAAGACCCCAACGTATTATTGAGTTGTGGTTGATAATCATTGGTCATTGAGCCCTTCTCATCAGAGGTAAACATATCAATTATGGTTGATTGTCTATCATTGGCTATTATTTAAAAAAATTAATTGGATGTTAAAATTAATATTGAATCTAAGATATGTTTTGAAATTTGAAGATATCGTGTGACTTGTTAAATGATACTTTAGATGTTGAACAAAACATAAACAAAGCTTGGCATATACTAGCCTAAAGAGATCAATATGTGGTTTGAGGTGAAAAATAGATATAATGTGGTGGTTACAAATCCAATTCCATGAATCAAGGAAATAGAAACTATGACCAAGTAAGATTACACATTAAGCACAATTTAGATAAAATTAAGTATTATTATTATATTTTGAAAATAAAAATTATTGAGAATGTTTATTTCTACCAAATCTTAAAATGATATAGTGGTAAAGAGAGTAATTAAGGTATTGGAAGCATTCAAGTAATGATTTATTTCTTATATCCCGATAGCATAATATCCATTTTATGAATGATCCTCTCATGATGTTTTCTTAAATTAATATTTTGTTAACATGTATGACCATTTTATATTTATTTTAATAAAGAACTACTGTATGGAAAAGAAATATTGTCAGCATTATGTTGATGCGATTTGTGTGAAATATTTTTATTGTAAAAACTACATATTTTCGTATCTTCCTTTTTGATATTTCCTTCAACTCATCTTTTCAAGTAATTTTTTTGTCTTAAAAAATGCCAATACATTAGATCAATAATATATTAACACGAGTGAAGGTTCTAATAGAACCCTCATTACTTTATTAATAATTTAAAAAATGACAATACTATGACAACTATGAGGTCACATTATATAATCAAGACCCATTTCAATTAATATTAGTTCATGTTCAACTATTGACACATTTCTCTTAAATATAAATGTAAACACATGAAAATCCAATTAAAATATAATTAAAATCTAACAATAATTATATTAAAATCTAATATCATACTAATTAAAACCAATAATATAACAATTTATTAGTCAAAAACTAATAAAAATAATATAAAAATCCAATTTCAATAATATAAAAGTCTAAATTCTTAAGAATATATTTACATTTAATAAAATGAAAGTTTTAAATATTATTGTTAAATTTACTTGTCCTAGCTAATTGTTGAATCCCATGCCTCCTATCAAAAAAATATAAAGCTTATAAAATATGACAAATTAGAGGAGTGAATACTTTTTTACAAAAAGATACGCATTTTTAATTATTTGTAAAAAAGATAAATTTTAAAATTTAAATATTTTTCCCTTAAAATATTTTTTATTCTTTCACATTATTTAAATTAACATCAAAATAAAAATAAACTAATACGAAACCAAATGAAAATAATTATATATTAATACTAAACTAAAATAAATAAAAATTCACTCACCAACAATACTAAACATAATGATAAGTATTAAAAAAATAAAATAAAAATAAACAAACAAACAATCTCACAACGTACGCTTTCAATATAAGCCACCAATATATATTATATTTTAAAGAGCTATCAGATCCATATATAGAAATCCCTTTGGCCACTATTGGATGACTTGGTGGAGCCGATAAAAAATTATTTTCAATATATCCACGGCTTCCCACTCTTCCATTTTTATTCACAGACACAATACACCCCTTCCTTGCTTCACATATATTCACAAAATCACCCTGATTAGATAACATCCACAGACAATCCAATTGCGAAGTTATTTCTTTTCCGTAAGATAGAACCCCTGTGACTATCCATTTCTCCCCACCCGGATGTTCAACCACACCGCATAAGAGTACTGCTCTCAGCGGCCGCTGCTGATTATCTGATCCCCGTTCATAAAATTCAAATACTGCGTCGAGGCCAATTTGCGTTTAATTTTGACCTCGCTCCATCTACAGCTTTTACGATCACAGTCATACCATCTGACGGCACTCTCTGTATTCCACAAAATACAAAAAAGTTTGATAACAGTAATTCATGGTGATCTAATTTTTGACAGTACGCCACTTCAATATTATAAAGTACAATTATTTCTATGGTCGATCCTATCTAACCAAGCCATAAAAAAATATAATTGCCCTTAATAGAGGAATATTCAGTACCTGCAATCTCTGAATGCAATTCTGTATTCCTCTATAGCCTGCCTCAATTACTAGAGAGTGTAATCTTTCCAAGTTTTTGATTCCTGCAATATCATGCAGCTTCAAACATCCCCAAATATTGATGGTCTGTAAGCATAAGAACTCTTCTTCCTCTGAACATCTTCCCTTTGCCAGATCAAGTAACTTTGGGTTCGTTTTTAACTTCTTGCAAGACCTCAATTCGTAACAACTGGGTGATAAATTCACTTCAACCAGATCATCAAGGCAGTGAAGGTAGAGAGATTGAAGGCTAGGACAATTCTCTGCACTGACTGAGACCATTTTTAGACTTTTCACCCTATAAATTCCTATTTCTTTAAGGCTCACCATGGGAGACTCAGCATCTCGGCTTGTGTGAAAAGCTAGTTCCCCATTTAATGTTAAGTTAGACAAAACCAAACGTTTGAGCCTAGTAAGTTCTCTAAGAGAGTCTGAGAAGAACCCTCCAATGTTGATGGACGTATAATGAACTCCTTTTAGCTGTAGTTCTTCCAAATGACTTGACATTTTTAACGATGTGTATGGGAACTCTTGCAACCCACATCCGTAAAGCATCGGCACTTTCAACTGGAAAGGGGCCTAGAAGTTACAATTAATTCAATTTAAAATATTAGGTTTTGCCAAGCAGTCCTTATAGGACTAGACTTTCAAATTACATTGTCTAATACCTATCCATTGTTGATGTGGAAATATGAACGCAGGAAAAAATAATAAAATACCTGCAAATCAGGGAACTTTGGTATCGTTTTTAACTTCTTAGAAAAATAAACAAGATAACAAGAACTGTTTACTTGGAACTCAGAAAGCTACTGCTTCTTGAAAAACAAAATTTTATTGATCTTCAATTTTCCCTTGATTACATTGTGCGCCCAAGCGTCTTTAAATAGATTTAAAATCCAAACAATAACTAAAAATAGACTCATCTATAATTAACTTCAACTACTTAACTAACTGCTTGTTCAAACAAACTCATATCTAACTGATTGTTAACTAACTCAATCCTAACTGTCAGTTTACTAACTGATGCTTAACAGCTTGCATGTGTAGAAATTAAATTTGATATTCTAACACTCCCTCTTAATTTCTACCATTTACAATTTTAGCATTTACAATGCCTAAATTTTGTCTCAAATAATCAAAGGTCTCTTTTGGTAATGCCTTTGTAAATATATCTGCTAGTTGATCTTCAGATCTACAAAAGTCTAGATGGATTTCTCCATTGTTCATTAACTCTTTGATAGAGTGAAATCTTGTATCTATGTGCTTACTCCTCTTGTGAAACACATGATTTTTTGATAAAGCTATTGCTGATTTGTTATCACAGAAGATTGGTGTTGACTCCTTTTGTGCCTGTAGTAAATCTTTCAATATTCTTCTCATCCATGTTACTTGACATGCTGCTGATGTGGCTGCAACATACTCTGCTTCAACTGATGAAAGTGTCACTATAGGCTGCTTTTTGGATGCGCATGTGACCATACCTGTGCCTAAAATAAAGGCATGTCCAGAAGTACTCTTCCTATCATCAACGCTACCTAGAAAATCACTATCTGTAAAACCAATCAAACTAAAATCATTAATTGTGGAATATAAAATTCCATAATCTGTAGTTCCTGCCACATATCTCAATATCCTTTTTCCAACTTGCCAATGTGAGTCTTTTGGTGACTCCATGAATCTTGAGATTAAACTAACCCCATAACTGATATCTGGTCTAGTAGCTGTAAGATACATCAAACTACCAACTAGCCTTTTGAATGTTGTGGAATCAACATTAGACCCTTGGTCTTCTTTGCTAAGTTTAGTCCCTGTAGCAACTGGTGTAGGTGCTGATTTACAATTCAGCATCCTAAATCTTTTTAACACATCCTTTGTATACTTAGTTTGACAGATAAAAATTCCTTTCTCTAATTGTTCAACTTCTATTCTCAAAAAATACTTCATTAATCCCAAATCTGTCATTTCAAATTCATTCTTCATTGCTGATTTAAAAGTGTCTATAGACAAATTTCCAGTAAAAATCAAATCATCAACATATAAACATACAATTAAAATTTGACCTTCTTTGCTGATTTTTGTGTACAAAGTAGGCTCACTATCGCTTCTGCTGAATCTTTTGCTTATCATATAAGAATCAATCCTACTATACCATGCTCTTGGTGCTTGCTTAAGACCATAAAGAACCTTCTTCAATCTGTAAACTTTTTTTTCATGTTCTTAAACTTCATAACCTGTGGGCTGTTTCACATATACTTCTTCATCTAGAAATCCATTCAAAAAAGATGATTTTACATCCATTTGATATACATACCAATTATTTTGAGCATCTATGGATAATACCATTCTTACAGTATCCAGTCTAGCAACTGGTGCAAATGTTTCATTATAGTCCACTCCATGTTCTTGTGCAAAACCTTTTGCTACTAACCTTGCCTTGTGCTTTTCAACATTTTCATCTGCATCAAATTTAGTCTTATAAACCCATTTGACTCCATTACAATCCTTACCTTCAAGTAGAGTAATTAGATCCCATGTCTGATTTCTTTCAATAGCATTCAACTCTTCATCCATTGCTTTTAGCCAATGTTCCTCATTAACTGCTTCTTCATAATACATAGGGTCATGAGTGAAAAGAGCAAAATTTGAAACCAAATCTAATTTCTCTTCTTCTTGATTATAAATCTCATTCAAACTTCTCATCTTCTTACCTTTAAATCTTACTCTTAAAGTAGCAAGAGTTGAATCTGATTCATCACTTGTGAATTTGGAGTAGGGTGACATGCATGACTAGATGATTCATCTTGTTCAAACCTTCTAGGTGTTCTTATAGGAGTGTTTGTGCCTGTTTGCGGATAGAATTGTCCACCTTGCAAATTTTGTTCTTCAAAAACCTCTTCATCCTGTGGAATTGGTGCTCCAACTGTGATGGTGCTACCATCCCATGCTTCTTCTTCCTTGAATTCTACATCTCTACTTATAATCACTTGCTTTGAAATTGGGTTATACAACTTATAAGCTTTTGACTCTTCACTATAGCCAATAAAAATGCATTTCTCACCTCTATCATCAAGTTTCTTTCTCAATTTAGATGGTATAAGAGAATATGCAACACATCCAAAAATTCTGAAATGATATACACTATATTTCTTACCACTCCATGCTTCTTGTGGAACTCGATCTCTGACACTCTTTGTTGGGCTTCTGTTCAGAATATACACTGCACAGGCTACTGCTTCTACCCAATATTCATTTGACAAGTGTTAAGCTTTCAACATGCTTCTTGCCATTTCCATGATTGTTCTGTTCTTTCTTTCTGCTACACCATTTTGTTGTGGTGTGTACCTTGTAGTTAGCTGTCTTTTGATTCCATGATATCTGCAAAAATCTTGAAATTGAGACATATATTCACCTCCTCTATCTGATCTGAGTACCTTGATATAACGGCCACTCTGCTTTTCAACCATTGCCTTGAATTCTTTAAACTTTTTAAATGCTTCAGATTTGTTTCTGAGAAAGTAGATCCAAGTCTTTTTGCTAAAGTCATCAATGAAGGTTAGAAAATAAGTGCTACCTCCAAATGATGGAGTTTGCATTGCTCCACATAAATCACTGTAGACTAACTCTAATATTACCTTAGCTGTATATGAGCCTCCTACTGGAAAAATCTCTCTATGCTGCTTTGCTAGAATACAACTGTCACATGAACTTCTTGGCTGTTCTATTGGTGGTAAACCCTTCACCATATTTTTTTTTGTAACAAATTTAAAGCTCCAAAATGTAAATGTCCATACCTTAAGTGCCATAACCATGATTGGTCTAGCTGTATGGATTTGAAGTGTGCTTCCTCTTCTCCTTGGATGCACTGAATGTGAAGAGGGAACATGTGATTCTTGGTCATCTCCACTTTTCCTATCAACCTGTCACTTGGAACCTTGTCCAATATTGTGCAGACATTATCCATAAAGGATACTCTGTAACCTTTCTACACTAACTGACCAACACTCAAAAGATTATGTTTTAGTCTAGGTACAAAATAAACATTAGGTATAAACCTTCTTTCACCATTCTTGGCCAAAACATTTATGACACCTTTACCTATGACATCTACTGTGATATCATTTCCTAGTTTCACTTCTGATTTTACAGAATCATCAAGACTAGCAAAAAATTCTTTATTTCCTATCATATGATTACTACATCCACTATCTAAGAACCAAATATCTTTAGCTTTTTCTTGAGTAACATTACAAGTAAGAAACATGCTTCCAGGATTAGAACTAGATTCACCTAGATTAGAACTAGATTCACCTATGTAATTAGCATTCTGCTTGTACACATATCCTAGTTTATTTCTGCAGTCACTTGCATAATGACCATATTTCTTGCAGTAATAACATTGAACATTAGATTTATCAAACCTCTGAGAACCTTGTTGTGAGTGGTTGTGACCATGTCCTCTGTTGTTATAGTTTCTTTTACTACTGTAGTTTTGATTACTATTCTCACCTTCATCTAAATTTTTCCTTCCATATCAGCCTCTGCCTCTTCCTCTGAAGCTTGACCTAGCTCTTCCTCTTCCTCTGCTAACTGATACCTATGACTTGAATGCATTCTCAAGGGAAGATTTATTTCTATTCATTCTGGATTCATGTGTTAACAAAGAACCCATTAATTCATCTACAGATAATTGTTCCAAATCCTTAGTTTCTTCAATAGCTACAACTATAGCATCGAATTTATTAGGTAAACATCTGAGTACTTTTTCTATGATCTTCTGATCCGTGATAGTTTCTCCATTAGATCTAATTTGGTTCACTATATTCAAAACTTGACCCATAAACTGATCTATTGATTCTGATTCATTCATTTGCAAATTTTCAAAAGTTCTCCTTAGAGATTGCAATTTAGCAATTTTTACCTTCGTATTACCTCTATAGGTAGTCTCTAGGATTTTTCAGGCCTTTCTGGATCTCGTTGCTGCTGCAACTCTAGAAAATATAGATTCATCCAATGCCTATTGGATTATAAATAAAGCTTTTGCATCTTTCTTTCTATTCTCTTTAAGGTGGTCCTTTTGTGCTTGATTTAACGCCAGATGGGCTGCCTCGTCCTGCGGTTCTACACAACCACTTTCTACCAAATCCCATACATCTTGTGAGCAAAATAAAGTTCTCATCTTAATTGCCCAAAAATCATAATTCTTACCATCGAAAATGAGAATTTGAGGCTGTGAGATACTGTTATACGCTGCCATTTCTTACATGATCTGCCTTCATGGCTTTCTACGCGCTTCTTCTCAGTCTTTCTTTCAACGAACCTGCACTTATTTTATTTTTATTATTTTTTTAAACTACGCTCCTTGCCCTGCGAACTGCTGAGTGGGCAATTTTTTGGAGGATTGACTGCGCTTTCTTAACCTTGACTATTGCGCCCTTTCTAACTAGGTGCTTCTCCTCTTCACGCGACCTGTGACTGGTTGCTGTCAGCCTAGGGCATCTACCACTTTGAAACATGCAATTTGACTACTGCTACAATTGTTGGCTATCCTTGGGTAGCATCTTTGTTATTATATCCTTGACCGATCAGGGTTTCTCTCCCTGGCGCTTCAGCTGCAACTCAGCTTGCGACACTTCTGCTGTGCGTTCTTCCTTTACATGACCTGCCTTGTTCTCACCTTTTACTTTTCCTCCTTCGGCTATGACTGCGGTTTCCTTCTAACCTGCGCGATTCCTTGATGGGTCGACCACTTTGACACGGTGGACTACTAATGTTGCGTGTTGACTGTGTTTTCTATCTGCTTGCTTTTTCTTTGGCTGCGATTCCTTTCTTGCTGGGTTTTCTTCTGCTGAGCGTGCCACTCCTTTCCAGATCTTTAGGCTCTGATACCACTTTGAAGGGAAATATGAATAGAAAAATAAACAAGAAAACAAGAACTATTTACCTGGAACTCAGAAAGCTACTGCTTCTTGAAAAACAAAATTTTGTTGATCTTTAATTTTTCCTTGATTACATTGTGCGCCCAAGCGTCTTTAAATATATTTAAAATCCAAACAATAACTGAAAATAGACTCATCTATAATTAACTTCAACTACTTAACTAACTGCTTGTTCAAACAAACTCATATCTAACTGATTGTTAACTAACTCAATCCTAACTGTCAGTTTACTAACTGATGCTTAACAGCTTGCATGTGTAGAAATTAAATTTGATATTCTAACACAAATTACATTGTCTAATACCTATCCATTGTTGCTGTGGAAATATGAACGCAGGAAAAAATAATAAAATACCTGCAAATCAGGGAACTTTGGTATCGTTTTTAACTTCTTAGAACACATCAATTCGTAACAATTGGGTGATAAATCCACTTCAATCAGATCATCAATGTATTAAAGGATGAGAGATTGAAGGATAGGACAATGCTCTACACTGACTGAAAACTTTTGTAGAAGTTTCACAAAGCGAATTATTATTTTTTCAAGGCTCGCCATGGAAGATTCAGCGTCTCTGCTTTTATGAAAAGCTAGATCTCCATTTAATGTTAAGTCATCTAAAACCAAACCTCTGAGTTTAATAAGATTTCTAAGAGATTCCGAGAGGGACCGTCCTTCAATACGGCAGGGCTGAACTCCTCCTAGCTTTAGCTCTTCCAAATGACTTAACATTCTTAACTGTGTGTATGGGAACTCTTGCAACACACATCCCCAAAGCTTCAGCACTTTAAACTGGAAAGGGGCCTACAATTTACAGTTAATTCAATTCAAAATGATAGTTTTTGCTAATCAATCCTTATAGAAATAGACTTTCAAATTACCTCGTCTAATATTCATCTATCGTTAATGTGGAAATATGGAAGGAGGAAAACATAATAAATACCTGCAGATCAAGTAACTTTGATCGTTTTTGACTTCAATTTGTAATAACTGGGTGATAAATCCAGTTCAATCGACTCACGTACGATGAGAGATTGAAGGCTAGGACAATGCTCTGCCCTGACTGAGACCTTTTTTAGAAGTTCCACATTAATTATTTCGTCAGAGACTTTTTTTTTTGAAGTTCCACATTAATTATTTCTATTGTATGAATTATTGTATGAAGGTTCACTATGGGAGACTCAGCGTCTCGGCTTTTATGGAAAGCTGGTTCCCCATTTAATGTTAAGTTCATCAAAACCAAACTTCTGAGCTTAGTAAGTTTTCTAAGAGAGTTTGAGAAGTACCATCCTTCAATACGGAACGGTTTCGAATCACCATAAAAATCTCCAATTAGCTCTAACTCTTCCAAATGACTTAACATTTGCAACGATGAGCATGGGAACTCTTGGAACGAGCAACCATGACGCCTCAGCTGTTTCAACTGGAAACGGGCCTGGAATTCAAAATTAATTTGATTCAAACTTTTATTTTTACAAATGACAAACAATTAATTCGATTCAAACTTTTATTTTTACATTGTCTAATACTTATCTACTGTTAATGTGCGAAATGGAACAAAATACCATCCTATCGCTCTGCCACAATTTTTGAAAGCTTCCCCCAGAAATGCTCAAACAATGCAAATTTTGTAAAGGAATCCATGAAGGAATAACTGGCGTTTGCTACTTTGTACAAGACACGCAAAGAAGCAGCCTCGATAAACATGAAGAAATAACTATCGTTTCCTCCAGCATACCATCGAAATGAAGATGAAGCCACAATAGACTTGTCTTGGTCTCTGCGCAATTGTTTGCATTCCCTAAGAAGAATCTAATATAGACTTCACTGTTTTTATAGACTGATTTGTCTATATCAATAGTATGGAGGCACCTCAAAGTCCGGACAGAGGTGTCATTGAGGATATTCTGGAAATTCTTACCTTCCTGCGCTCACAGAATATAAAAGTATTGTCAGAAAAATAAACGACAAAGCTACATATCTTAAGATTTGGAATATAAGTAAAAGCAGACATATAAAAGGAATAGCACACCAGAGATTTCAAATGTTTGCAGGGATGCCACAGGCGACTGGGACTGATCTGTTCATCTGCTATTTCTCTACCCAAATTACGAACATGGTCATGCATTCCCAAAAGATACTATTCTTTGACTGTAACAAGACACCGATCTTTCAAGGTCTCAAGTGCATGCACAGCATTAATCCATCCAGATCCTTTCCATATTGTCAGAGCTATATCCTTCTCTTCAGATATAAAGAAACATGCAATATCCATAAAGATTTGTTTTTCCTCGCTATCCAAAGCGTCAATGCTTATTTTGAGTATCTCTCTTATTTTCTTAGGCAATGTGCAATGAACTTTTGTCAATTCCCTATGCCAATAATCCTCTTTACAGCCAGAAACATGGCTGCCCAGGACCTGCAGAGACAAAGGCAAACCTCCGCAAGCTTCCACAAAGCCTTTAACCAAGTCCTCATATCCACTGGCAGGACCTGAAGTGCCGAAAGCATGTTGACATAAAAGCTCTGTGCTATTATCTAAATCCATCTCCTTCATCTTATACCTAAAAATAATTTTAGCTCGCTTAAGCACCCTCTTATCCCTAGTTGTGACAAGTACCAAACTCCCACAATTCAATTTATCTCTAGCAAATAGAGTATTTAACTGGTCCTCATCATCAATATCATCTATAACAACGAGAAGGGTACAATCTGGTTGACAGCTTTCCAAGCGACTACTCAGATGAGAGTGTCCTTCATCTATATGTTGGAATTGGCGATCTGCACCAAACAGATCCTTGAGAAGCTTCGTTTGCAGAGAAGGCAATTTAACCTTGGTGGATGCTTCTCGCACGTCGAACAGATAACACGCTGCAGAGTAATCTGAACACTTTCTGTTGAAGAATTCTTTAGAGAGAGTTGTCTTCCCAATCCCTCCCATACCAAGATGCCAATTATGTTTGCTTTCTCCTTTCTATTTTTGAAGACCTGAGTTTCAAAATCTTGTACAAGTTCATCAAGTCCCACTGGACTTTTGGCCACTGGTAAAGGCTTTCTTATTTCTACCTCTTTTATAACAGCGATGGCTATGTCTTTGCACAACTACTTTGTACAATGGCATATCCATTTAATGGGATTGTCTCCCACATTAACAATCTCTTCCTCTTTCATTAACTCTTTACACATCTCTTCATGATTACTGAAAAATTGCAGGAACAAACAAACTTTTGATTATAAAAATGTTCACGGCAAATTATGAGACATTCACCCAAACAAAAAAAAACCATCAACGATCTGAATCATTCAATAAAGAATTTCTATGGAGGGGGTTCCTCTGCTTGTTTTTAATGAGCACGTGGCCTTATGAAAAATGAAAAGATATGCTAAATTTTTTATCGAGTCCTAAATTTTAAGGGGAAAGTTTGGGTGGGAGTTTTCCATATCTACTTCTACCATTTTATAGTAAGATATTTTACCAAATGTAAATATATGAATAGATAAATTTTATTATAAATAAAAATTAAAAAAAATCAATTATCATTTCTTATAAAATTAAGGTGTACAATTAAAATAATTATATCCTGAAATCATGTTTATTACATATACTCCTAAAATTATTCTGAATGCTTGTTAAGAAAATCTACAAGTCCCCCTTCCATTGAACCACTATAATTGTTAAAATTGTAGTCAGAGATTTTCGAAGCAGAGTCGAGGGCTCCTTTCCACTTGTCAAGCTTATCCGAGTACCCGCTCTTCTCTTTGAATTGAGTGAAAGCTTTTGCAAACACACCCTTTCTTATGTAGCAGAGTTCCCAAGGCCACACACCATAAAACACAGGAATAAACAAAGCATTCCTTTTATTCCTTTGTTGTAGCATAAGTAGGAGCTCATCTAAACACCAAGGGGACTCTACATACCCTTTTGTGAAAATAGTGATTTGAACTGAGGAAGAGCAAATCGAATCTCGTATGGTGGAAGGAATTGAATCTCCTGCCTCAAACTCTTGGGAATCAAGAAATGCCCATCATTTCCCATCTTAAATATACTTGTAAAGTAGCAGAGCTAGGGTATGTTTGACATTTGGGCCACATTGGTTGATGAATGCATCGTATAATTTTGGGAATACCTTTGTATTATTGGTTTTGCTTTGAAATTCGAAGCACACTAGAGGACCCTATTGGTGGGATGAAGAAGAAGCAGCCATGTATGGATTACTTTAGAACTGATGAGTAAAATGCTAAAGATTATGTATTGAAATGATTAAGTAGCAAAGCTAGGGTATGTTTGACATCTGGGCCACGGTGGTTGATGAATGCATCATATAATTTTGGGAATACCTTTGTATTATTGGTTTTGCTTCGAGACTCGAAGCACACCAGAGGACCCTGTTGGTGGGATGAAGAAGAAGTAGCCATGTATGGATTACTTTAGAACTGATTGGGAAAATGCTAAAGATCATGTATGGAAATGATAATTGAGGAAGAGAAAATCGCATCACAGATCGTGGAAGGAATTGAATCTCCTGCCTCAAACTCTCGGGAATCAAGAAATGCCCATCATTTCCCATCTTGAATATACTTGTAAAGTAGCAGAGCCAGGGTATGTTTGACATCTAGGCCATGGTGGTTAATGAATGCATCGTATAATTTTGGGAATACCTTTGTATTATTGGTTTTGCTTTGAGACTCAAAGCACACCAAAGGACCCTATTGGTGGGATGAAGAAGAAGCAACCATGTATGGATTACTTTAATATTGATGAGGAAAATGCTAAAGATTATGTATGGAAATGATTAAGTAGTAGAGCCAGGGTATGTTTGACATCTAGGCCATGGTGGTTGATGAATGCATCGAAGCACACTAGAGGACCCTGTTGGTGGGATGAAGAAGCAATAGCCATGTATGGATTACTTTAGAACTGATTGGTTTCACTTTGAGACTCGAAGCACACCAAAGCACCCTATTGGTGGGACGAAGAAGAAGCAGCCATGTATGGATTACTTTAGAACTAATGAGGAAAATGCTAAAGATTATGTATGGAAATGATTAAGTAGCAGAGCCAGGGTATGTTTGACATCTAGGCCATGGTGGTTGATGAATGCATCGAAGAACACTAGAGGACCCTTTTGGTGGGATGAAGAAGCAATAGCCATGTATGGATTACTTTAGAACTGATTGGTTTCGCTTTGAGACTCGAAGCACACTACATCATCCTATTGGTGGGATGAAGAAGAAGTAGCCATGTATGGATTACTTTAGAACTGATGAGGAAAATGCTAAAGATTATGTATGGAAATGATTAAGTAGCAGAGCCAGGGTATGTTTGACATCTAGGCCATGGTGGTTGATGAATGCATCGAAGCACACCAGAGGACCCTGTTGGTGGGACGAAGAAGCAACATCCATGTATGGATTACTTTGGAAGTGATTGGTTTCACTTTGAGACTCGAAGCACACCAGAGCACCCTGTTAGTGGGATGAAGAAGAAGCAGCCATGTATGGATTACTTTAGAACTGATGAGGAAAATGCTAAAGATTATGTATGGAAATGAAAAACAAACTTTTGATTAAAAAAATGTTCATGGAAAATTACGAGACATTCACCCAAACAAAAAAAAAGCCATCAACGATTTGCATCATTCAATAAAGAAGTTCCATGGAGGGGGCTCCTGCACTTGTTTTTAATGAGCTGATGGCCTTATGAAAAATGATAAGATATGCTAAATTTTTTATTAAATCCTAAATTTGAAGGGGAATGTTTGGGTGGGATTTTTTCATATCTGCTTCTACCATTTTATGGTAAAATATTTTACCAGATGTAAATAAAAATTAAAAAAATCAACTATCATTTCTTATAAAATTAAGGTATACAATTAAAATAATTATATCCTAAAATCACGTTTATTACATACTCTTAAAATTATTCTGAATACCTATTAAGAAAATCTAGGAGTCCCCCTTCCATTGAACCACTATAATTGTTAAAATTGTAGCCAAAGATTTTTGAAGCAGAGTCTAGGGCTTCTTTCCACTGGTCAAGCTTGTCTAGGTACCTGCTGCTCTCTTTGAATTGAGTGAAAGCTTTTGCAAACACACATTTTTCTATGTAGCAGAGTTCCCAAGGCCGCACACTGTAAAACACAGGAATAAACAAAGCATTCCTTTTATTCCTTTTTGTAGCATAAGGAGGAGCTCATCTAAACACCGAGGACTCTGCATACACTTTTGTGAAAATAGAGATTTGAACTGAGGAAGAGCAAATCACATCTCGTATGGTGGAAGGAATTGAATCTCCTGCCTCAAACTCTTGGGTATCAAGAAATACCCAGCAATTCCCATCTTTAATATACTTGTAAAGTAGCGAAGCCAAGGTTTGTTTGACATCTGTGCCATGGTGATTGATGAACACATCATATAATTTTGGGGTACCTTTGTTTGACTGGTGTTTTTTTGAAACTCAAAGCGCACTAGAGGACCTTGTTGGTAGGATAAAGAAGCAACAACTGCCATGTATGGATGAATTTAGAACTGAAGTGTCAAATGTTAGAGAAGATGTATGAATGAATGAAGGATTTTAATAACATCCATGAGACCACAATAATCTATGGGACCCATCAGTTGTGCACATCTTCTTCAAAATGAGACCTCAGCCACAAAACATTCCCTACGTTGCCTGAACTTTCATCTTGAGATCTTCCCTTCTGCTGTGAAGTTTGATCATGAGGTTCACTATATTACCCAACGTCGTTGCTTCAAATAGGGTGTCTAGGTTGGCGAATTTCAAAGTTTCACCATAACTATATCAGATGTCTTTGTATGCCTTGCACTCCAAGAACAAGTGTCGTTCTGTCTCCACCATGCCTTTGTTGCAAAAGAGGCATATTCTCTCCTCCCAATCCTCTTTAGGAGTTAGCCATCTACCCGTTTCACACCTAAGATGATGAGAACTCATCCTAAGTTGGGCAATCAACATTTTCGCTTTCCACTTAATGTCTGCTCCTATATAGGGTTTTTCTTCAAAATCCCCTATGGGGTTGAATTCTTTGAGTTAGTATTCCTTTTTACGGCCCATTTGTTTTGTCCACATGATGCCCTTGAATTTTCTTCTCACACATTTTTTTATGGAAATGAAAATCGAGAGTGGAATGGATTTGTGTGGAGAATAAAGAAATATAAATAGATGATAAAAGAGATTCATCTATGTCCCACTATCACGAAATAGTAAATGAAAGAGTCAGGAAAATGTAAACCCTAGACCTTAAACCCTACCACGAAGAAGTGAAGGAAAGAGTGAGGAAAATGCATATCCGCATTTTAGATGTCTTTGGAGACACAAATATTTGAGGTTTTTCCAAGTTGTGCTCTCTACTCTACTCAGCTAAAAGATATGTTTTGGTAAATATAATTAAAGATCCAATACTCTCTTTTCATGATTGACCCTACAAACTACCAAGTGCACAATGATAACCTTGATAGGGAAAGGAGACATAAATTGGATCAATCCTTCGTGATTAGGAACCAAAATATCTAAAAACAATGTAGAGATTAAATTTGATTGTAGTACTAAACTTCATTTTCATGTTTATTCTGTTATAATTTATCTTTTAAAAAATATTTTTTATAATTTTGTAACGAAAAATATTTGAATGTATGTTTATATGTAGGTTTAAAAATGTGAAATCATGAAATATCAATCTATAATAAATACAGTTATTAATGTTATACATGTATTTATTAATATTACAAGAGCATATAAATATGGGTCGAGTTCACAAGGTTTTTGGTTTGCGCATATGAAAAACATTTCCCTATATTACTTTGTTGTTGGTTTGAAAGTCTTTGTTGACAAAAACTTATAATCGAGAAGAGCAAGGATTCTATCAATCTCCAATATAACAGGGAAAATAAAATAAAAAGAAAGGAATCCACATCTCTATGATGCAAAAAAAAAAAAGAGTAAAACAGAGATGGAAAAATGCTTACAAGAATAACAACATGAATTCCTTATGTGCAATGAAATAAAAAAGCTTTGCATTTATAGGCACAAATAACTTTCAAATAGCTTTTGTGGAGAAGAAGGTTTTGGGAATAGATGATGTCATTAGAATACTAAAATTCTTTCAAGAATTGATATCCCATTTAAAAGCTCATATTATCAATATTGATGCGATAAATTATTGATGTCATTGTCCATTTGTGTTAATAAGATATAACACTAAGGCTTATATTTGGAATTATATACTAGTAATATTCAACATGACAACATTTCATATCTACCATTCCAAGACCAATGTAACATCTCTCTCATTGGTTACAAGAAAAACAAGTTGGAAATTATTTTTTTGCAGAGATTGTTATTCAACTTAACAAAAGAAGAATGTTAATTAATTGCATTTTCACCCTTAAATGAATCACTAACTTGATTCATTTAAACTTAGGTTTGAGCATTAGTCAAACTACTTGAGACTATAAGTTATGGCCCACAACTCTTAATCTTTTAACTTAACAGAAGTCAATTAAGATACCTCATGAATTCAAAAGCCTCCACTAACAAACTACCCTATCTCCTCGAACCGCCATTTTTGCCTTCATAGTCAAAGGTACTTGCAGAGTAGGTTTAGCAATTAGGGTTATTCATATTCATGATTCAACCCACAAAGGTTTGTTTTATTGGAAGCCATCCCACTAAGATATTATGTCATGTATATCTAATCTAGGGTTGAACTTACCAATCTTCATTTAAGTTACTTAAATGATTATATTTTAGGTCATGCTCCAAAGTATATGTATATATATATATATATATATATATATATATATATATATATATATATATATAACTATATATATAACTAACTATAAACACTATAATTTGGTCAAGTAACCACAAGTATTATGTCTTTTATTGTTCTTTCACATGAAGGTCTTAGTGATGATTATAGTCCTTGTTCACATGGTCATTTTGAGTCTTTTGAATTTTCTTATGTCTTATTTTCCTTATTTGCGACACTCTCAATAGTCATAAGTCACCTTTTCCCAATCAAAAGGGCCCTTAGCCTATATTTCTTGATTTTAGCTCTATTTTAAGTCGTAGGACACTAGCACCACTTTTAGGATAATAGTGCCACATTGTGCTAGTGTTTATTTATGGCTCTAGTGTCTGATGGGTCTTTTCTCTTGTGTTTGAGTCCTAACCCCTCCATGAGCCTTCCCATATATTTTTATCCATCTTCTAGAACTTGTTAGCCAATGAACAAGGTCTTATATTCTAAACAATTTTTTTTCTGTATAAAGAGCCTCACAAGGCATTTTACACTAGCACTTACTATTTTGGCACATATTTACATAAAATCAATCAATAGTATAGATCAATACTTCGCATACTACTCAATCATCACACCTAGACATTGCATGCTTGATCAAATAAGGGCTTAAGCAAAAATCATTCTAGCATACCATGTAAGTTGATGGTGCACGTTCTCTAAGGGAGAACTATATGTGATTTAAGACCCCTAGCATTGGGGTTAATACAGGTAGTGACAAGGACAATAGTAGTTCTTCTTCACGTGATTGGAACATCCCACAACCCAACTTTTCCTTCCCTTTTTGCATTTGATCTATTTATTTTTTCATGTGTGCAAGTATTCATTAGGGTTTCAGAGGAGATTTAGCCAAAATAGTGACACAAGTGAGCCCTCAAATGACATAGAACCATCTAAATAGGACCTCCAAAACCTCGTGTAACTTCCCTAAAATTTTCAGACAATCTTCACAAGAAAGACACTAGCACCAAAATTGGACACTAGCATCACATGGCACTACTATCTTGATATGGGCAATGCTATCCTAAGCCAGATTTCAACAAACAATCATTAGACGAAAGGTTCTTACAGTCTGTTTAGTCATTTCTAGTACCTTGATCTGCATAAAAATATGTTTATCTCTAGATAAGTTCTTTTTCTTCTCTCACTTGCTATTTTTAGAAAGTTTAATTAAATCAATAATTTCTAGTTTTCATCCCAAATTAGTAACATACCCAACCCTTTAACTACATAGGATTTACACTAGTAAAACCCTAAAAGATTAAAACATTTGATTAACCTGACTTACTTAGAATATTACTTAAAACCCTCATTTTACTTAGGGTTTACATTCTCCCAATTTTGTGCATTAAATTAGGGTTACAAAATTATATTTTTCTAATTTTTTGGCATAATCTAGCTTATTTAATTAATCTTAAATTAGGGTTTCATTTATTTAATGTTAACCTGACTTACTTTGAATATTACTTATAACCCTCATTTTAATTAGGTTTACATTCTCCCAATTTTGTGCATTAAATTAGGGTTATAAAATTATATTTTTCTAATTTTTTGGCATAACCTAGCTTATTTAATTAATCTTAAATTAGGGTTTCATTTATTTAATGTAATTTAAATTTTTGTAGTACAACCCTAAATCAAAACCCTAGATCCACATATTATGTCCCCATACATACAAATACTAGCAATTAGGGTTTCCATTATAAATCCTATTTTTTATTATACACTTTGTTCAAAATTTCTCAAGTTACAGATATACTTATGTTAGATTATATTCTACCTCTTGTGTGTTTTCTATTCCTTGTTTACATTGTATTCTTTGGCAAGTTTAATATGGAATCTAAAAATTCTTCTAGCCCTCACCCAATTGATGCACTTTTTAATTTCTCTCATGATTATAACAATGAATGGACTAATTTTAAAGATTGTACATTAGAGCATAATAATGACTTCGTTTATAATAATGATGATGACTATTGTTATAATGATGGATATGAGGATTACTATGAGCATGACAATGAAAATGAACATGAGGATATATTAGATACATCATCTTCTCTTTCTTCTTACTCTTCTCTTACTCCTCAAAATCAAACTAAAAATATAATGCCAAAAGAACCTCTTGTTGGTAGTGTTTTATTCCAATGTGATCCTAACTTTTCAACTACTTTTACTACCTCACTATTCAAATTAAAATAATATAAGTACAATACACGAAAGCCACTTTTGCATGATTCAAGTAAAGTAGATAGGAACAATGCATCTTCTTTACCCTTCTTAGTTAAATTTGAAAAAGCAAGTACCAATGATATTATACCTTTTACCAATGCACAAACTAAAGTAGATGAAATTATTTTGTCACCTTCCTTTGAATTCCAAGCTCAATGCAATGATTCTTTAAAACACGTTGACGATGCAAATGTCTCTAAATCTTATTCCATTTGTCATAATATGAAAAAAAAACATGGTTGCTACTTCTTCTACCCTTGATTCCAAAATTGAAAGTAATAATTATGCTTACATTCCACACATAGCTAGTAAATAAATGTATTGCATTACACCTACATATGATGACACATTGCATAGTATTAATAAGTTAAAATCTTCCCCTTCTATCTCTCTTAATGAGCATGTGGATGATACGTATTCTACTCTTAGTTTTAAAAATGAATTAAATTTTGATTTTGATAAACCATGGGATAATGATGATTATTGTGATTATGATGAAGAGGACATAATTTACACCTTCTAGTTCTTCTCCTACCTCACCTATCTCTCTTGTTCAACCAAACACTAGGTCACATGTAAATACACACACACACACACACACACACACACACACACACACACACACACACACACACACACACACACACACATTCTTATCTTCATAATTTACATTTATTTGAGAATAAAGTACCTTGTATTCAAGTAACATGCGATACTTCTTTACAACTTCACAGTGTAAGAGATAAAAATGAATCTCCCATAACCCCGCTTACTACAATACAACCTCTTTTTCAAACTAACCTAAATGAGGGTGATAGCTCATTTCCCTCTAACCAGGTCACATCTATCACACCTCTAAAGGTTACTGAGAGCAAACCAACCCTCTCTAAAAAATATTTCCAATACAATATACCAATGGATAAGATAAATAACAAAATTCAAGCATTAAATTAACCCTTGATGATGACAATATAACTTCACAAGTGTTAGTTTCTTTGATGTGTGATGTGGGTGCTTTGTAACAAGTTGTTAGTGTAGTATTTTTTCCCATTGGGTTTTGCCTACATGACCGTATGGCCTTTCTATGTATTTAAGCTTCCTTAGGTTAGTTATAAAGGGTCCATAGGCTAATTTTATTTAATTTTAATTAGTTAATTAAGAAAATAAGAGGCTTCCTCATGTTGCACTAATTTTCTCTATATGTACCCCAATTATATTTTTTTAGAAGGTTAATCGACTCATTCACATTTTGCAATAGATAGGTTAATGCATATTTTTCCTCTCTTGAAATTTTGGAGCTCTCTCTACAAGAATCGACATTGACTGCTTGAACGCTATTTAGAGATCTTGGTACACTCTTTCATGGTACTAGAGCTATCTTGATAGTCTCATACATTAGACTCCCTGGTAAGATCCTCCATGCATTCACGTTGCTGATTTTTCTTCTATCTTGGTCGTCATTTTTGACTTTGGAGGCATTTTCTTAATCTACCTTGAAACTCATGTCAAAAGGCCTTTGATGAAAAATCCATTTGCATATATTTTCTAGGTTTTTTGAGATCTAAAATGGATTATTTTTAATTTTTTAAGAAACTTCATAGATTTTCTTAAAAAATAATTTCCTTCAACTGGTACTATGTCCTTACAGACCAACTAATCACCCCTACAAATCTTGATCTACACTTCATATACCAAATCAAGTTCTTTGGGGTTGATTACTTAAGCTTTTAGACCATTTTAGGTTTCTTCCAAGTGATTATTTGAAGTAATCAGGGTTTTTTGGTGTGATTACTTGCCCATAGACTATTTCAAGTTTCTCCAAGTTAACAACTTGAATTAATCAAGTTTCTTTGATGTGACAACTTGCTACTAGACTAATTCAAGATTTTAGGGCAGTCTTACTTCTCCAAAAACTTGATTTACACTGAGGTAAACCCATTCAGGTTTGCCAATGTCGATTACTTATTACTTATTTACTTTATAAGTAAAGTAGGTTGAAAAACCTGATTTGTACTAGGGGTAGACCCATTCAGGTTTGCCAAGGTCGATTACTTATTACTTACTTACTTTATAAGTAAAGTAGGTTGAAGAACCCAATTTACACTAAGGAAGACCAATCTGGGTTTTCCAAAGTTAACTACTTATTACTCATTACTTTCTTTATAAGTAATAAGTCATGCAGGTTGAAGAACCCAAAATACATTGAGAAAGACCAATCTAGGTTTTCTAAAGGTGATTACTCATTACTCATTTAATTTATAAGTAAAGCAGTTGCAAGAACCCAAAGTAGTGTAGTTGGAAAAACTCAAAGTGAAGGAGCTAAAAGAACTTGAATTACACTAGGAGACCCATTTGGGTTTTCAAAGAGTTTTTGGTTATTACTTTTTATAAGTAATGCAGTTGCATGCCGAAGTAAAGCAATTGGACAAACCTGTGTGACATTCAAGAGGGCATCAAATTTGAGTTGAAAGGTAATGAAGAAATAGAATTAAGTTATTTCCTTTTTTGTATTTTTGGATGAAAAAACACAAGTTTGGGAAAAAAATTCCATCTTTGGAAAGGGTCCACAAATATGTGGGAGTAAGAACTAGTAAGTGCTATAAATTTCAATATGTTGCTCCTTTTTGGATGCCCTTTTTTTTGAAAGTGCATATTTTCTTGAGCTCTATGCATTGGTGACATTATTTTAAGATTATTTTAAGAATCATTTTTTACATGGTGTAATAGCTTAAAACTCTCTTCAAACCTTTATACTTTTCCTCTTTAGACACATTATCGGTAGTTCCTGACGCCCCTCTCATACTTTCTCACACTAATTTCTCATAGACGTATTCTCAGTTGTGCTCGATGTCTAAAACTAAGTGTGTGTACATTGTAACTTTAGGGGGGTATTCTTGATAGTTCAAGGGGTACTTGTATTATGGATTTCTATTTTTTGCTTTCATTTCAACTCTATAATTTATGTCATTCTAGTCTACACTAATGGATCTAAACATCTAACCACTCACACCATTTAACTATCTATAATGGAAGTCTAAAATACAACTCACTTTGAGTGGTAAAGGACTCTATCAGATTACTATGGATGAAGAAGTTGAGCCATCTACAAATACATAAATGGTTAAGTGGTATAATAGATGTGATGAGGCCTATGGGTTTATATGCCTATCAATGTCTCTTGAACTCTTGTTTCATTTTGAATCTACAAAAACTTTGAATGAAGTTTGGACAATCTTGGACAAGCATTTTGGAGTACAAGACATCATGAGGGGTCATGAGCTGGAGAATGAGCTCATCACATTGAGCCCAGGTGACTATGACACCCTAAAAGACTTCTTTACAAAGTTTAAATCACTAAGATTGTAGTTGAAATAATGTGGCATTGAAAAAATAGATGATGAGTTGATTCTATTCATGCTTGTAAAACTGGGTCAAGACTATTTAGTTTTTGTCTCTATATTTCATGCTACCAAACATGCACTGGGATCTACTTGGAAAATGGCATCATTTGATGAGTTTGTTACCGATATGAATCATGATCAAGATAAGTTGGTTCAAATGGGTGCACTAAAGTATTCAAAATCACATGCCTTGATTGTTAATCAAAATAAGAAGAAGCCTTCTAGTAGTGGAAAATAGGAGAAGAAACAGTCTAAACCTGGTCATGAGTATAACAAGAATAAAAAATTAGATGCCAAGCCTAAGGCATCATCAAATGAGTCCTCCTCAAGAAAGAAACCTAAGAAGGAGAAACTCAAATGCAAATTTTGTAAGAAACTTGGGCATGATGAATCTTAGTGCATGAAAAAGAAGACTGACACCTTGACTAAGATGCTTGAGAAGAATAACATCAGTGTTCTTGAATCCTCATCTCAGAACACATCAGTACAAGATTCCACAAAAGGTAAAGACAAAAAAAGGGTAAAAATAAGGGCAAGGCACTTGTTGCATTAACTTCTCAGCCTTCAACTTGGGTTATTGACTCGGGTGCTTCCTATCACATGGTCTCCTTAGAGGATCTATTTTCAAAAATAGTCATGGTTTATGCCTTCAATTCTCATGGGTGATGACACTATGGAAAAAGTTAGTGGTAAAGGATCAGTAGAAGTGACAAGGCCTTCAATGATTTTTTGTGTGTTCCTTCACTATCCACCAATCTTCTATCAGTATATTAAATCACTCACATAGGTGTAGGGAAGTGAGTTGAGTTCACACCTGATTTAGTGGTCATCAAGGAGCTACACAATGACACCATAATGGCTTATGGGAAGGCCAATCATTAGTCTAGGCTATATACTTTCCCATAATTTGCCCTAGATTAGTCCTCAGCTACATTGTTTACTCATGCAGATGGAGTGAGCAAACTATGGCATGAATGGTTTGGCCATTTATACTACCGTTACCTAGAGCAACTTAATCATCAATACATGGTTTTAAGATTGTCTAAAGTTAAATTCTCAGATGGACTATGCAATGGATGCATTCTTGGTAAGCATCTAGAAGAAAAATATGACAAGGGAAAAGTAAGGAGAGCTGAACAGAAGTTAGAGATAGTCCACAGTGACTTAGCAGGACCATTTCCAAAACCTTCATTCAATAGGACAAGATACATGCTCACATTCATCGATGAATTTTTGAGGTACACCTAGGTGTTTTTCCTCAAAAAGAAGTCTGAGGTCTTTGATCACTTTAAGGACTTCAAGGCACTTGTGTAGAAGCAGTCAAAATGTTCCATCAAAATCTAAAGGATTGATAATGGAATAGGGTATGTCAACAATAGGTTTGAGTAGTTTTGCAAATTAGAGGGGATTCAAATGCAACACATAGTTCCATACAGTCCTCAGTAGAATGATATGGTTAAATGCAAGAACCATACCTTAAAATAAATGGAAAACTTCATGTTTCAATCAAA
Organism: Torreya grandis; assembly: GCA_037957365.1. NCBI lineage: Eukaryota > Viridiplantae > Streptophyta > Pinopsida > Cupressales > Taxaceae > Torreya > Torreya grandis. The sequence goes on from JARHVA010004893.1 coordinate 1,271,380, forward strand.
GTCTCTTGCTCTTCAATATTGAGTTGAAGTAATCAATTAGGTGTGCTACATTCAAAACTAACTTTCACATAAAGCCCCGAAGGGAATCACTCTTTTTGAAGCTTGGGATGGTCACAAGCCCATAGTAGATCACTTTCAAGTGTTTAGATCACCAACAGTGGCCCATGTTCCTTAGAAGAAATGTAAGGAAATGGACCCTCAGAGTCAGTCTTGCATCTTTATGGGGTATGCAGAGGGTGTTAAGGGATATAGGCTTCTCCATCCTAAAACTCATGAGTTGTTCATTGAAAGGAGTGTAACGTTTCGTGAGGGCCCATTTGAACACAATCCTAGCACTCCAAAATCTTCAAAAGTCTCACTAGACATTGATTCCACTTTAGACAGTGACATAGATCCACCTCAAGATCCTCTTGATGATGAGTGTAGACACCTAAATTTGGCCACCAATAACCTCCAATCAGGCTTTTGACCAATTTCCACCAAAAATGCATAATTTTGCCTAAAAACACTAAAACATGCTAAATAATGTGAAACTGACATATTCAAGTGATAATTTTGGCTAGGGTATCACTAAATGGGGCAATGCAATTTATGGGCCAGCTAACTTTGATTAGATCATTTTGAGTCAAAATACCAATTTTGCACCTAGGTGCTTTGGATTGCTCTTTCCTATCAAAACTTATATGCAAGACATGTGCCTTCATTATTTTTTATTGGTAACATCCTAAATGGGAATATAGTTCCAACACATCTGACATCACCTTTCAAATCTAATCCAATCAAAATTTGGACCAATAATAAGGCATTCTGATCAATTTGAGTAATTTATGCAAAAAGTGTTGAATCATGCTTAAGAGCTAATTAATCCAAATCAAGGCATAATCAAGAATTCCATGGAAAATTGTTGAATAATTATTTTTTGAAATGAATATTGAATATCTACATCATCAAGTGACCTCATTTCTTGGGAAGACATTCCTAGGTCATAAATGCCACAAATATCATGATTCATGCCCTCCATGCCTCATCAATGCCTTCCATGATGCCCTCCATGCCTCTTAATTTCCCCTTCTTCCAATGTCATGATGGAGATAATTACAAAATTAAATCTAAAAATTGAATTAATCCTCAACCACACATCTTCATATCAAGATGGATGGTTCATGTTGATTCTAAACATTCTCAAAAATATATAAATAGAGAGGCCATGGAAATCATTTCTAAGACTTGAGAATGCAAAGTTATAATGCAAGATTGGTTCTAAAAGCTTCATGAAATTAGTGTTACCATGCCAAATTAATTTCAAGCCAAACCAAGCCACAAGACAAAGGTGCCAAGGAGAGATGGAGGTAGACAAGCTTCCATTGCCAAGAACTTCATGAGCACATGCCAAGCAAGCCACTACTACAAAGGCATTTGGAGTATCCAAGGAAGGTGAAGGAATTCTTGTTTTTTCATTCCTTGATTTTTAGTTGTGTTTGTCATTTTTTTTGTTAACAAGCTCTCCCTAGTGTCTAGGCCTAGAGATGTTATGCTATTAGTGTATTTATTTCATTATGTTTTCATTTTAGAAATAACACCATACTAACCATCATCTCTTGAGTCAAATTCTTAGATCCACATATGGCATGCCCGGTGGGATTAGATGCATCTCGCACCTTAAGAAGATCATTTTGCAACTTTAAAATATTTATTTGGACCCTTAAAACTCTTGCAAATTGATTTTCTAACTTTATTTTACCATTTTTATTTGCCACATTTTACACAGTAACTGACGTCGGCATGAAAGATCGACATTGGTTACATAGCTTAATTGACATCAGTTAGTAAAAATGACATCAGTTAGATTTTGGTTAGCCAAGGTAACCATCATTGATTGTATATAATTGACATTGGTCACTGTGTTTTTCTAAAAACATAGACCCAAAAGCTATTTTTCCAAAGTTCATTATTTCAAACCAAAAATAACTTCAAAACTAAAGGGTATATTAACATTTTTGCTGCAAGACCAAGCTTGATATTTGCTCAAAACATATTTAAATCACATTTTCATGCTTAAAAATCAATTAGGAACTTTTTTTTGGGTGTTTAACAAATAATTTAGATGTTTTTTTATTGGTGAATGTTTTCAAAGTTTGTAACTAAGACCAAGGGGTCAAATGAACACCACCAAATCTTTTATTTTGGGCTTAAAATTGATCACACTTGTCAATTATTGTTTTTAATAGTTGTTTAAATTAAATATTTGTTTGGAAAAAAGAGGAATGTTGCATGTATCCTCTTCGATTTGTCCCCTATAGGGAACCCTCAAAATCAAAAGTGCCATTCCTATTTCAAGTAGCCTAGTCCAAGGCTTAGAAAGAATGTACTCTTAAGCACTCCCCAAAAACTCATCAAAGTTTGGGTGATCTTGAAAATGACCCTAAAGTCTTTTTATTTCATGCTTTCTTTATTTTTATGCAAACTTGGCTTACGAGGGGGACTTCATCACCTCCCACAAGTTCTTAAGGAAGCTTTGACCCAAGGTTTCATCTCCCAGCATTGACCTCATTTAGCTCCTTTGGAGTTGCACATGGGACATAGTGGCACTTTAGACATCGCACTACACTGAGTGAATAACAAGATGTAGTGGTTGCAAAAAGGACTAGACCTTTTTGTAACAAGCCAAGTGATATGGACCCAAAATCTATGATTTTATTTTGCATTGTTTGGCATGAAAGTCATTATGTAATTTATTCCCTTAGATCATTCAAAAACTTGTTATATCTCAGACAAATCCCCACTTTCCATGGAAGTATTATTGGTGCAAGGTACGCCTCAAGGTCCATGTCATAGTACTATCATTTGAGAGAAGGGTGGGATGTAAAAACCCTACTATATAATGTGCATTTACTTTTGGATGAACACTTAAAATCCTCTCAAATGATGTATATTGATGGATTCCAATAATACCAAGCAATCTTGTCAGTTTAGGATATAAGAGTGATTAATTAGTTGGTCTTATCCTAGATTAAAGTCTTTTTTGGTGTCAAAACTTGGTGTAAACAAATAATCCAAACCAAAAACATAGCCCAAATTTTCCTTTAAACAAAGAGGCATTATGCTGCCCACGTGAGATCATCAATTTTCCTTGTTCAAAAGTTCATCAAAAGCTTGAGAGTCATATCATCCACTTTGGCATAGTTATGCTGCCTAATTGAGTCTAGACCTTTACCAAAGTTGTTTAAAGTCCTTCACTTATAATCTAAATTTAAAAGTGCACCTTTATAAGTTCACAGGGTTGATGTGTTAAGTGGGTTCACCATTTGCACTAAACTTGAGGGAACTTAGGTTCAATGTCTAATTTAAGTTGAAGGCCATTTAAGACTCATAATAATTGTGATCACTTGATAGACTTAAGCCATTTTGTGCTAAACTTTTGAACTTTGAGTCTATGTACCACAACATTTTGAGTCAAAAAAAGTAATGTTATGCTGTCAAAATTGAAGGAAAATGTCTTTGCTTTAGAAAGTTTTTGAAAATAACCTTTTTGTCACACCTTTTGAGTAGTATAGCATCGTTACGCTACCTAAAACATTTTGAAAATTATTTCACAGACCCTCTTGCATAGAGTTCCAAATTTTCTCCTACATTTTTAGACCAGTCTAAGTGTACTTTTGTGATCTTTTGTCTAAAACACTTATACTATTCACTTTTATCTAGCTTTTTTATCAAAAGAACCAAGTTTTATACCATTTTTTGTGAGAAAATAAATTATTTCTAAAGTGCCTTTTATTTCATACCTTATACTTAGTTGATCAATTTCATGTCCAAGAATCAAATGCCTAGTGTTTATTAGAAGTGTTTCAAATCCATTAAATTAAAACTTTCATCTATTTTTGAAGTCTAGCTTTTGATGCTGTTTGGCTAAGAGTCCTAATGCATGCCTTATTTGAGCCTAGATTTTGATGCCCCATTTGGCCAAAAGACCTAGTAGATTTTAAATTCCTAGATTAGACTGATTTGAAACACTTTAACCTTAGAGTTTGGCATTTTTATTTTAGTTCCATTTACTTGCTTATCTTTGTGTGAACAATGAAACGTCAGATACTTCACGCTAGCTTGTTTACTCACAAAACTTTGCATAAACATTTTGATCTTTTTGATGAATCTAGACCAAGTTGGGACATCATCTATTTTAGACATTGTCCTTTTTAGAGTTTGTATAACTCTTTGACCTTTTATCACAAAACATTGACTATGGATCCTAACATGTATTCCTACACTCGTAGTGGAATCATGTACAATCCAGGGATTAGTAATGTGGTGTCACAGGAAGAAATTGTGTAAGGCCCCTATGTGGATAATATTGCTTATGAGATGGATTCTTATCCCTCTTATAATACTCAATCAGGGGCATAAAGCCAAGATCAATTGGATAACTATTTAGTTAACACAACCTTATTCTGAACAAGACCAAGAGTAAACCACACAATACCTAGCTATAATCCCTGTAGTGGATGAGTTAGTACTTCAATAGTCATATTCTACTAATATGACTTCCACATATGATCTATTTTTATTTGAGCAACATTTATGAGAGAATAAAGATGAGATTTTGGTTAGAGCCATAGAGGTAGGGGCCAAGTTTCTAGCAGACTTCCCCCATAAAAATTTACCAAGTCTAGTAAGAATTCCCCATAATATCATTTACAATCAACAAGCTTCTTCTATAAATCCTATGGCTCTAGTCCAAACAATGTACCAAGATCCTATTATATCTAATCAAGTTAAAAACATCATGGAAGATCACTTTAACCAAATGTAGACATCATATCAAACCTACCTGAATCTAGCACATGATTTCAATTAGATGAACATGGTAAGTAAGCCTCTTATTGACCTAGTTCCTTCAATAGGAGTGTTGTTAGAGTTAACTGGATAGAATAATCTGAGTTCCAATCCATTCATACAAACTACTTCGATAGATAACTTGATGTATATGCTCATTATTAAAGAAGTGTCTTCAGTCTATACACAAAATAGTGAGCCAAACGTAGTAGACAATGTGTAAATAATGTCCAATCTTAATCAAAATGGTACTAATGCATAAATAATTAGCCAACAACATGTGCCTATAGTTAATACTATGAATAGGTCATCATACTAGGGAATAGGAGTTTCTACACCCCAACCTCAATTGACTGCTTCCTCAAGTGTATAACCTATGGGATTAGGTAATCACACAATGACTTATGTCATGCCTCAATGACAAAATATGATGAATCCTACACCTCCTCAACAAGTAATGAGTAGTATTCCACAACAACTTACACAATCTAGTATATCAATGTAATAAAGGATAAACACATTACCATGTTAATCAAGGGAAACTAATGTTTCACCTCACTTGGTAACGACAAACATACCTCTTCAGTCATAGACTAATATGCCAATCTAAAACCAAGCAATGATTAGTCAACAACATACAAATGTAGGTCAGTGACAGATGCCAAATCTGCAACTTAATTTCACTTCTTCATAGGGATTCATGCAACAAGGGGGTCCCCATGTTTCTCGAGTACCTACTAGACAACCATTAGTTCAAAATGTGCCACAAATCTAAAGATAGGGTCTTAGTCCACAAGTTCCCACTCAATAAAAAGGTTTGATTAGTCAGTAACATGTCCTTTTTCAACCACAATAGGAATAATATATTTATATCCTTCTGTCCCAACCATAAAATCCTCTTAGTCAAACCTTTATCACCAACCTGAACCAAAATATTACACAACCAATTGTGCAATTTCAAGTACATCTTAATCCACGTATGTGTATTCCTGGTCCATTCCCCAGCTAAACCAATATACACCAACATGTATCTCCATCATACCTTGGTCAAAGTGTTCCACTTGTGACCTCTCAACCATCTATCCAAACCCAAATTCTCCCTCAAACCAATATTCCTTCTAGTTTCCTATCCCAAGAATTGTAACAGATGAAGGATGTAATTATTGCCATTCAAGCTGGTAAACAAACAAAATAGTTTAAATTAGATGACATATGTTCTTATCTATTCAACATAGAGTATTTTTAGATACCATTTCCTCTAAGATATGAACCACCAAAATCTGATAAATACAAAGGAAAAGGTGACCCTAAGGCTCATTTGATCAAATTATTCATCACATGTTAACCAGTGGCATATAACGACATGTACCTTTTGTTGTTGTTTCTAAGAAGCTTGGCTGGACAAGACTTAGAGTGGTTTTTGAAGTTTCCTAAAAAAATAGTAACAAATTTTGATGATCTTTCTATTAAGTTTGTGCAACACTTTTCCTATAATCTCGAGCATGAGATTTCATTAGTAGACTTAACACAAGCAAAGCAAAAAGTTGGTGAAAGTTTTGCAAGTTATTTAAAATGATGGAGAGCCCTTGCAAGGTATTTCACCCATAGTTTATTGGATAAACAATTAGCCTCTGTGTTTACCAGTAGTTTGCACAGTGAGATAGCTTATCATTTATAACTATAATGTGCACATACTTTCAAGGAAATCGTCGACAAAGGCTTGTTGATTGAGTGGGTGCTCATCAATAAAGGAGTCATCAAGCTTAATTCAACTAATCAAAATCAAGGTACCAATTAGGGAAATGACCAACATCCCATTCAAGCACCAACATCACAACTAGCACAGGGTGATAACCAAGAAAGACTGAAGCAATTCAATCGTAATAGAAATGTTGTAGGAAATAGAGTAACCAAATCTCATCTTGTGAAAATGGTGTAAACATCATTTACACCACCTTTTTAGCTTACTCCTACCAGAAAACTTTCCAACCAATGTCACAAGCACAATAATTGAGACCTGCATAACAAATACAATAGCTATTACCATTGTAAAGCCCTCCTCCTAAGAAAATTATGCCTGCATGTCATGTATTTTGAAAGCTTTATACCACTAATATGATTAGTTGGCCTATACTAAAACATTATCCATAAGACATTCCTTATCCTGATTGGTATCATGAAAACAAATTTTATGACTATCATCAGGTCAATGAGCATAATCTACGAAGAGGTGTCCAAATCAAGCATTTAACTAAGAATATGTTGGATAATGGGGAGATAACATTGGATAATGGTTCTTCCACTTCCAATCAAACTCTTGAGATTTATCAAAACCCCTTTCCCTAATATAACAATCAACAATAGCAAAATAATCAACAACAACAACAATGACTGGTGTGGTAGTAAAATCAACATCAAAGGCTAAACCAATAGAATCAACAAAATCAACAATAGAACCAACAACGATAGAATAGTGGATAAAACTAAGATCAAAATGGTAGAAACTAAAAGACCTACCATGTAGTTACACATGACTACAACAGTGTTGTAGGTCATATTGCAGGGGGTAGCATTAATACCATTTCCATTAATCTTAGACTAAGCACTATTCAACTTAGACCATTTATAAACAACAACATTCAACTAAATTACATGGATAATCCTTCTTTGACCTAGGAATGCATACATGAAAATCAACAAACTAGGAATTCCATGTTTGGACCTTATATCAATAACTCATTCTTGCCATGTGACCACATGTAAGTGCACCGGTAATCGAGACTTGTCCTATCTGGTTCCATACCATTTATAACATTAGTTAGAAATAATTCTTTAGTATTTAATCTTGATTGTGAAATCACAACTTGGAGGTTAAAGATTACTATCCCAGGCCCACAAACATCTGCCAGTTTGCCTATCATCCAACTAACCATTCAGCTTCAGAATAAACCATTCACTATTGATCAAAATAAGAAATTTGATATTGTGGAACAATTTCAAATGACACTAGCACAAATTTATATTTTAGATTTGTTGTAAACATCAATAATCCATAAAAACATCTTGAATGAGTTTTTGATCCAATCCATTATTTCTAGTGATATATTCCCTAATAAATTTCAAGCTTTGGTTGGACACCAAGCTCCAACCCAACAAGTCACATTCAACCAAAGTGATATGTCTTCCCTTGGACCACTCCATAATAATCCATTATACATAGAAGTTTGTATAAGATGGCATAAAGTGAAACATGTCATTATAGACAATAGACCTGGCCTCAACATAGTATCTCTCAAGCTCATTAATTTGCAAATTATCATTGGGCCTTTGACCCTTGATATACTTTGCCATGTGACTGATCTTGAGTTATCATAAAATATGCTTCTAGGAAGGTCTTGGTTACATGAGATTCATGCAGTCCCATCAATGCTACACCAATGTATCAAGTCTTTCCACTCAGGGATGAAAGTGAATATTCTAGAAGATTTACATCCATATGAACACTGCAAGCATCTTGAGGCCAAATTTCAAAGCTAAAATTATCTGTACGACATGAATCTAAGTTCCATGTAAGATAAAGGAAAATATATACTTATTGATCCCTCACCAGATAATTGCATAGATCCTAATACCTTAGATTCCCTTTCACACATGTCACCTCCTAAAGATTCTAATCATTTCACCATTTTAGATAATGGACCGGGAGAGTATGTGACCCATGATACATTTCATATTGCCAATCTTCCTCAGAATATGAAAAACTTGGATGACCTAAAGTCATCCCACATATGCATTTGCAATAAAGGAACAAAGAAAAGAGATTTATTACTTTTGTACTAGCATCTAGCCTAGGACTTGACCCTCTTGAAGGGGATGAATCATGGTTATACAATGACAACCAAGCTAATTGATATAAAAATACAAAGTATCCTATTCCCAATAGGATCATGGAGCATCATAATTATGGAGGAAGAGGCCTCAGACCAAATCAACAAGGAATTGTCGAGCCAATTTCCATTACTAAGTATGAAAGACCTTATGGACTTAGATTTAAACTACCTAGGGGTGACCCCACATATATTATTCAAAATCCATCACCAATGACTTGTGATGATGATGTCGACAACAAAGAAGAGTCCAATCATAGCCTCATCTTTGATAACCTAGCTGAAACCAACTTGTTTGATAACAATGCCATTTGTACCCTTAACCTAGCCATTCATCATAACCTTTTTGCCATTATATTATCCCCAACTGATAAATTGGGACCAACAAGAATCCAGTCTACCAATTGATGAGTTCCAAAATGATGAGTCATTCTATGATTTCTTAGGCCTTAGAGATAATGTTCTGTTGGGAGATCACAAATCAAGATTCTCAATCACATTTGATCTTGTAGCCTATTTTGGAGAGCGAGTGAACATCCTTAGCCAAAAAAAAAGTAAAATATTAAGGTCCCAAAGTGAAAACCTCTTTGAGGTGCTTTTTGACTAGGGAAAAAGTAAAGATAAAGGCCAGTCTAGTGGTGAAAACCTATTTCAGGTGCCATTAGATGGGGGTGTTCATTCTTCTTCAAATTAGACTAGGAGACCACCAATGATGAACTTGCATATGGATCAGAGTTTAGATTTGCGAAATAAGTATTTGATCAAATTCTTCAAGAATTTTTTACTATTTTTGTCACATGGCTAGATATCCCATTAGGGGACTCAAATTCGTCATGCCTAGGAGAAGATGAAGAGCAAGTCCTAACGGAGGACCCTGACATAATTCAATAGTTCAAATCATTGCCTACTATCCTAGAAGATGGTTTGACCCTTCTAGTCAAAGATACAATATAGGTAAACATTGGGATTCCATCAAACCCGAAATGGATAAAATTAAGAGCATCCCTCACTGAGGAAGAATGTGACATCTTTACAAATCTATTGAGAGAATTTGTAGATACCTTTGCATGGGCTTATTCTAACATTCCAGGTTTAGGCTCCACCTTGGTTCTATACCACCTTATGGTTAATCTTGACACCAAACTAGTAAAACAAAAGCTACAGAAGATGCATCCTCACATTTTTGTATTAGTAAATAAAAAGTTGGAAAAACTCTTAGATGCAGGATGTATCTGATCCATTGACTACTTATAATGGATCTGCAATGTGGTACCTATTAGTAAAAAGCCTGAAGGGATCAAAATTTGTACTAATTTTTGAGACATCAACAAATCTTGTCCTAAAGATGATTTTTCCTTGCCTAATATCGACATGATCATTAACTCCATGACATGTTATGAAATGCTTTCACTCATGGAAGGATTTTTAGAATACAATTAAATCAGAATAACACCAAAAGGCTAACATAAAATAGCATTCACCACTCCATGGGGAACATTTTGTTTTCAGGTGATGCCATTTGGCCTTAAAAATGTTGGAGCTACATATCAAAGGGCCATGACTGTCATATTCCATGATATGATGCATGATATTATTGAAGATTATGTTGATGACATATAATGAAAATCCAAAATTAGGGCCGACCATCTATTAGAGTTTCATAATATATTTTAAAGATTACGAGAGTACAAAGTTAGACTCAATCTAAAGAAATGTGTGTTTGATGTAACTTCAGGCAAACTAATTAGCTTCATTGTGTCTCATAGAGGTATTGAAGTCAATCTAGCTAAAGTCCATGCTATAATTGAGATACCACCACCAACCAATTTAAAGTAACTCTATAGTTTTTAGGGTAAGATACAATCCATTCGATGCTTCATCTCTCAGTTATCAAATAAGTGCCATCTATTTACACACCTTTTGAATAAGGGATTTGCATTTCACTAAGATGATCATTACTTATCTTATTAATCCACTTATTTTATACCTCCCATGATAGGAAAGCCATTCTTATTATACCTATTAGCTACTGACCATGCTCTAGGGTTACTCTTGGCTCAACATGATGACAATGGAAAGGATCACATTGTATACTACCTAAGCCATACCTTGGTTACGTATGAACATAACTATGCACCTGTTAAAAAAATTTATCTACCCATGGTTTTCACAACTCAAAAACTATGCCATTACATGTTGAATAATAAGACCATGGTCATTTCAAAAGTAGATCCAATCAAGTATCTACTATCTAAAATAGCTTTTCAAGGTAGAATGGCTACATAGATCATGCTTCTCAGTGAGTTTGACATAGAGTATGTTAGTTAAAAGGAAATCAAGGGACAAGTTCTTACAAATCAACTTGCTAAAGCACCTCTCATAGACACAAAACCACTCACATCTAAATTTCTTAATGAATCCATAATGATCATCCTTGACACACCCCTTGAGGAGTAGCCCTGGAAATTATATTTTGATGGTTCATTTATTGCATATGGATTAGGGGCAAGCTTATTATTTATTACACCATAGGGGATCTAATCCCTAAATCATTCAAAATCAGCTTTCCTTGTACAAATAGCATGGTTGAGTATGAAGCACTTGTTGCAAGACTTTGAAAAGTAGTGCATTGGAATATATCTCATCTCCAATTTTATGGTGATTCTCAATTAATCATAAATTAGGTCACAAATCATTTTTAGACCAAAGATGACAAGTTGGTTCCATATAAATCCATGGTCGATACTCTTAAGCAACAAATTACCAATATTCAATTTGAGTACATACCAAGGGCTAGTAATAGAACTGTAGATGCCATGGCTACTATTGGCTCTCTGATTTGACAAATAGATAAAGCTAGAGAGTATCATTTCCTCATCAAGAATTTATTAACACTAGCTCATGAACCTTCAACTGTTTCCATGATTTGTGATATTGTTGGTCCTAATTCTATCTAGTACCTAGACCTTTATAACTACCTTCATGATCAATTTTTACCACCTAACATATCTCAAAAAAAAACCAAAGCCTTCATTCATCATTCCACTTGTTATAGTCTACTTGGATCCACCCTTTACCATCACAATTTTGATGAAACTCTACTTTGTTGTTTAACTTTAGTAGAGTCTATGCTAGCATTAAGAGAAGTTCATGGAGTATGTGGAGATAATTCTAGTGGGATAGTTCTATCCAAGAAACTCTTGTGTACTGGTTATTATTGGTCCATAATAGATTCATATACCATTTCATATGTAAAAAAGTGTGATAAATGTCAATATCATGCTAATCTAATTCTTGCCCTAGTAAAAAATCTAAAACCAATGTTGACACCATGGCCATTTTCTACATGGGGACTTGAACTCATTGGGAAGATCAACCCCACTTCATCTGATGACCATAAACATATCCTTACCACCACTAAATTATTTATTAAGTGGGTTGAAGCTATACCCCTCACTTACGTGACTGGAAAGCAAATTTCTAAATTCATTTTCAATCATCTCATTTACCGCTATGGTATCCCCTCTAACATTATATTTGATAATGAAGGATAATTCAAGAACAAGGATGTCAACCTGTTATGTACTGCATAAAACATCACATAACATTTTTCTATAGCATATTACCCTCAAGGTAATGGCCAAGCTAAGGAATCCATTAAAACCATTGTCAACATTCTCAAAAAGATTGTCAATGATGCCGGTCATGATTAACACCTCTAGATATTCCCTGCCCTTTGGGCATACTATACCAATCATCATACCCCCACAAGAGCCACTCCATACTAACTTGTTTATGGTACTAAATCCATCCTTCCCATTGAGGTTGAATTGCCTTCACTATGCATCTCTTTCAAGCATGTCCTAAATGATCATGACTATCGAGTAGCTCACCTGTAAGAGCTAGATCTACTTGATGAAAAATGCACAACTGTGCTCAACAATCTTCAAGCATATCATAACTAACCCAAAGGTCACTATAATCGATGTGTTAAGTATATAAAATTTGAAATTGGTGATCTTATTTTTAAAGAAAACCAAAAGAATACCATGACTAAGAAGAAGCATAAAGGGAAATTTAAACCAAATTGGATAGGGCCTTTCATCATCACTATAGATTATGGATCAGGAGCATATAGGCTTGCCACAATAGATGAAGATAAACTTCCAAAGTCGATGAATACTATTCATCTCAAATAGTACTATGTTTGAGTGTTAAGGTGTATTGTCTATAAGGACCATTTTATTAATGCCATTTTATCACTATTATTATTTATACAAATACCCTTCTTATCCATCCACTTCTATTCTATTGACCTAGTGTGTTTTAAAGCCTAACTCATTTGACCTTGGTTTTTTCCATTTGTTACATAGTTTCAACATCGAGGTATCTGATCAATTTCATCAGTTGGTTTAAATAATTTAGATAAAAATCATATTTTGGGATAGTGTGACAAAAGTTTTGGTAGTTGCATCCTTTGTTTGTTATGACTTTCTTACCACTGATATTGCTAGTAATTATAACCACCTTTGGGTAAATTAGTACCATCGATATATAACATTGTGTCCTAGTTATAACCACCTATGGGAAAACTAGGGGCAATATTAAGCCTTGATGTACCAACTTGCCACTTCTTATGTCATATTGTACCTTCTTACCAACTGTGCCTATTTTATTTGAATTGGATACTACATTAATCAAATTCCTCCATTGTGAGGGTGGAACTACAGTGACTTGAGGTCCTACTTTGGGACTATGTAGGCAATGCTCAATACTTGTTGAGGTTAGCTCAGTCACCCTTTTCCCCATGCTCTCACTATTTTGTGAGTAACCTAAGCCATGCTCTTGCCATTTTACGAGCAACCTAATCCACACTTTATCCATTTTGTGAGCTTGAACCATTTAGTGTCTCATCATTCTCGATTGAGTTGAGATACCCCAAAAATATTCCAAAAACATTTGAAAAATCATTAGAAAAGAATAAAAACATTGACCACTTCTTTGCCTTAAGGATTATAGGAACCGTTATTAAGTTACAAGCAAATCACTTGTCATTTTGTTTCCCTATCCTTTTTGGCCTTTTTCTCTCACACACTTGCCATTTTACAAGACCATTGCTCTTATTCTATCACATTTATTTTGTTTATTTTCATTAGTTATCACATTCTTCCCATTCCCTCAGATAAATACATTTGTCCTAAAGTTTTTAATTGGATATTACATCCATAGAACTATGTAGGTAGCATCCACTTGCCTAGTGCATATGGAGACAACTCAGCCACCCCATTCCTTTTATTTTATTCCCTTATTTTGTTTGTTTGTTAAGTTTTCACCTATTTTTGAGGGGCAATGCTAATAGGGTTTCTATTGCATTGTTTGCTTGTTTGTTTCTGCTTATTTTATTTGTTTTTCTACTTGTTTGTTTGCTTTCAGCACTGTTTCCTTGATTTAGTTTATGTGTGTTCATTGGGTGATTCCTTTCCCACACTTACACTTGAATCCATCCATATTCATATGTTTAAATTATCATCATGGTTTCTATCATTAGTGTATTGTTTTCTATTAAGTATTGGATTATGAGAGTTAGTCTTTATGCATATTTTAGCCAAGTCCTCATGATGCTATATCATGATGCCTACTGACACATGCTACAACAAATATTAGCTTCAAGAAGTCTATTCAACAATGGCAACATCTCTTCAGCATCAACATCTCGATTCAATCCCAATCATATCTCAAACAAAGTAATTAAACATGAAAGAATTTTAATCTTTATTAGTTTGAATGAGCATCTCCCTACTAGTAGGTTGTTACAATTCATCATTACCCTCTGTGTTAAGTTATCATCATCCTCAACCAAGTTTATCATGTTTTCCATAATCAGGGTCCAATGATTATAACTGCCTATGGGAAAATCATTGCACACTATCCCACCTACATTTCGTAATGATTATAACCACCTTTGGGCAAATCATTGTGTTGCCACCACTTTACTTTTTCTACATATATAGGGGCATGTTATCTTATTCTTTTGTCTTAACTGGGGTAGCTGCATCTTCTTAATGATTATAACTAACTTTGGGAAAAGCATTGTGTTATCATACCACATTGCCACTATCAGGGTACAATGTTTATAACCACCTTTGGGCAAATCATTATACACCATCCCACTTGCATTCTCAATAATTTTGACTACTTTTTTAGTATCATTATGTTTTCACCCCATCATCTTTCCTTTCTTTGGTCCCCTCATTTTGATTCTTTCTTTTTGAGGGACCATTTGTTGAGTTACTTGTGCCAATCATTCCCTCAAGGGGTTGTCATACAATTAGTTTATCATCATTAAAAATGTAGGCATACATGACCTTTTCATTATTTGAGAAGATGTTATTGTGATTATAGCTTGAAATGCCTTCCCAAATAGGGGCAAACTGCAGACACCTAAATCTAGCCACCGATAACCTCTAATTAGGATTTTGACCAATTTCCACTCAAAATTCACAATTTGGCCTAAAAACACTAAAACATGTTAAATGATGTGAAATTGACATATTCAAGTGCCAATTTTGGCTAGGGTATCCCTAAATGGGCGAATACAATTTATAGGCTAGCTAACTTTGATCAGATCATTCTGAGTCAAAATACCAATTTTGCACCTAGGTGCTCTAGATTGCTCTTTCCTATCAAACCTTATACACAAGACACATGCCTTCATTATTTGTTATTGGTAACATCCTAAATGGGAATATGGTTCCAATACATCTGACATCACCTTCCAAATCTAATCCAGTCAAATTTTTTACCAATAACAAGGCATTTTGATTAATTTGAGTAATTTATGCATAAAGTACTTAACCATACTTAAGAGCTAATTAATCCAAATCAAAGCCTAATCAAGAATTCCATGAAAAATTGTTGAATACTTATTTTTGGAAATGAATATTGAATATTTGCATCATCAGGTGACCTCATTTCTTAGGAAGACATCCCTAGGCCATAAATGCCACAAATATCATGATTAATGCCCTCCATGCCTCATCAATGCCTTCCATGATGCACTTCATGCCTCTTAATTGCCCCTTCTTCCAATGTCATGATGAGGATAATTAAAAACTTAATTCCAAAAATTGAATTAATCCTCAACCACACATCTTCATCTCAAGATGGACGATTCAAGTTGATTTTAGACATTCTAAAAAATCTATAAATAGAGAGGCCATGAACATCATTTCTAAGACTTGAGAATGCAAAGTTATAATGTAGGATTGGTTCTAAAAGATTCATGAAATTAGTGTTACCATGAAAAATTAATTCCAAGCCAATCCAAGCCACAAGCCAAAGGTGCCAAGGAGAGATGGAGGTAGACAAGCTTCCATTGCCAAGAACTTCATGAGCACAAGTTGAGCAAGCCACAACTACAAAGGCATTTGAAGCACCCAAAGAAGGTGAAGGAATTCTTGTGTATTCATTCCTCACTTTTTAGTTGTGTTTGTCATTTGTTTTTGTTAACAAGCTCTCCCTAGTGTCTAGGCTTAGAGATGTTATGATATCAATGTGTTTATTTCATTTTGTTTTCATTTTGAAACTAACATCATACTAACCATCATCTCTTGAGTCAAATTCATAGATCCAAAATGAAGATGATTTTTATTCTTATTCAAGTTTAAGCAATGTGAGTAGTGATAAAGATTTTCCTCCTCCATCTCACACTCACATTATATATGATGAGGAATCACCTACTAATTCTCCAGTCTCATACAACTTTGGTCTGATTTGGGCTAGATAGACACTTCAAAGTGCTAGAGGATGGGTTGAAAATCCATCAGATACAAGGTGGACATGATCACAGTTTTAGGGGACATCACATGCCTACTTGGCCATTCTCTTAGATCCATAAACCTTTCATGAGGCATCTACCATTCTACAATGGGATTCTACTATACAAGAAGACTACAGTTCTCTAATCAAGAACAAAGCATGGGACTTGGTCCCTCTTCCTAAAGGAAGAAAATTGGTCCTATGTAAATGGGTTTATCAGACCAAGTATGGTATAGATGGGCAGTCAAGAATTACAAAGCTCATCTAGTTTCAAAGGGGTTTTCTCTTGTGCCTGGCATAGACTACACTGAGACATTTGGTCTTATAGCCAAGATGACATCTATAAGACTCACTCTAGCCATCACATCTGCACATCGATGGGATGTTCACCAAATGGACATAAAGAGTCCTTTTTTTAATGGTGACCTCAAGGAAGATATACATGGAGTAACCATAAGGCTTTATGGAAGATACCTCCTTGGTCTGCAGACTCAAGAAATCTATCTACAGACTCAAACAGGCACCTTGAGCATGGTATGCTAAGATGGACTCCTTTCTCCTCATAGTTAGGTTCACCAGATGTCACTTAGATCTAAATGTCTACATATTTCAATAGGATGATTCTCTATTGATTCTAGTTCTCTATGTGGATGATTTATTATAGGGAGCTCATGATCATCCATCTTAGCAATGAAAACTATACTATCAGATAGATTTTCAATAATAGACATGGGATTATTGCACTACTTTCTTGGGATTGAAATCATTCAGTCAGATTTTAGGATAAATCTATCACAATCAAAGTATTCTCTTGATTTACTTATGAGGTTTAACATGGTTAATTATAAGCCAGCTCCTACTCCCTTCTTGTCTGATGTGAAGCTTGAAGATGATTGTCATACACCACTCATTAATGTAACTCTATATTAGTAACTCATGGGTAGTCTTATCTATCTCACACACACTAAACCTGACATATCCTATGCATTTGGTTTTTTCTCCCAGTTTATGCAAGAGCCACATGAGTTGCATTGGAAAGCAACAAAGTAGATTCTTCACTACATTCAAGGTTTGTACAACTATGGGATACATTATAGAGTAGGAATAAAGGTTGATTTGATTGGATACATAGATTCAGATTGGGTTAGAGATATTTAGAGTTGAAATTCCACTTCAAGCTACAATTTCTCACTTGGTTCAGGTCTAATAAGTTGGTCAAGAAAGAAGTAGCATGCAAATGATTTATCATCCATAGAGGTAGAATACAGAGGGGCTATCAATGCCACCATTGAAGTAATCTAGCTTCAGGGAATTTCACTAAGTTTGGTGTCTAGTTTTATAAGCCAACAATCATCTACTATGACAACCAAAGCACTATCTAGATTTGTAGGAATCTGGTTCTCCATCAAAGGATCAAGCACATAGAGATTAACATGCATTTAATTAGGGATCTTATCAATGAGAAAGTCATTGATATTTTATACTATCCAACATCAGATCAGATTATAGATATTATAACCAAGCCTTTCATAGAGAGTAAATTTTTTCATCTATGAGATCTCATTGGGGTTAGGGCTGCTCCACCTTCTTCTTCCTCCTATGGAGGTTCATCACTATGTACTTGGGTACCTCATCAGGATTTCAATGTCAGGATCCAATTCTCATCTCACCTAAGCTACACTTGATGGGGGGTGTTAGTGTAGTGCTTTTTCCCATTGGGTTTTGCCTACACAGCTGTATGGCCTTTCTATGTATTAAAGCTTCCTTAGGTTAGTTATAAAGGGTCCATAGGCTAATTTTTTTAATTTTAATTAGTTAATTAATAAAATTAGAGGCTTCCTCATGTTTCCATAATTTTCTCTATATGTACCCCACTTTTCCTTTTTTAGAAGTTTAATCAACTCATTCACATTTTGTAATAGACATGTTAATGCATATTTTTCCTCTCTTGGAATTTTGGAGCTCTCTCTATAGGAATAAACATTGATTTGTTGAATGCTATTCAGGTATTTTGACATACTATTTCATAAGTACACCATCTCACTTTGGAGAATAAAACATACTGATCTTAGGTCAATGATAATTTAATACATGACAACCCTATTCCATGCCAAATCTCAACTACAAGGTTACCACATAATTTTCATATACTAGCATTACCTATATTTTATGGGAATGGAGATCCATAATTTCCCTTTCATGCTTATGAGAAAACCATAGCCCATATTACAAAAATGTTCACTCTACTACAATTATTTCCAAAGTCCTTAGATGGGGAAGCACTAAATTGGTTCCAACATACAATCCCTAGTGGGTCTCTACACACATATGAGGAGCTAGAGATATCTTTCTCAGGCATTACATACATAATAAGAGACCTTTAGTCACACATGAGAGGTTACCTTCATTACATCATGGTGAGTAGAGCCAACATCTGAATACATTCTAAGGTTCAAAGCTTGTTTGCATTAGTTGATTTATCAACCCAAAAGTTTATAAGTATAGTACATCTTTGCCAGAGGTTTAATCTATCCTCTTAAGGAGAGATTACTATATAAAACATCAAAATAATTTAGGCATCTATGTAATTCAACTATAACATTAAATGTAGAATTGGGATTAGTAGTTACATAGTCAGAGGAAGATTTGGATATATGCCCCTCAGAGCCTCAGTAATCTAATATGGTACAAGAGCCTAATCAACTTCTAATTAAGAACTCAATAAAATAGAGACCACCAATAAAGATAATCAATAAGGGTAAAGAGCTACTCTACAAAGCAACTTCTAAAATGAGTAGAACATAGGATATACATAGAGGGGTTATATAGTTTTTAGATAAGGTTGGGCTTCATGACATTTTGATTACACCATTAGATAGGGAGATGATCACACTTCCTTCTACTCATCATCATCCACCACACCATTTGCATTGGGTACCACATAAGCCATATTGTCATTTTCAAAATATAAATGGACATTCATATGATCATTATTATGCACTTTGAGCTTGCATTGATTAGTATGTCACTCGAGGCATCATAGAATTTACACAGGGAGCATTGAGATCTCATTATCCATACTCTCCTAGATCACACTCCTTTATGATGGAGTTATCCTAGGACATTCCTTTTAAGGAACAATTGGTTACTCATCGTACAAGCCCTATGATTTCTAAGACACCTACTTATGAGTGGTTTCATGCACCATAATTCTAACAAAGATGGAAACTAGTTTACAGACATTAGAACATAGCTCCACTATGTACACCAATTGAGATATATGGAAATAACTACATAAATTAGAATGTAACTTGAATGCATACACCAATCAAGATATATGTGAAAAACTATAACTGAAGGGAATAATATTAGTTCAAACACCAATAAAGATATATGGGAATAATTATAGAGATCAATATATAGCTCTAGTTCGTACACTAATAAATATATTTACAAGAAATCATACAATTCAAAGTGAAGTTTAATCACATCAACCAATCAAGCTTTTTGCACCAGAGTCTACACATCTACACACTAGCAGTGCATCACATGCAACTACAATTTCAAAATCTCCTTCTAAACCAACACATCATGAATAATATGGTCATTCGTTCTCCATGCCATCGGGGTTCAACTAGGGCATACCGTAGTCACATGATATACATGTAGAAATCTTATAAAATATAAGAAAACCCCATACCAATAAATACAAAATCTTAATCCACTACACATATTTCAAAACACTCATAAATAGAAAGAAATTCATCAATTCTACTTCAATAAAAATACTATACAAATATCATCATTTCAAATAATCAAACCAATTAAACACATATCAACACATACAATCTAACAAGATCCAGTTACCAATATACATAGTGCCAACTTAAATAACAAACACCCATATATATAAATCAGAATATAGTTTTGATATAAATATAGTCCATCACTCCATGGTGTTGACATGACTAATGGGACCAACTCCCTCCCTCACTCTCAGATTTATCAAATCTAGAACTAGAGGCCCCACTATCTCAATATGACCTAGATTGATGACTCCATATACTCTCTCTCTCACATGATACATGCCCAGCTCAACCATACACTATGCATGCTCTCACTGAAGATGTATATAGTCATATGTTACCTAAATACTAGCCCCACCTAGAGCATCAAGTGTGAGCATGGTATGCTTATGAAACTCAGTACATGCCTCATGTCTATCTATCATCACTCACTTGTATTTTTTAGTATCTATCATAACTTGATAAAATAAATTATAATACACACATAGCCACATTGCTGACCCTCTCTATCAACCCATCTTCCATGACATCATTAGGAATATATCATATCAATGTGCAAAGCACACACTCTATGGTTGTCTCCCAATACTCCCATCACCTAAACTTGCACATGTCCCCCAACATACATTAGATTCCTAATCAGATAAAGACATATCCAACTGTACACAAAATATGCAAACATACTATATTAACTTACCATTAATAGCCCTTAGGGGTTCTACCTCCAATACATCATCTACAATCATCCCACCTCTCAAAAATAGAGGTGCCCATTTATGGTCACTCCACCAAGCTATGTAGGTCTCAGTCACTCCCACATCATATATATCTAGTATATCAATATTTGGGTCTCACTCTATCAATGAAATTAGAGCTAACTCATTAATAGATGACCTCAACATACTACCTAGCCTCACAAGAGCCTAATAACTCCTCAACCATATCATGAATGCTAGGGACACATCCTGAATGGCATCGAACTATCATGTGACCCTCTCATACTAAAATTACTCATATACATTGACCCAATAGTCATGTAGCTAATAACTCACCTGAATCTATCTCAATGAGTATTATACTTAGGCCAACCCTTGTATCCCCTGTAAGGTCTCCAAATAATATCCCCCATTATCAAACTATCTAACAACTGTGAGCACTGCATAGTACTCCTCTTGGGTATATGACCCATCCCTATCCATCTATCTATAAACAACTATGGATGAACCTAACCATCTTGTGCACATGCCACCAACCTAATCACAACTATATGCTCATATGTCCAATAATGTAATAACATCAATGATCTATCCCTCCACCATACATCTCCTATGTGAAATGATATAGATCCTTATATAGGTGAGCTAACATCATTTGAACCCAAGAATATATATTACTATGATCCTAAATATACTGTACTATCTCATACATGCTATAAGAAATCAAAATCCCACTCCCATGTATATCCACAAATGAAGATAGTAAAACAACTAGGAACTTTTGCAATCATGGAACCATGACAGTCACAATCAAGGTCAACAATATGTCACTAAGACTCCATGCATGATGGGTCTAAGCCACCATGGTAGAGAAATATTTAAAAGCCTATTGTATGGTCTAGGCACCTGTATCTTCCTATAGTATAGCTTGCTACCTATAGATTGGTAATCACATAATCTAGTACACGTCCTCTAATGTAATATTTATCTCCCAAGTGGGTAACTACAATGTGCATGTCTCTACATCCCATCTCTCACACAACACATTCATCATATGCTTATCCCAGGGCATAGGCTCTAGGTATGCAACATATCTCAAACCTACTCTCTTGAGCACATCCATTTTATCATCTACTAGGGGTAGACCCTACAAGGTCTCCATCATCCATCCAATCTGAAACTCCCTTATGTGGGCATCGACCTACAAGAGTATAACCAAATCAAGAATTAATAAAGTAAAATTAAAACCAATAAACAATAACACACATCAAGAACTAGTTAACTATAATTAGCATCACATCTTAAGACTGCTTAACACTAACATTGCATACAAGATAGTAGCACTAGACATTAGCGCCACATCTTGGAGCCTAGTGCTAGGTCCTGGACAATAGTGCTCAAAATTAGACACTAGCATCATTTTAAAAAAAATAATCCCTAAACTAGTTCATTTTTAATAAAAATAGTAAAAATGATAGAATACATAACAAAAATAGTAAATGGTTTGGGTTTCTTTCTAGGTGATCCTCCTCCCTAGCCTAAATTTGTGCCTCAACCTCCTCATAGCATGTCAAGCTATTTCTTCATCTCCTCGACATATTTTTATCACTTAGATACAAAATTGCTTTCATCTCAAATACTCCAAATGAATTGCCAAATTAATCAAATGACCTATTTAAGTCATATTTACCCAATGCCACCTTATTAAGGTTAACCTTTCAAGATAATTTCACCAACTAATACAAATCCATTACTATCACCATATCTTGAGAATCGTAGCTCTGATTTATGAACCATTTCTTGTACATGAGACTTGACATCGATATGTAACATCCCATATTGGTTAAGCCAATATTCTAGTCACTTTAAAATATACAAAATGACAAAAATAATATCATTATATTTAAAATCACAATAGATAAAACATCTATCTAATTACACATTCAATTACCAACTCTGTCACAATAAATACATTATTAAAACTTAAAACAATATTACATTTGCTAATTAACACTAGTACCACTTTTGGTTACATATCCTCACCACAGTATGAATTCTCTCACCAAAAGGGGGAAAATATATACATATTACTTCAAATGTATAAAATTTCATACAAATATACAGATACACATGTTTACACAAATATTTAAATTAATAGGTTTTTAGATATATGGATACACAGGTTTACATAGATATTCATATTCATAGGTTATCAGATATACATACACACAGGTTCACATAAACATTCAAACATGCACTCTACACATATATGGATGTGCAAATACATAGTTTTGACTTAGGTATACCAATTTACTTAGATATTCAAATACACATCTATATTATTTAGATATTAGGATTAGGGGGCACGATGCATAACACACATCCTTGGTCCCCATTTTTAGATTATCAAATTACATGTAATATCATTACCAATATCATCACCATGTTTTCACCAGTTCAAGTCATATGATAATCTACAATATTTGATCCATAGCATTTCACTAGACCCAATTTACATACTTAGATTCAACCCATATATCAGAGTGGGGCAAGTGAGCCTTATTTCTCCACACATTTAGTTTACATACTCAGATTTAGTCCAGATATTAGAGTGGGGGAAAGTGAGCCTTATTTCTCCACACATTTAGTTTACATACTTAGATTCAATACAGGGGATACCTACACCATATTTTTCTTGTTCACATATTGCACTCCAGTTCCTATCCACTTATTTGGCCAAGAAGTGGGCCAAAATCCATATTACATTCACACATGTAAATATAGGTACATGTTCATCTTTTAATTTAATCTAGTACTTTAATTTCATTGCATTACTAGAATAAAATGGGGGCAAATGTAAACACCCTAATTTGGTCAAGCAACCATAAGTACTATATCTTTTTTTGCTTTTTCACATGAAGGTTTTAGTGATGATTATAGTCCTTATTCACATGGTCATTTTGAGTCTTGTGGTCTTTCTAATTTCTTATTTTTCTTATTTGTGACAATTCCAATAGCCATAAGTCACCTTTTCCCAATCACAGGGGCACCTAGCCTATCTTTCTTGATTTTAGCTCTATTTTAAGCTTTAGGACACTAGCACCACTTTTAGGACAATAACACCACATGGCACTAGTGTCTATTTATGTCTATAGTGTCTAATAAGCCCTTTCTCTCGTGTTTAAGTCCTAACCCCTCTATGAGCCTTATCTTATGTTTTTTATCCCTCTTTTATGACTTGTTAGCCGATGAACAAGGTCATATATTCTAAACAAAATTCCTTCTATATAAAGAGACTCATAAGGAAATTTACATATTGCACTTACTATTTTGGCACATATTTACATAAAATCAATTAATAGTATAACTTAAAACTCTGCATACTACTCATTCATCACACCTAGACATTGCATGCTTGATCAAATAAAGGCCTAAGAAAAAATAATTATAACATATCATGCAAGTTTATGGTGCATGTTCCCTAAAGGATAATTACATGCGATATGAGACCCCTTGCATTGGGGTTAATGTAGGCAGTGGATAAGACAATAGGGGTTCTGATCTGCACAATTGTAACATCCTAAAACCTAATTTTTCCTTCCCTTTTTCCATTTGATCTATTTATTTTTCATGTGTGCAAGTATTCATTAGGGTTTTGGAGGATATTTAGCCAAAATAGTGACATAGGTAAGCCCCTAAATGACATATAACTACCTACATGACCTCCATAACCTCCTGTAACTTCCCTAATTTTTTTAGATGGTCTCCATAATAAGGAAGTTAGAACTATAATGGACATTATCAACACATGGCACTACTATCCTAATATGGGTGACACTATCCTAAGTCAAATTTTAACAAACAATCAAAAGATGAAAGGTACCTGCATGTCTATTCAATCATTTCTAGTACCCTGATTTGCATAAAAATATGTTTATCTCTAGATAAGTTATTTTTCTCCTCTCACTTGCTATTTTGTGAAAGTTCAATTAAAACAATAATTTCCAATTTTCATCCTAGATTAGCAACATACTTTGCCCTTTAACTACATAGGATTTACACTAGTAAAAACCTAAAAGGTTAAAACAACAACCATATATTTTAAGGTTCAAAGGTAGATCAAAGTATCTATTAACATGATCCAGGGGAATTAAAAAAGTACCAACAATCTTGATAGTATATGAATAGAGAAATCTAAGGATCTTACATCACCACAAAAGGTAAGGCTTATAGTGTAACATTAATTACATTACACAGGTCCAAGTAATTATCCAGGATAATATACCATAATTACAAACCCTTACTTATAAATTCATGATTATTCTTACAAAGGAACTAATACAGTTTTGACCTATAACTTATTCAATGCCACATACATCTAGATACCCATTAAATGTTTATAAGATATTATCTTAGTTGGGAATATCATGATTCATCCTTATACAAATTTTCCAAGAAAAATGTGGTAATTTAGTCCTATTTGGATTTTATGAAATTGCAATGCCCTAAGATTTGTACAAATTTATTCCAATATTACTCAAGATAAGATTAAATTATACTTACAAAAACAATACATATCATAATCTATTTTAGACCTTGCATAATATTCACCAAGCGCGATCATTATGAATAGATAAAAATAGTGAAGGTAAATGAGAGTTTTACCCTCAATCTCGATATCATGTGAGATGAGGAAAAATATAATAGTAAATGTAGTAGTAGCCCAACATCATAATTATTCATCTAAATATTTCAATTAAAAATGCTAGGGGTTTATATATAGAAAAGTTTCATGGAACTTCCACACTCTAAGGGTAACTAATGGATATATATGATACTTAGGGGTTGTTAATGGTTGGAGGCAAGGGTCTATGTTGTTATAATAAACAAGAAATACTACTATTTGTACCATTTTAAAATGAGATTTAGAAATCTATGATTTAAGCCCTAGCTTCACAAGGGTCTATCTCAAGCATATGAATTTCCCATTAGTCCTTCTCAAGCTCAAACCAGAGTACCATCCAAATTCTTTGAGACGAAGTCTCAATCAATTTCAAGTAATTATACACTTGATCTTGATCCATATGGCTCTTTTAATTTAGTAAATTGCATTTTCATACAAACTATTTTCTATGTAGTGGAGTTACCAGGTTTGCATATCATAAAACACAAGAATAAATAGATTTTTATTTTGTTGTAGTATAAGGATGAACCCGTTTAGACACCAAATAGAGTATGTATATACTTTTGTAAAGATGGATATTTGAATTGAGGAAGATCAAGTCACATCTCGTATGGTGGAAGGAATTTAATATCCTACCTCAAACTCTTAGGAATCAATAAAGTCACAACATTTCCCATCTTGAATATAATTTTAAAGTAGCAGAGCCAAGGTATGTTTGACATCTAGGCATTGGTGGTTGATGAATGCATCATATAACATTTTGGATACCTTTATTTTAGTGGTGTTTCTTTAAAAATTAAGAACCTCAAATGACCCTATCAGTGGGAAGAAGATGAATAAAAAACCATGTGCACATGACTTTTGAAATCAAGTGTCAAATGTTAAATAAGATGTAGGGAAATGAGAGTAAAATAGAATTGTGCACATAATAAATAAATATAAATAGATGATAAAGGAGATTAATCTCTTCCGCTTACCGTGAATAAGTAATAAAAAGAGAGAGAAACATACAAAGCCATGTTTTAGATGTCATCGAGAGAATTTACAAAAATACTAAGGTTTTTCCAAGTTGTTAACCCTAAAAACTACAAATTGAACTATAAGTGAAAAATGAAAACATTGATATGGAGAAGAAATAAAGGGAAACAAAAATGACAAAAATAGGAATACATTTAGTGGATTTATTTTGTATGAAAAACCTATATAAACATGGAAGACTACAATTAAATATAGATAGATGCAAGATAATGGGTACAATTAAAGTGACATTTTTTTCTTCTAAAAATAACAATTTTTGAACTTGGAGAGAATTTTAGGGACACTTGGAAAATGAATTTGATAATGATGCAAGAATATGAATTATGGACTTTTGAATGTAATTTATTTATTTATTAATAACTAGATGATAAAAATGTGTGAAAAGGATGGATTTATGACAATAGCTTGACATTTGATTTGTGGAAAATAAGGAGACTGCATGTGTACGAACACACTTTTTTTGAGTAACGAATGAATTGATATATGAAAATTCATATATGGATAGATGAAATGTTGAATATTGTTAAGAATACTTTTTATTAATACACACACACACACACACACACACACACACACAATTTTACAAATCAAGATAGCTATAAATTTGGAATTGTAAGTGTATGAACACAATTTTTTGACCTAACTTCATGAAAAACATTTTTTTAAAGCATAGCTAACAATATGTAGACTGTTTAGGTATAAGTTTTATAAACTTTTAATTAAGGTTCAAAATGTTATAAAAGTATATGTAATGATATGTATATAGTCCATAATGAGGTATGTTGTTTAGAAATTAACTAATAATTAAAAACAATAGTTTAACATTAAAAAAATTATATATTCAAAAACTGCACTTTCCCCTCTACAAACCAATATATTTTAAAAAAATAATAAAATCTCCTTGATCAGATATGTTGACAAATATGAAAAAAGAATCCTAAATTTTTAAAAAACCATGTGGGCTATTTCATGGCTAGTTTTAGGCTAGGTTCAAACCTCTCCAAGCCTATACCCAAAGCAATTTTAGAGGGAAAGCATAAAAGTCAAAGATTGAAATGCTAAAAGGGTGTATGCCCTTTGAAAAACATGTTATGCCATTTTCCTTATAAAACATGTCTTTTAAAGGGTGTACACCCTTTGAATGACATTTGTTTATAAGGAAATGAAAATATAAGTAAGGGCGTACACCCTTTGAAGTAAAAAGGTGCATATGCCCTTTGATAATATTTTTTTGTTTTTTTATTGTTTTCTTGTGTTAGTGTGAGTATATATTTAGTAAAATAAATGTAATAAGGGCCACTCTACATCTTCTAAAATTGATTCCATAGTTGTAGGAGTTACCATTTAGAAGTTAGTTTTTTAAAATTCATTTTGATCAATACTTAGTTTTCATAATTTTAGGATTTGAAGATAGAATGAGAAATAAAATTTCAAATAATGTTACATATGTAATATATTTATACCATTAAGTATTCCCATAAGTATGCCCTACCTAATTTACCTAATTGTGTATGCCCTACCTGATTGAATACTTGATCTTGATCTTAAGTATGCCCTACCTACATACATGAGACATTTCTTGATCCTTGCTATGCGCTACTTATATTCAAGGAATCCAAGGGGTGTGCATTAGTCAATTTTTATTAGAAAAACATCAAGAATAAACTTAATACAAAAATTTCTAAGCCTAAATACTTTGGGGAATAATAACAAAACAAAACCAAATACAACTAGAAAATAAAAGAGAGATTACCTTCACCTTCCTTGTCAAATGAACTTGTTTGATGGCATACGTACATGTTTTTACTTAGCTTGTGTCTAATGGAGTATTTAACAATGTTATTGATTCATGTACAACATTTCCCTTTGTTCACTTGTGAATTAGCTTTGGCATGTATTGAATTTAAAGCTATCTCTAAATAATTGGGCATTATAAGTTTGGCTTAAAGACCTTGGTGGAAGTGAGTGTGAAGCCTTAGATTTATAGCCTTAAAAATAACTCCAACTTAGGTGTGGTTAGGTTTAGGTTAACATTAGGTTAGGCTTGGGAGGATAAATACATTAAATGATATCTTTAATTATGTATTTATGGAGGCATGGCTCAACATTTCTAAAATTTTATGGAAATTATGTTGATATTTTGCAATTCTTGAATTTGAAGATGTTAATATCATCATGATCTCATATTTTATTGAAATTTACTTTTTAGAAAATAGATATTCATTAATTCAACATGTATTTTTACCTTAGGCATCTAATTTGATTTACTTAGCTAATTAATTTTGCTTAAGTTTTGGGTCATTTCAAGAATTGGGTTAAGTTCCCCACTTAATTGGTCAAAAATGTTCATTTTCTAGGTCACGACCTAATTAGGGATGAATTAGTGAGAGGTTATCATCACGTACAATTTATTACCCCAAATAAGGAATCTTTGACATGATCTAGGGAAATTATGTCCAATGTGCAGATGAATTTGGAATGTCTAGTGATTTCTAGGCTTAATATGTGTTGCTTGATAGAAATTGGTCTGAAGTCCATTTAGACATCAAATTTAGCTAAAAATGAGTGTCTACAGTTTTCTCCTATTTGAGAAGGTGTTGAAAGATATAGGCAAAATAATGTATTTTCAAAGAATGAAAAATTCATTAAGTCAAAAATTAATACTTGACAAATGATGTATTGAAAATCATAGGTTGTTACGAGCTAATAGGTACAGGTTCATGCCCCAAAGGGCATTTTATGATCCCTAGATGCCCCTAGAGGGAGTGGGAAACAAGTATTATCATTGAATGGGACTTAAAAAATAGGAAAATGACATGATCTAGTGGTAATGAAGGTCAAAATATTGATTTTCCCAAAGATAGTTATAATCAATAACGAAGGTTGAGACATTAATTTTCCCAAAGGTAGTTATAATTAGTGGTACATGTATGTGCCCTAAAAAGGTAGATCAAAATAATGATTTTCCCAAAGGTAGTTATAACCATTGGTACACTGATTTTCCCCTATGGGGTATAATTGATCATGGAATAAAAGTGATTTGGCCCTAGTAATGTAGAATAAATCATTGATTGGTCAGAGAACAATTTACCATGTTGGAGCGAATTGACAAAGGGAGTTCATGAAATAAACCAGTAATATAGATGAACAATGAGTTGGCATATAATAACAACATGAATATGAGAGACTTTCTACTATAAAGATACACATTCGAGCTAGCACATGGGTCAGCCAAAAAATAATGTTGTTAAATGGGTCTCCAAAAAGGCCCAATAAACAGTCTAGTGATAAAAATGGTTGAAAAAAATGAATGGCCTAAAAAATAGAACACATAGTCAAAAATAAGACCTTCGGGTATGAATGGGGGGAATTTAAGCATAGGAGTGAAAAATTAAATTTTCAAGCTATATATTCACCCCATGGGATGAAATTTTTTCATTTTCACCTAAACTATTTACAAATTAGAGTTGACTGTGTGAGAGAAAAGCAAAAAAAATGGCACGTGGATGATGATGAAGGCATGTGAGTGAATAGGTGAGGGAGCATGTGAGACCACCACATGATGGCTCATCGGTAAATACCCCTCACTTTAGCTTTATTAACATTAATTATGCATTTATGGCTAGTTTTAGGTCAAAAAATGGTAAAGTCATCATTTGCATGTTAGAGTAAATGGTGACTTCACCAATTTTTGAATGATGACATCACTAAAAAGTAGAGGAAAAAATTTATTAGGAAATTTCACTAAAATAGGCAAAGTCATCATTTTCATGCAAAATGAAAATAAGCATGTCATTATATATGCAAGTATTGCCTACATAGTCTATGTGGACCTTAGGGTGCTGTAGTTATCCCATAAATGGGAGTGAAATAGAAAAATAATAATCAGGTGGTTTTGAAATGAAGCAAACCAAATAATAGAGTCCATCCCAAAAATTTCTCAGGGCTTTATATCTCTCATGGAAATTATAAGACAATTTTCACGGTTTTGTGATTTTTAGTAGTTTTCTAGGTCCTTTGAAATGTTTTTGGGTTTTTTGAGTATCTCAACTCAATTGAGGATTATGAGATAAAAATGATGAATGTTTTTAAAATGGTGAGAAAATTGGCTTAGGTTACCCATAAAAGGCGAGAGAATTGGCTTAGGTTACTCATAAAATGGTGAGAGCATTGGATTAGGTTACTCACAAAATGGTAAGAGTATTGGCTTAGGCTACTCACAAAATGATGAAAGCATTGAAAAAAAGGATGATCGATTTGACTGATGTGTATTCATACAAAATGCAAAAATTGGTAACTTGAGTATGACTATGACATCCATCCCATAGGTCTCTCTAGCTTACTTTCATGACCCTTTTAGGCACCTTTTTATTGATTCCTAGTCATCCATAGGATTTCAAGACCTCATTCTATCTTATTTGGGACCCTTTTTCCATGCTTATTCCATCCCCCCAGGTCCCATACCCTTTAGACAATATCTACCAACTTGGACTATAGTGCTAGACCCTAGGGTGTCCCCTTTCCAACACTCCTATCCAATTCCATTTTAAGCCTAGATTACCATTTTTCCCCAATTCCTCTTCTTCATTATGTCGACCTAATGTGAGTGAATTTAACCCATGAGTAATAGATCCCTATAAAATCCCATTCAAATTTCATTTATAATGGTTTGGTAAATATCATAAAGCAATCAAGTATACAAC
Organism: Torreya grandis; assembly: GCA_037957365.1. Taxonomy (NCBI): domain Eukaryota; kingdom Viridiplantae; phylum Streptophyta; class Pinopsida; order Cupressales; family Taxaceae; genus Torreya; species Torreya grandis. The sequence continues at coordinate 1,302,862 of JARHVA010004893.1, forward strand.
TAAGACTAATCAAGAATATTTACCTATTCTCTAAATACAACCATCTAATACCATTTCTAGCTTATTCAAATTATTACACCAGCCCCTAGTCATCTCAAGCACACCCAGTTTAGCATTTTTTATCTTCATAAACACTATTACACAAAACACATTAAGTGGGAGAACTACATATGGCTTGATCCCTCTTTAGAGTATTGGAATGTAGGTAGTGTGCCCATACAAGGGGTGTGGAAACATGTTCAGTGAATATTACACACAATAACGCCCCCTCTTTCTCAAATTTGGTCAAAACACGATGGATTATAGGGTTTAAAAACAAAATTAGCTCTACAGACTTCTAGTTGTCAAAACTTCACAAGCAGGGTCACATAGACCTAGTGAACAAAAGCTAAAAAGCTTAGATATCTAGGACAACAATGGTAGAGGTGGACTATAGAACCAAACACTAGGGCATCCTATTTTTGATGTTCCTATTATTTCATCAAACAAAGGCTAGATCCTAATTTGTGATAGTGTCTCAGTCTTGCATAGTGAATTTTAGCCTCTATCTCAGTTGTATCAGTCAGTTTCTAGCTAAGTCTTGTTTTCTTACCCTTATTACTATTTTTAGAAAATCTCAAGTTGCAATCAAATTATACAAATTAGTAGATTAATTATTGCATATTTATTTACTAATTTTACTACTCAGACCCTTTAACTAAATTAAGAATAATACACCAATATTCCCAAATAGGTTAAATCATTTGGTGAACTTCACTTACTTAATTTGTGCATAAAAAATCTAGAAATCCTAATATAAATTTTCTATTGATTTTTCCTTTTTTTTTTTTGATTTTTTACCTACATAATAAAATAAAAAATTAGCATTAAATTTTAAAATTTCGTAGTAATTTTCTTTCAAACCCTAGTTGTCCATACTAGGTCCTGGTATTTTCTTAGTGTTTTTCCTATAGTTTTTTGAATCTTTAATTGCATATTTAAATAAAAAATTCACCTTAATTTCAAAATTCAATAGTAATTTTTAGAAATATTTATTTTTTAAAACCCTAGTTAAATCTACTAGGTCTCTTTACATCACAAATTTTCTAATAAAATTCAAATTTTTTTACTTGCATATTTCACTCAAAAATTCACTTTAAAATTTAAAATTTCATAGCATTTTTCCAAATAAATTATCTTTCAAACCCTAATTGCATACACTAGGTCCTATTGCTATTGAGATATCACCTCACATTCTAAAATCAGATTTCAAAAATGGATCTCACTTATTTACACATTTTTCTTACATTTATTACAAATAATAAGGAGACCATCATTGGTCCTATCATGTACACGAATGATGAAGTTTATCATATGTTAGTAAAAATCTTCAATCTTTACATTTCATGCTTACTCTTTATAATAAGAGATGATATTACAACATTTATTGCTAAAAATGCACAAGATTTTTTTTTTTTGCATATTCTCTCTCTCTCTCTCTCTCTCTCTCTCTCTCTCTCTCTCTCTCTCTCTCTCTCTCTCTCTCTCTCTCTCTCTCTCTCTCTCTCTCTCTCTCTCTCTCTCTCTCTCTCTCTCTCTCTCTCTCTCTCACTCATATGGAATAACTTCCAACTCTAGTTTGTTAAACATGATAGAAATGTTATGTTACAAGTCAAAAAAATTTATGCATTAGTGCAAAATTCCATGTTCTATATCCCTTGTTTTCAATCAAGAATATTCTTTATAATCATATTGCTATACAAATTATAAATCTAATGAATTCTTTAACATGATATCTCTCTCTTATGTGTAATTCAATCAAGAATAAAATCCTTACATACTTAGAGGATCCATTGCCTAAGATAACAATCACCTGTTAAGTTTCAATGTCATATCTTATGCATAAGACATAATTTCCTTCTCCTCCTCTCCCCCAAGAGGGTGATAGGTACTTTCCCTCTAACTAGATCCATGATATCACCCCTCCAAAAGGTGAGGAAACCTATATTATTGTTCATAATGCATACATTTATCATATAGCTTCTTCAAATCCTCTTCAACATATGTGCTTACATGTTCAATCAGAAGCAACTAGGGTTTGCACATATGAGACTCTAAAGGATCAAATCACTAGTATGAGTAAGTTAATTTCAGATTTACAAACATAGAATCAACTATTAAATGAAAAGATCACAACATTGAAAATCATATTATAATATAAAAACCTCAAAGGTACCCTAGTGTCAATCATGTATATACACCTTCACCTAGTCAATTGGTTGCAAGCAATGTTACATATCAAAACAAGAAATAACAACAAAGTAATTCTACAACTAGTGATTCAAAAATCATTCAAAGATCAAAAAAGAGTTCAAGTGAGGTACTAAGGGAAATGATTAAATTCAAGTTGATAAAACTACCTCCTCTGCATCTAGTGAGATATCCAGATATTATTGTGCATATCATAGAATGGATGAGCATCACACAAATTCATGTTTGGTATTGAAAAAACATATACAACAAATAATTGCTAATGAGAACCCTATACAAGGTAAATCAGTCAAACAATCCATAGTGACATATGTCCACATTTACAAAGGGTCAAATTTAAAAATAGTATAATAGTGGTTACCAAAGTATAATTTAGAACAAAAAAGGATCAAAAAGAAAAATTAGAGCAACAAATAGTACCATAAACATAGGTAAATCATAAAAAGGATAAAAATCTACCTCTTTAAAATGAGGCTCAACTTTTAAAGCAATATGGGTTTGGTCAAAAATATCTACAATAGTCTAATTTTCAAGGACAAGGGTTAGGCAAGCATGCTCAAGACATCACTACTCCTATTCTAGTAGTTGATAATGTTTGTCACCAAGGTTTGGGATTTATTAAACATCCTAAGGCAAATCATTCACAAACATAATTTGTCAAAGGAATATATCCAAATACAATAAAAGTCAACACTAGCATTCCATTAGTTCAAAATCAAGATGATAATGATGAGTGGAATAATACAGGTTATTATGATTTCCAAGATACCAAAAATGAGTCTAATATTCAAAATTATATTCGTAGCTATTACCTCATGCTAGACAATCATGCATGATTCCTTTGTTTGATATAGGACACTGTGATAGGGAGTCTCCCATGAGACTCATTAGTTAGTATCATTTCTTCTTAGTATTATTTGTACATAGTTTCTTTTTTCTTACTTGTAATAGTTTCTCAGCTTGCCTTGTACATAATCTTCTTATGATTAATTGTATATAGCTTCTTTTCAAATTCTTGTACATAGTCTTCATGTGATTGATTGTACATAGCTCATAACATTTCAAAATACAAAAACAATAAAACATATCAAAATTTTGAAAACATTCAAATATGTCAAAACACCAAAAACATTTCTATTGTATGCATTATCCATGCTTTACATTTCTATTACTATGCTAGACTTACATTTGTTATTCTATACTATTATTTGTCAATTTATCTATATTACCATGATTCACTTGAAATTCTTTGAGTATGTGCAATGACATCTAGCTCTTTGATTGCTTCACTATACCCATTGAGGGGGCATCCTACTTCTACATTCGAGACATCAATATATATACCCACTAGGGGAATCTTCTATATGACTACACCATCTAGGTTATGTCATTCCTACACCACATACTCTAGTTATCATGTTGATCTACAGTACTTACTAGCTTACACAGATTACTTTATCAACATTCTCTAGTATATAACACTTCTATATTTCTTGGCATTTACCTAGTCTCATGCTACATGTCTTGCATACTTTCATTTCTTGATTTGATTAGTTAGATGTGACTATATTTCTAGTTTTTACATGCTTTCCTTTCTTGCTTTGCATAGCTAGATTGATTGCATTCCTTAATTCCTATTTTGTCTATTGTATGTGCCTTAGGACATTTGCCAATATATTTTGCTTCTATTCATGTGTGTGCCTTAGGACATTTGCCAATGTCCTTTGTTTCTATTCATGTGTGTGCCTTAGGACATTTTCTAATGTCCTTTGCCTGTAATCTTCTATGTGATTGTGGCTTTCACACCAACCTTGCTTGTTTTCAAATGTATGTGTTTGTGGTATTTGAACATGCCTTATATGCTTGCTTTTTAGTTTGAGTGACATGTGCCTATGTCCCTTGTTTTCTTGGCCCCTTGTCTAGTCTTGTATGATTCTTGATTCTTATTTTGTGTGCTTGTAAGCTTGATTGATTTTCAATTATTTGAAATGCCATGATCCACATCATGCATTATCTTTCTTTTTTAGATGCCATGATGGACATCATGCTCTATTCCTCTTTGATAACTAACAACTAACAACTAATCAGATTTTAGTTCTTGTTTCAATTCAATACATTACACAAATAATATTACATTGTTACATCTATCTAGGCATACCCTTGTTGACCTAACAATATTTCACTATAGACCATGCTATATCTTGAGATATCTTATCAATTATCATTGCTATATCATGTATTTTGCAATGTAACACACTTGCAAGGCTCTTTCTTTTAAGGGTAGTCATTTTAGGGTCTTCATTCCTACCCTCAAAAGAGGGAACAACAAGTAGGGGTTTTGTCATAGATATCATAGCTCCTACCGATCAAAAAATTAGTTTTAAAATACTCAAAACAATAATCAAAGGTCAAACTAGGCAGATAGGACTAGAAAAATAGTGATGATTCCAGAATAATTTTCAATTTTAGTATAGGACAACAATGCTAGACATGGATAAAAGTGCTAGACACCAGGGTGTCCTCTTTTTGATGCTCCTATCCAAATAGTAGAAAAACTAGATTTTCTAGAAGCAAACAAAAAAGTAGGTTCAACTATAGTTTTGCACATTTAGACCTATTCATAATTAACAATTTTTAGTACACTTTTTCTCAGAGAATCTAGATATAGGGGGCATCATGTGTGACATGATGGCTCTCACTTCCAATTTTAGATATGGTAGTTGGTATAACTTCTATATTAAAATCTATGTTCTAGACACCAATGATTGGGGTAAATGTGCATGACACATTTTTTTAATTTTCTTTTCAATTTTAGCATTACCTAGGCATTCTTAGTAGCTACATGCCTTATTCCATCTATAGGTGGTTGGCATAATTTTAGAGTGGATTTCATATAATCCTAACTTCTACATTTCAAAGTGGATTTCATATAAGCTTAGTGCACTAGTTCCAAAGTGGCTTTCATACAAGCCTAATCTCCATCTTTCAGAGTAGCCAAGAGTGGCCTAGTTTCTAGCATACATTCAGCTATCCATGCCAATGTTATCAGATTATAGAGCATTCATGGGCTTCAAGATCCATCTCATTTGAAACAAATTTGATATTAGTGTCAATTTATAGTTTCACTTCATGGGATAATGATGGAGCCAAAGGACTAGCTAGCCTTTGTATTCTTGAGCCACCTACTCAAAGGGATTAAACACAAAGTCCAAACATTGATTAACACATGCATGGCCACCTAGCTTCACTTAGTAGGAAATGATGGAGCTAAAGGGATAGCCTTTAAATTTTTGAGCCACTCTTGAGTAATTAAGCACTCAGATTCATTCATGATATTACTCTTGGTACATCATCATCTAGTATTACTCAGCATCATCTATCATCACTCAGCATCACAATAGGTTTTGTATTGGGTTGTGTACCTAGTGATGTGTATTCATTCCTTTCTCTTCCTCTCTTTCTTACCCAAATTTGTACATTCTTATTTTAGATATAGCATATCTAGTAAAATATGATCTACTCTTTATTTTCTCTTAAAGATTCACTCTTCATAGCATGCTCTCTCTATGCACACCTAACATCACACAACTTCATGAGCTTCACCCTTGTAGGTAAGTTCAAGTACACTTTTCATTTTCCTTTATCATATTATTTTAATTTATTGCATCACTAGAATAAAGGGGGGAATGTAGTCATATAAAATGCAAAAATTGATAACTTGAGTATGAATTATAACATCCATCCCATAGGTCCCTCCTACTTCATTTCATGAACCTTCTAAGCACCTTTTCACCGATTCCCAAACATTTGTATGCTTTCAAAACATCATTCTAGCTTAGCCATGACCCTTTTTCCATGCTTATTCCATCCTCTAGGTCTTGTACCCTCTAAACAATAACACACAACTTAGACTATAACACTGGACCCTAGGGTGTCCCCTTTTTAGCACTCTTATCTAATCACATTTTGAGCCTAGGTTACCATTTCCCCCTGATTCCTCTTCTTCATTGTGTCAACTTAGCACGATTGCATTTAACCCATGACCAACATATCTCTATAAAAACCTATTTAAATTTCATTTAGAAAGGTTTGGAAAATATCACAAAGCAAGAAAGAATACAAGAAAGATTACTCAAGCTTATTTATGTATTCTCTATATACAAACATCTAATACTATTTTTAGCTTATTCAAATCCTTACACCGATCTCTAGTCATCTCAAGCACACCTAGTTTAGCAATTTTCATCTTAATACACACTATTTCACAAAGCATATTAGGTGGGAAAACTACAGATGGCTTGATCCCTCTTCAAAGTATTTGTATGTAGGCAGTGTGCCCACATAAGGGGTATGGAAGCACATTTAGTGAATCTTACACATAATAACCCCCCTCTTTCTAAAAGTTGGTCAAAGCACAATGGAGTCTAGGGTTTGAAGAAAAAATTAGCTAAACAAGGAGCTCTACAGACTTCCAACTATCAAAAATTCATAGGCAAGGTCACACAGACCTGATGAACAAAACCCAAAAAGATTAGATCTTTAGGACAACAATGATAGAGGTGGACTATACTGACAGACATCTAGGTGTCTTATTTTTGGTGTTCCTATCCTTTCACTGAATGAAGGCTAAATCCTAATTTATGATAGTGTCTCAGTCTTGCATAGTGAATTATAGCTTCTATCTCAGTTATATCAATCAATTTCCATCTAATTATTATTTTCTTACCTTTATTACTATTTTTAGAAAATCTCAAGTTGAAATCAAATTATATAAATTAGTAGCTTGATTATTACATATTTATTTATTGATTTTACTACTCAGACCCTTTAACTAAATTAGGAAAATACACCAATATTACCAAATAGGTTAAATCACTTAGGTTACTCATAAATGATGAGAGCATTAGAAAAAGGAATGACTGATCTGACCTCAATATAAATTGAGCATTGCCTACATAGTTCTAAAGGACCTTAAGTCAATGTAGTTCCACCTATATCAACCAATCTGACTAAGTAATAACATGTTTGTGAATAGGAAAATGGCAAAGGTATGAAATAATGGTAAGGCAATGCATGGTAAAAGGTTGCTCCTAGGCTATAGGAAATAACAACATAGGTTGGTTACCCATAGGCTATAGGGAAAAAAGACATAGGTAAGTGATATAAAATTTGACATAAATGAAGAATGAAATTGTCAAGACCACTGTCATATGGACCTAAAATGTTTCCATTGAAAAAATGCCTTCAAAAATATCGAATCTCAATTGGCTTCTAAAATTGCATTTGAATTAAACCATTGAAGGTGTTTGAAGTACTCATGAATAAAAACCAAGGTCAAAAGAGTAATAAGATAGGTGAAACATCACATCAGCTAATAGGATAGGTATGGTAGGAAATAAAAATGGGCATGATATAAGGAAATTTATGTTACACCATAGCTTAAATGATTTTGTAGACAATATTCTATGCCACTCAAGCAAAAAAGTGATTGAGATGCATTATATTCATGGGTTCATCAAGTTCTTTGCCTTCTAACATGGCCAATTTATATGTTACAGAACCATAATTAGAAACAACCACATAATGGCCTAACTAGTTAGGTTGAAACTTCCATTTTTACTTGATGTTGGCATTGGTGTTTTTTGGGTTTTATTTGAGTACAATATCACCAAGCTTGAAGTCTTTGAGCTTACACACCTATTATATTGGCCACATAACCTATTCTAATACGATTGAAAGCTATTCAAGGTTCCATGTGTTTTCCATATAGTAAGTCCAACTCTTGAAAATTATCTACATTGTATTGTTCATCATCAAGGATATGTTTTAGTGAAATATAGAGAAAAGGCAACTCAACCTCGATAGGAAGAATGGCCTCAGTACCATAAACTAGGGAATAAGGTGTAGTTCTTATAGGAGTGCAGAAAGTGGTATGGTAAGGCCAGAGGACATTAAATAGTTACAAGTGTCAATTATGACCAACATCATTGATAATCTTTTTGAGGATATTCACAATGGTTTTGTTATATGCTTCTATTTGGCCATTGCCTTGTGAGAAATATAAAGTGGAAAAGTGTTGGGTAATATGGTACTGGGCATAAAGGGCTTTGACATCCTTATTTTTAAATGAACTACCATTATCAGATATAATGTTGAAGGGAATTCCATAATGACAAATGAGGTGATTGAAGATGAATTTGGATATTTGATTACCAGTCATGTAAATGAGGGGAATGACTTCCACCCACTTAGTGAAATATTCTATAGAAATAAAGATGTGTTTATTGCCATTTGAGGATGTAGGGTTGATCTTTCCTACAAGATAAAGTCCACACATTGAAAATGGCCATAGAATTATCATTAGTTTCAGTGTTTTAGCTAGAGCATGGATAAGATTATCATGTTTCTAACATTTTACACACTTCTTCACATATGTAGTAGCATAAAATTCCATAGTCATCCAATAATAACTAGTATGCAGTAGATTATTGGCAAGGACATCCCTATTGGTATAGGCCCCACACACCCCTTTGTGAACTTTTCCCATCACTAATATTGACTCTAACAAAGTTAAACAACTAATAAAAGTTCCATCATAGCTGATATGATATAATGTGAGTCCAAGTAATGTATAATGAGAGGCTTGGTAGATGAATTCTTTTTGTTGTTTACGAGAAAGTTTTGGTGGAGTGATTTGGTCATGAAGGTAGTTGAATAATTTAGATATCAAACAAAACTAGGACCAACAATATCAAATATCATTTTAATGGTCAAATGTTCATGTGCAAGTGCTAGTAGATGTTCCACAAGAAATTGATAGTCTCTAGCCATGTTTATGATTTGAATCATAAAACTAATCATGGCCATTGCATATGCTATTTTTTACTAGCCCTATGTATTTGATCAAATTGATGGTTAACAATTTGTTATTTGAGATTATTAACCATGCCTTTATAAGGCAAAAGTTTTTCACCTTTAGTCTAGAATTGGTTTGTATCTTGATTAATGATAAGCTATGAATCTCCTTGAACTAGCAAATATTGGATATTCCACTATAGTTTGTACTTCTAGGAAAAGCCATGCGGTGAGTGATTCATACTTGGAAATGTTATTAGTACAAGGAAAACTAATGCAAAAGGACTTAAGAATAATATCCCATTGTGGTGTGATAAACAATATGCAATCTCTCATGTGATATGAAGAAACCTTCAAAATACATTGTCCATTATTGTGCTTCAGGAGGTGCTTCTACTACAATCATGATGGACTCATCTGAGAACCCAAATGTGAGTGGTTGAATGTTAGGAAGGAGATTCACCAAGTTGGTCTATAATTACCTATCATTTAATGGCCTTTTAATTGACATAATCGATCTCAAATTCACTCAAAAGCATGATTTATTTAGCCATGTGGCCTCATAAAGATATTTTAAATAGTATATAATTGAGTAGATCTATGTTGTCTATGGTAATGGTCTTATTATTTAACATGTAGTGATGTAACTTATGAGCTGTGAAGACCATAGCTAAACAAGATTTCTTAATTGACATATAATTATACTCATACATGACCAATGTGTGGCTTAAATAGTAAATGACATGTTCTTTTCCCTGCTCATCATGTTGAGCCAAAAGTATCCCCAAGGCATGTTCAATTACTGATAGGTAGAGTAACAATAAATTTTTTAGTGTAGGTGGTAATAAAATGGGTGGATTAGCCAAGTATTTTTTCAATTAGTCAAAGGCCTTTTGGAAATTGACATTTTATGAGAAATTAGTTCCTTTATTCAAAAAATGGGTAAATGGATGATATTTGTCATCCAATTGTGCTATGAAACATCTGATTGAATGTATCTTACCCTATAAACTATGGAGCTGCTTCAAAGTAGATGGTGTAGCTATAAAAATCCAAATAGAGCTACTAGGGTTTGACAAGGGGTACATAGTGTACTAAATAGACACCTATAAGGTTAATAGGCTCAAGGATGATATGGGTTACTTGAGATCTATAGAGGCTATTAAATTTTCCAACTTACACCAAACTATAGACAAACTCATAAACCATGTTAGGGTTAGCATGATCAAGTACATAAAGGACACATACATCTATAACAGGTATAACCATAGTAAAGCACGATAGAGGGGGATGATATTTAATGATTATAGAATGAGAAATCAAACTATTTGAATGAGATAACACTACCAAGCATGAAATACATTTCAAATGCATACAAAACTACTAATTGAAAATAATTTTTTAGAAAGGAAATGATATTTTCAAGAGTGAGAGAGAGATAGGGAGAACATGTGCTTTTAGAAATCTATGTTAATGCCTTTGTTTAAATGAAACTATCTTTAGTATATGAATGACTAAGGGAATTCCATTTTGATCAAGCAAACTAAGATACCTAAACACAAGAGAATATACCAAGTATTACAATGATCTAAAACCAAGCAAGCTTATGCAATGAAAGACATTTTCAAGAGGAAAGATGCTTTTAGGTTCAGGATAATGAATAAACTTTAGAAACTACTCTAGAAAATGTTTAAATTGAGCTAAACTAGTATACAAATAGTAAACCCTAGAAAATATAGTAATATATAACAATGGAGTTTCACTTTGCATAACAAAGTACCCTTAGATCAAGCTCAAAATATTGTGTAGATGTTCTAACAACTAGGAATCCATGTTTGAGACAAAAATAGAGGAAGATAAGGTTACAATGAAGAATCAAGTCTAAACTAATGTCCAAATAGCCAAGAAGAAGTGAAGTAAAACTTGTAGGAGTATGAAATCCCAAGATAGGTGCACAAATCAGGTAAAATGCAACTTTTAAAAGATAAGAACAAGATAAAATGAAGTAGGAATAATTGGAAGAAACAATGGAGTCTATAAATTAATATAAAACTACGTATGGGATCTTCTATCACAATGTAGGCTCAAGATGACCAAGAATGAATTAAGAGGGATTCAAGAAGGTATGGGAGCTAAGAGAGTGAAGAATAAAAATGAAGGAGGAATGAAATGGAGTTATATAGGGCACTGATGAGCCACCAAGACCAAATATGACTATTTATGGCTGTTAGGGGCCCAAAAACATGCATTCTAGTTAGATTACAACCTAGGCCATGGCTTAGGGTGCCTAACATGTGGCCTAGGATAGAGTTATCCCCATAATCCACGTTTTGGGTCAATTGGGGGATCTATGTGGTCAAAAGATCTTTAAAAGGGTCCTAAGAAGCACTAGAAGGTTTGACGATAACCAGAAGAGCCAAAAAAGTATGGGGAATGTCTAGAGGGGTCTATAATAGGATATAGAAATGTCCAAATATGCAGATATTATATACACATAATATTTTCAAACTTTTATCAAATAAAGATGCCTTTTATCTTGCAGTAACCCATTGAGTCTCAATATCTTTGAGTGCATGCCTTAAGGGGTGCATTGGGAAAGCGATGGGTAGACCACTAGTGCTTTGTAGGATTATTGTGCCTTTTGTCACTTGTTATCTACATACTTGTCTCTTAAAAACCATATCCATAAGCTTGTTCTTCTCTATTGTACACTCCTCAGTCATTTCCCACCTTTTGTCCCCCTTTTCCTAACCTTAAGCCCCTTTCAACTGTTCATTATACTAGGTCAACTAGGTTGACCTTGTACTATTTTGGGTAAAATTCATTTAGGGTCTAGGTTAGCTCTTGGCTAACCTAACCCATGACCTAGTAAATTTTTGTCCATAATTATACTAGGTTGATTGGGTCGACCCTATTGACTGAAACTTTTAGAAGAGCTTACGGTTAAATTTGCCTATATATACAAGAACATTTAGCCATTATTTAGAGAAGAGAAGAAGTAAGAGGCATTGCACATATGCTTATCCACCATTCTACTTGAGAATCAAGCTTAGGGTTTCATACTTTCTTTGGAGATATGGATCTTGTCTTGTGGAGAAGTCTTTTGGATGCATTGATAGGTTGTGTATCCTAGATTTTTTTTATCCTTATCATCCTTACATACCAAAACCTCTTGCAAAGCACCTTGACCAATGGAAAGATTAAGGCTCTGTAGGTTCATCTTCAAAGGTAAGTATTCCTAACTTTGTTTTTATCCTTTGTAAGAGTAGCTAGATATTCATTTTTACTTCTCTTCTATGTATTAAGATTCTGTATACATTGACATGAGTATATGTCTTCTATGCATGTTTAATTTTATTATTTCTAACCTCCACTTTATGCCACAAGCTTTGGTGAGCACTAAATTAGACTTTACTTTACTTGTTATTAGTTTAGTGAGATATGAAAGCATAGGGATTAACTAGGGTTATTTCATGATTATGCTTGACTTGAGGCTTTGGAACCCTACTTAGCATGGTTTATCATGGTAAGGGATCCCCTAATTGGGTCTAGCAAATCCATATATTGGTCATGTTATTGATTATATAATGTATCCCCAATCAAAATTTTAAGTATAATATATCTTCTCTGAGTTAGGATTAATTTATAGACATGATGCATTTTTGATTGCATAAATTCTGGTGAACTCGACATGAATTTAGCTTTTACAAGTTTTATCTCACTTTTTTCATTATTTTATCATTTTATTTATTATTTTTCTATATTTGTAATATTGGGTCGATAAATTTGGTATAATTATAACTTCTATCCATAGGTTTAAGACACAATTACATCAATATGACTCTATTCTATTTGTGAAAGTTTTTCATTAGGTACAAGCTACTAGGTTGACCCTGTCAACATAGTAGACTTTCAAACTTTCAAATAGGCTACTAGGTCAACTCTGTCGACACAGTACACTTTCAGACTTCTAAAATAGGGTACTAGGTCAACCCTATCGACACAGTACACTTCCAGACTTCCAAAAAACATACTAGGTTGACACTACTGACATAGTATTCCTTACAAGTTTTTGCAAATAGGGATTGTATAACTAGGATGACCCAATCAACACAATTAGAAGAAATTTCAAGTTTAAATCAAGGCACTTCAATAAAAATATCACTTTCATCTGCATCCTCCAACCCACCAAGGTTCCTTTCTCTCTTTATCTATCACTTTTGTTATTCATTACAGTTATATTTTTCATAGTTTATAGTCTTTAAAAATACCCTTATATAGAAAACTAGGTCAACCCTGTCGACCTATTCTGTATTCTATCTTATCTCTAAAAGACTAGGTTAACATTATTGACATAGTTCTTTAACAGACCCTTTGCTTCAGTAATATAGTAGTGACACTATCGACTCTATTCTATAATCTCTGCATACACTATCATATGAACTGACATTATACTATTTTTTAAAGTTAGAATTAACACTTATATGCTAGTAATTAACTCACACTTTCATTTTCAATTGTTTGCATGCTTAGAATAGATCACATAGTATAATTAGGTGGTTTTTCAATATACCATTTAGTTTCACTATTGTTATCTTTTATGCACACACTACCAAATCATATAATCTTAAAATACATTTAAATAATTATCTACCCAAGGCCTACCTACTTAGATTTCATCACCAAGGGGAAAGATGACTTAGTTTTTTGGCCAAGTTTAAACATGTGGTTAATTATATATATTGGAAAAACACCCAACACCCTTATTGGTATGATATTTTAAGTGAGGGGGTAGGCCCTAATACCAAGCTAGTACCATTGTCAACATAGATCCCTTTCAACCTAAATGTTCTAAAACCATCCATAGATTACTTTCTAGTTATTTGATTATAAGAAACTTCCTATCACATCTAAAATCATACTCTAATAATCTAAAAACATTTAGGATGACCACTTAGTTAGCTTTTACTTTTCAAGTTGATTACTTTCTCTTTGTTCAATTATATGTTGTATTACAAAAAATTGAATTGGCTAGTATTGGTGAAAGGTTTTATGTTATGTGCCTCAATTAGATCATATTAATTGACCTAATTTATTGTGTTTATTTTCACTTCTTGCTTTCAAAATTACTTGTAATTTTTTTCTTATTTCAGTACATAGTCATTCTGCTCAACACAGTCTCTTACAGACTATATGTTTTCCCTACCTACAGTACTAAGTCGACCTTGTCGACATAATATTATTTTATACCCCTTAGGATACATAATTAGGTCAACCTTTTTGACTCTATATATTTTTATATATGTTTTCTTTCTAGGTTATATAACTAAGTCAACCTAGTCGACCCTGTATACTTTTTCTTCTCAATTTTTAGACCATATTTTCTATACTAGGTCGACCCAGTCAACTTTGTACTCTTATTTTCCTCTTCATATTTCCTTGATTTCACATCATTTTTACCTTATCTAGTCCTTATCCTTCATCATGAACTTCCTATTTGAAGACAACATTGAGTTGAATTCAATGGATATAATGAGTCTTGCCAACCCTCATTGGGTCTCCCATAAGTAGATTAAAGATCCTCTCTTGGATGAGAGTAATTTTAATATATCCACTAACACACCAAATTATTGGACCCATACTCATTCCTCTTCACTTCATAATCCTCTCTTTTCACATGAAGATCAACCCTAATTAGAGTATACCCCTGAAATGCTCTTCTTTATCTATGAGTTTCCTCAACATCGAGGAAAGGATCCTTCTACCATTTACCATATCATGATTAGTGGTCAAGTTGAAGAGCCTCATTAACCTTCTCCCACATTCTCACATGGATTTGGGGATACTATTTTCTTTGATTATTTACCTCTTCCCTCTATTTTGACCCCTTCTCATACCATGACTTCTTCTTCTTTAACTTTTTCTACCTCCATGCCTAGTATATCTACTAACATGGTAGGTTATACATCTATTAGGCCTCTTAAAAGACCCACTCTCCTTAATTATTCCACTAGTGCATCATTTGATACCCATAGTAATAATGATTCTAGTGATTCCTCTTCTCATCCCTTCACTAGTCCATGTTTTGCCACACAAGCTAATTTTTCCACTAGTGTCTCACATTTTAACAACTCTTCTCAAGCTCCTACCAACCCCAATAGTGGTATCCAAGCCACTAATTCCAATTATAATACTTCAAATAATGCCAACAATGCAACTCAAAACCATCAACTCTTATTAAAAAACCTTAATCAAATGAATACTTTTCCAGCTCATAATACAAATCAAATGATGTGAATGCAAAACCACCTTATCCATATTCAAACCCACCCTTAATATATGCCATGGGGCATGCACACATAATCAAAATGTTCCCCCACCTCCTCTTTGGGATTCCCAAGATAATCTCCTCCCTCAACCTCTTGTTTTTAACAAGATAATTAAGCATCTTCAAAATTAACCTCTTACATCTCAAATTACTAATATTGATATAGGAGGCATCACCCCTACCATTTCTTATAATGGATCTACTAATCTTACTCTTCATCTAAAAATATTTAGAAATCTATATAAAGACTATGTCAAATTAAATACCTTTTTAGCTACCAAACTATTATCTAAAACCCTCATGGGTGATGATTTAGATTGGTACAACCAACTTAAAACTCATTCCATTACTAGTTTGGAAGATTTAGTAAACACTCTAGTCCAAGAGTTCTAAACTAGTGATCTTCCTGAGAATACCTTGGCCCATTTTATCAATTGTAAGTAACTTGAAAATGAAACTACCCAATATTTAGTTAAAATGTGGAAAACATTGTCCAAAAAATGTGAACATAACATGGTTAATGATAAAATTTTCCATCTCTTTACCAATGCCCTCTTTCCCAAGTTGCAATATCGGGTCCAAATTCTCTCCACGTACTTTGGAGGAGGCTATTGATGAATCTAAATGTCAAATCCTTGTACAAGTCCTTGTATCTTACTCAAGAAAAAAAATCATCATGCTAATAATGATGGTGTCATGGACTCTTATGATACCATTCACACTATTCAAGTTGTTGTTCCCAACCAACCTTTAAAACCAGCTCCCCTTTCTCAATAATTCACTGATCCTCATTTATCTACAACAAATAGCATTAATGTTCATAAACCTTTATCCTCAGTTGAATTATTAAAATGTCTACCTAGGCCTCTTCTATGAGAAATTGAACCCACTCATCCTATGGAATCTTGGTATGATCCAAATAAACTTTGTTGGTTTCATGCTAGTTGGGGTCATTCTCATGAGACATGTAGGCAAATTTTTAATTTGGCTATGGATTTTCTTCTTGGTTCTAATTTTGATCATGATTTTGATCATTTAAAAATTCCAATAATCCTATGACATTGCTTTCAAAGCCCATGAAACACATATTAAATCTCAAGCTTTGAATCAAGATAATGCTCATTTGGCCATCTATAAAAACCCTCTTCCAAATCACCAAGATAACCAAGACAAACCCACCCCTTCCACCAACAATGTTGATAGTATTATTGACCTGACTCTACATGAGAATGTGGTTAATATGACTAATATTCAAAGGGTGGTTGGTTTCATTGACCCTCAACCCATTTACACACCTCTGTTGTGTCACACATTTCATGTTATCCAATATTATTCTCCAACTCACTTCAATGAATAGGGGCAAGGTGACCTTATAAATTTTGATGAACCAATTGCAACTCCTCCTTTAGATAACACTTCCCATTCTATTTCTACCATCCCTCCATGTTATTTACCTATCACTAATGACACTCAAACCTCTATCAACACTTCTAATGATTCTCAACCCACACCTACACCAATTGCTTCATCTTCTCAACATAATTTACAACCTTGTTCTATACCTTTTTCCTCTTATCAACATAAATTCCAATGTACTTTGGCTCCTCCTTTTGAGGACCTCCTTCAACACTATGTACTTATTTATAATAACCTTCTTATGGGTTATGATGAATGGGATCCCATGATGGAACTCACTAATCTCCCATCCAAAATTCTATTTATTGAGCTTATTTGGACCTCTACATCATCTAAATTATCTCATGCAACTTTTGTTTGAAATGAGCATCCCTCATCCTCCCCCAACAAGATGTGAAACAACCTTATCTGGATCTGAAGATAGCATATTGCAATAATGCAAAGACATGTCCATACATGTTGATGAAAAAATGGACACTTCTCTTTCCCTCAAGTTTCCCATCACTTCTATTATTCCCTATGAGATTTTACTTCATGTGGATGATCCTCATCTATTCATTAGTGTCTAAATTGGTGATATCCAAGTTAAGAGTTCCTTGATTGATGAGGGTTCTAACACTTGTGTTTCCTCTCTTTATTTTATTAAAACTCTTGGATATTCTAAATGCAATCTCAAATCCACATATAACACATGTTAAGGATATGATCGAAGGTAAATGCCTTCTTTAGTTTATGTCTCACTTCCCATTACCACCCCACCTATCACTGTTCATGTGAAGGTGATGATATTTAACTTTCCTCTATCTTACAACATTCTACTTGGTAGGTCATGGACTCATCATATGAGAGCAATTACTTCTTCCACTTGACAATGTGTTAAATTCCTTCACAATGTAGCTATCTATTGGATTCAAGGTGACACTAACCCTTGGAATTTTGAACAATTCTAAGACCATGGTGTTTTCAAGATTTCTAATCTTGAACCTTTACACAATGTTCCATTCCATGAGTCTCAATGATTTAAGTTTCCCATCAATTCCACTTGAGGTTATAATAGTCATCCCAAAATCATTATTAATATTAAACCTAACCTCATGTATTTTGATTATTATGAGTCTAATGAGATCAATCTCAAGATTAAAACTTCTAATATCTCACCTCATCTCATTTCTTAGCTTCCCACTGCTTTACAACCTCATTCTTACAAACCACCTTGTGTTGACATCCCCATTATCTTAACTAAGACTCAGCATTCCATTCATCACACCTCATCATATGATAATGACATCCCTACCTATGTCATTTATCTTCATACATCTCATTGGGATTATGGTTATACCTTAGATGATCCATTCTTAAGTGGTCTTTTTTAGGCTCATGATGCTAAGATTATTCATTATCATTCCTCTTTTCTTCAAATTTTTAGTGTATCTTATTGTATTCCATCATATATAGTTCCTAATTTTAGCATTTTTCCTCTTTATCATATGGTAGAGATGGTGATAACACCTCTAATTTCTAAATAACCTCATAGGATTATGCTTATGGATCATGCTATGGCTAAACCCTATCACTTTCATAGGTACTATGACCCCTATAGCTTACTTATCCTTGAGATGCATGAAACTATCCTTTAGTATTATATAGACCCCACCCCTCCCTCAGTAGAGCCCACTTTTAATCCCATTCTTTCTCTTGCTTTAGCTGAGTCTATTCCTACTTCTAATCCCATTGCTCCTTCTATTGAGCCTAGTCCAGTACCTTCACCACCACCACCTTCTTTTGGTGATGGTTTACTTATTTTACCATATATGGCTCTATTACCCACCAAATGGACTGATGATACTTCCCAAGCTCCTTCCACTTCTATTACACATCTTCTTGTGAGTACCTATACCAAACCTACTCATAGTCGTATTCATTTCTTCCATGAGATATATAACCATTCATCTACGCATTGTCGTAAGCTACAAAAATATATTGGCACTTTACATCCTTATTCCCCATAGTCCTTAGATAAGTCCATACCTCCCCTAAAATTACTACTGGAGTATATTCCTAAGTATGGAGAGGTGTATTATATTTGACGCCAATGTGGCACCCATCATATTGATCATTGCCACATCTTTCAAAAGTACTTTAAAGATCATATTTTAACTATTCCCACACCTTCTACCATTCCTCCCATAGGTCATTCCTATAATAAGGCTCCCCCTTATTCTCCCATAGTTTCACCTTTTATGGTTCCATCCCCTCTTGTGGTCCCTTCTTCACCTCCTTTTCCATCACTCATGAATCCTTCACTCATGGACCTCCCCTCACCTTTAGATCCTTCTCCACTTGTGAGTCCCTCACATGTGGATCCCTCTCCATTGGTGATCCCTTTATGTTCAATAGAGTCCACTCCTATGCATTCTTCTGAGCATCCCTTTCCTAATAGTTCACCTCAGTATGATCCATCAAACATTCTTACCTTTTCCATTGAGAAGATTAGATGTGAAGTATTTTAACTTTTTCCACTAAAAATAGATGAGACATTAGTTACATTTTGAATCCAACTTCATAGAGACTTATCATATGTTCTAGATAACATGTTTGGGTAAATATATTAGTATATATGAGCACATGCATGGTGTTCTTACATTTTCGTTTGGATTGGACAAGTGCTCTAATCTTATCTTTATCTATTTTGTTATATCATTTGACATTATGTCAAATTATTATATATCTTACATGGCGACTTTAATTTCACACTTTATACTACTTATAATATCATTTATTTTTGTTTATGGATGTCTTCTTTATCATTTATTTCTTTTTTCTTCTATATTTTCTTTCTTAAAACTCCCTTGTTTTCTTTTCATGATTGTCTGCTTTCTTATCTCCATATACACGAATAATTGTCATTATGACTTGGTCATAGAAACCTTGATCCCTTTAGTCATTCCTTCTTTACCATGTGATCAGTTAGAACCAATTAATCTCATTTACTTTTAATGGTCCACTTTGGATCTCCTTTATTCCTTTTATTCCATTTTTTCAAAACTAAACATATACATGATTGAGATTTGAGATAACATTGGTTCATTATGAATCCTAAGTGCTCTACTCAGTCTTGTATTTGGTTACTTAGCTTCTTTTAGCTAAAGCCTAAAGCTCATTCATGTGTATCACTCTATCTCTCATGATTGGTCATTCCAAGTCTGTATGAAGGATAAATCTTAAAAATCATTAAAAACATTCAAAAGCTAAATCATTTAACAAAAGGCAATGATACAAAAAGCAAAAAAACTTCAAAATTCTCAAAAGTCAAATCACACCAAAAGATGTGATTTAAAACACATCTCCTTCTTCTAATCTAAGCTCAGAATCCATAGTTGGCCTTATGATAGAGTAGAGGTCCATCAGGGTGTGGTAGGCTAGTAGATTATAAAAGGAGAATTAAAAAAACTTTTATTGCTACCTACTTTCTCATGCAAGTACCTAATCTTCATAGTAGACCAACGACTCTATAAGGGGTCCTGAGGAATGGGGAAAACATCAAGGGAAGGTAAGTTCATTTTAATTTTATTGTACCAATCTACCTTCGTTAGTTGATCTCAGTAGCATGCTTATTTGCCTACATAACTTTATGTCTATAGTGAACATGTTTTCTTTGTACACTAATGGTCACTAGTCACTTAGTGTCTTCTCATGTCCTTAGTATGCCTCATGTCTCCTAAGGTCTTCTCATAAGATGCCTAAGTTATGATTTTTACATTATTTATTTCACTTCTTACATTCCTCATCTTTCCTCTTGAGAAATATTATTTTGTTCATTGATCACTCACCTAGGGATTCTATTTGTGAGTTATATTGTAAGACCATGGATAAGACCTAGCTTTCCTCACAAATTACCATAATTTCACCTTCCTATTTCCAACATTCCTTTTTACTAGATTTTATCATTTTTTCCACCTCATTAGTGTTCCATTTATGAGTTACAATGTAAGACCACAAATAAGACCTAGCCTTCCTCACAAAATTTTCCTATAATCCAATTCACAACAAAAATTACATGTGTCAAATATGATATAAGATGTGATTGATTATGAAGTTGCACATCATTGACATGTTTCTCATCTTGATTTAGTATGTTTTATGCTTACTTCATTATTATTTCACTTTTATCTTCCTATTTTCTGATTGCATGTAAGAATCCAACCATTTCTTGAATTTTTCATACTTCCCAGCTTGACTTAGTGTGACCAATTTTTTCAATTTTGTTTTTCTCTTATACTTCTTAATGTGATTTAGTATGATTTATTAAATTAATTGATTTGTTTTTATATCATTTGTTCTTTTACACATTTTCTACTTTATTACATTATTTGCATACTTCCCAACATGATTTAGTGTGATCTTGTTTTAATTTTGTGCCAATTTTTCTTTTGGTTTGAAAATATTTTTTTTTCCATCTTGTTTACCATTCTTTGGTTTCTTATACTTAGTCATTTTTCTTGTTATTGCATATTTCTGAATATGAAATAGTGTGTAGTAATTTTTTTTTAATTAATTATACTTAGCCAAATCCTTTTTGCCTGTTTCTTTTTAACCATGCATGTGTTTTACATAATGCCCAAAGAGAAACCACAACTCATATATTTCCTCTAGAATATACAAAAACAACTAAATACATGTGGTAGAAAGAAATATATCGAAGCATCCACAACCACAACCATCATACAAACACATAAGCTCAAACATCTAACTACCAAAATGAGATATATATATATATATATATATATATATATATATATATATATATATATATATATATATATATATATATATATACATACATACATACATACATACATACATACATACATACATATATATATATATATATGTATCACATTTTTTTACAAAGTATAATCATATACATCATTACAGCTCTACAACTAGGCTCTATCTTATCTATCTCATGGCCTAGCCATGTTGCCCATAAATGCCTCAAATAGTCCCCTCAAAATAGTACACTATAAAGAGGCTATCTAATATCTCATACCTATCACCCATTCTTATAGGTTGGCCACCTGGGCCTATACCTATGCTAGTTGGGAATGTACCTACACTAGCTAGTTCATGGTAGTCATATACACATCTATCTCTTAAGCCAAGGCCTACCATGCCTATGCCTCTCTCATTCCCTCCCTACTAGTGGCTACAGCTCCTCCCTGCATGCCCATACTCCCCTCATAGCCTTTCCTACTAGTATAAACCAGCTCCCTAGGGTAGACACTATTATAGGATCCTCTAGTGTTGTCAGGTCATATAGCATTAGTGCCTCAGTAAAGATCTCATGGAATGCTCCCATAACATGTCATCCCCATCTAGTTTCCTCCTTCATAGGATATATAAAATTCAAAATAGATAGATATTTGATCATTGATATATCTCAAAATTTATCTATCTATAATCTATCTCAAAAAACTTAAGTGAATTTCAAACCATGTATTCCTTACTTATTTGAGTTTCACCTACTATCATCTAACCATAGACACAATAATTGAGCACTATCTCTCTATCAACACATCCTCCAAGTACCTCATCTATAGGTGACCTCTTAAATGCAAATCCTAGGGTTACCACTCATACCCATCTCAAGATATGCTAGAGTAGTACCTCTGTCACCCAACTCTATCCTGGCCTACTTGATGGGTCATTTGGGATGACCACCATCTCTGCTCTCTCCTACTACTAGTGTCTTTATCAATGGTATGACCAAGGTTGTTTCTTATCCTCATATTATGATGTTAGTGGTGGTAACTCTAGAACTCCTACATCTACATCTATCTCATATCTATTAGTCAACTATCATGCTTGACCTATCCACAATGTTTCATGCCATAGTCTGATCACTGGCTAAGTAACTAGTGGTCCTAATCCTCCTCTCCCCTTGAATCTCTCACATGCCTAGCCCAAAATGTAGGCACCACTATTAGGGCTATTAGGTGAGGGAGTTCCATATGTCTTAATACATGTACCACTAGATGTGGCTCTATCCACTAGGTATAGTGGCTTGTAATCTATATCTATGCCAATGCTAGTGCCACTATCTCCCAAATAGGCCATACCATAACAATGTGCCCATAAAAATACCACATGATGTCTACCCACCTAAATATCTATAATTATTACATGAACCATGTTACCTAATCCTACCACCACTTTTGTACCTGAGGTAACCAATCATTGACCACATGGGGTAACCCAACTGGTCAATACATCAAGAACCTCTCATATATGTAAGAACCCAACAAAATAATAAGCCCCATGGTTTTTTTCCCTTTAAATAGAATCCCATACATGTCATGCATAAGTTAGACCTATATGATATAACCTAAATCATAAAATACATCATGTTCCAAAATACTTTGGTATAAGGCTATCACATACAATGGTACCTTATCATCTGACTTGTGACATAACACCCAAGTTATCACAAGTCCTATAAATACCTTTTGGATATCAAAAATATGAGATGTATAAATGTCAAATAGGCTAGTACTCAGCCTAAGATATATCTTATCCAATCCCATCATCCACACAACTAAGACTCACCTATCCTCCTATCCATCTAGTACTCCCATAATCATGGGCATACCCCTTATCGATAGTCCAAGAATTGCATGGAAATTCTCTAGGGTGATATCCACCTCAATGGTATCCCTATCCACTTCCCATATAAATGTGTTATTCAATCATTCCTAGGCTCCTAAGAACATGACTATCAGATTAGAACTCAATGGGACTCAACACATATCCATAATCTGTCTTAGACCTAATACAACCAATCTCGATCGATCCTCAATTATCAATAACTTCAAGAGGTCTAGGAGATATAACACATCCACCAAATACCAAAATCTTAGATGCCCATACAACCATAAGAAAACAAAATATGTATTATATCCTCCATGCCATTATAATCAAAATACATTCTTTTCAAATTTTAACAATAAAAAGCCTAATTTGTTTTAAATTATCAATTTTTGATCAATTTGACCTATTTTTAGCTTACTCAGCCATTTTAGTACATAGTCAACCATTTTAGACCTTTATATCACTCTGTTAACCTCTTTTCATGTATTATTTTACTATTTTGGTCACTTAGTCAAACACTAGGTTGACCAAATTATCCTCATTTTGACCAAGTTGACTTAACAAACTAAGTCAACCCTTTACTTTTTCCCCTTAGTACTAAGTTGGTAGAGTGGATTAATCTACTAAGTTAGCAGTAATGTACTAAGATGGTAGCATACAAAATAAACTAAGTCAACACATACCTACTAAGTCAGTAGTGTGGATTTCACATTTTAGCCTACTAGGTTTACTGGGTTAACCTAGTTGGTTCTACATGCCGACCCATTTCCTTATTTGTAATAAATTCCTTTTGATAGTGATTACTTTGAACCTTTTCAACCCATTTCCCCTTTTGTTTAATACTATGCTTAAAAAATTTATTGGGTTCATTTTGGTTCCTAGAATTGCTCTAAATTACAAATTTATATAAAACGTTTAATTTCAATAAAATATTAAAAACAAGTTTGAAATTCTTAGTTACCTACTTGTACTACACCCAGTATGTCTACTAGACATCCTTTTTGTCTCATTTATCATCTCCTTGCCATCCTAGCTCTATTGCCTTTCATTTGGTCTCTCAGATCTCTTTTTCTCTCACCCACAAGTCAAAAACAACAAAAATACTTCCCTTTCACCCTATTTAAACTTAGTTTTCACAATTCCTTACCTTTCAAATATTTTCCATCAGATTCCTTGTTTTAATCATATCTTTTTTTTACTCACTCCTTTTTTGAACTGTAAAATCTTTTATAATTAGGACATCATAGAGAATCTTTTCCACTAATATATGCCTATATTCTAATTTTTTTTATTTTTGTCTATTTTTTGCACTAATCTCTACATGTTCACCTAATATTCTTCACATTTGGATGCCTTCACTTCTCTTTAAATCCTCTTCTTTGTCTATAGCACTAAGATAAATAAAGGTATGTGATTTTTAATTATATCCTTTCATTTATCTTATTTTCTCCTTATTACACTTTACTTAGCATCAACATTATGTGTTCTCATGTTCTATTCCTGAAGTACCATCCCATGTTGCACTTACATGACACGTGATGAGCTTTGAGTGGGGCATATAAATACACATAATATTTTCAAATTTTTATCAAATACCAATACTCTTTATCTTGTAATAACTCATGATTCTCAATCTCTTTAAGTGCATGCCATAAGGGGTGCACCAAGAAATGGGTGGGTATACCATTGGTGCTTCACAAGATTATTATCCCATTTACCACTTGTTATATACACACTTATCTCATAAAAACATTATCCCTAAGCTTATTCTTATCTATTTCACACTCCTTAGTCATTTACCACGTTTTATCCCCCTTTTCCTAGCCTTAAGCCCATTTTAATTGTTCACTATACTAGGTTGATTGGGTTAACCCTATACTATTTTGAGTAAAATTCATTTAGGGTCTCGGTTAGATCTTGGCTGACCTAGCCCTTGACATAGTGAATCTTTGTCCATAACTGTACTACATCAATTGGGTTGACTTTGTCAACTAAAACTCTTATAAGGAATTAAGTTAAAATCTGCCTATATATACAAGATCATTTTGCCATTATTTGGAGAAGAGAAGAAGAAGTAAGATCTATTGCACATTTGCTTATCCACCATTATACTTAAGAAGTGAGCTTATGGTTTCATAATTTTTTTGGAGATATGAATATTGTCTTGTGGAAAAGTCTTTTGGATGCATTGATAGGTTGTGTAACCTAGAGCTGATTTATCCTTGTCATCCTTACATACCACAACAACCTCTTTAAAAGCACCTTGGCCAAGGGAGAGATTGAGGATTGATAGGTTCATCTTCAAAGGTAAGTATTCCTAACTTTTTTTTCTCCTTTGTAAGAGTAGATATGTATGCATTTGTACTTCTCTTCCATGCATTAGGAATTTATATATATTGATGTGAGTATATGTCTTTTATGCATGTTTACTTTTATTGTTTCTAACCCCCACTTTGTTTTATAAGTTTTGGTGAGAACTAGATTAGACTTTAGTTTAATTTTTATTAGTTTAGTGAGATATGAAAACATAAGGCTTAATTAGGGTTATTGTGTGATTGTGCTTGACTAGAGGCTTTGGAAACCTCCCTATCATGGTTTATTATGGTAAGAGATCTCATAATTAGGTCTAGTGGATCCCCATATTGGTCATATTCTTGATTATCTAATATATCCCTAATCAGAAGTCTAAGTATGATCTATCTTCTCTGAGTTAAGATTTATTTATAGACATGATACATTTCTAATTACATACAAATAGTCTCAAATAGGATAACTAGGGTTGGTAGTCTACATGTGAGTTGATATATAATCATAGGGAGGAGAAGGGTCATGGGAAGTATGATTACTTATACCCTCTAGGGTAAAGTAATAAATGTTTAAATGAATAAGGAATGTTTTTTAGTACCTAATATCCACACAAAAGCAAAAAAAAATCAAGAACTATAAATATAAATGAGAACATTACCTGTACTTACCAAATAGGGATGGTGATTAGAGAGTTGATGATGTAATACATGGGTAGAGATGAAAATGATCCATAATCCAAATCCAAATCTATCTCCAACTCCTAACCCTACATAGAAGGGACACAAGGGATATTAATTCACATCACAAAATCCAAAATGTTATTAACTAGAGCACTAGCTCTAGTGTTCTCCCTACAAGGGATGTGGGTGACCTAAATGTCCTCAAAGGAGGAGAGTAAATCATGCACTACCTTGAGGATGGGGATCAATTTAGAGCTAAAAATGTTCTAGGTATTGATGAGCTAAGACATAAGCAAGAGTGAGTTACAGAACAATTTCACATAACATGTGCCAATGTACGAACACCAATTAAGGCACTAATTATCATGTGATACTTGGTGGTGTTATTTATCTCATTGGTAATGAAGAAACCAGCTTGAGCAAGCTCATGTACACATAGATCATCAATAATTTATTCTAAAGAGATGATTCCTAGGTCCCAATTATCACCATCTATGTGAATCACCACTAACAGGTGCACCATAATGGGGGTCAAAGATGTAGGTCATAACCATGAAAGGAATATCTTAGTGTGAGGTAAAATAAATGAGTTATACAAAAGAGATAGAGAATGAATCCAAGTCATGATCTAGGTAATTAACCAATGTCAACCATGGTATTAAGGCATGAGGGGTGGTAGGAAGTGTGTAGAAGATGAAGACCTATCAGTGGATACTAGAGCAGTCTCAAATGAAAGCAACTAGCCATTGACACACCTACAAAAACCACAATGATAGAGAAAAAATGGGAGTTAGAATGGATCTAATATGGAAATATAGATAAATGACTAACTAAAAGAATCAAATTAAGCATCTTCTTTTCCAAGGTGCCTATGACATGGGGCACATGCTCAAGAGGCCAATGGGGACTTGAAAGGGGTCCTGAAGACCAAAAATGGTCTAGAGTGGGACCCAAAAGGCCTCTGAGAGATGAACAAAGGATGAAATTATGCTCAAAATAGGTCAAAAAACCCTAAGAGAGAGGTTTCATAATTGAAAACACAACAAAGGGAAAAAAACATAAAAATGAGCACACTAAAAATGACAAAAGAGGGTAAAAAAGAGCAAAGGGGTGTAAAATAAGTCATTTTCACATCCACTTTGACTTTGAGCAACCCTGCGGAGAGCTAGAACACTACCAAATCCCAAAGAGAGATTACGAGCATGTGAGGAGTACACTACAAATGTGTACAATGTTTGGTTAAGTCCTTTTGCATAAAATGTTGTTAATTTTGTCAATTTTGGGGTTTGGGAGGCCCTACAACATTTTGACTAATTTCAATAAATTCAACATATGAATCAAGTCAAAAAACTAGTCAAAATGATCAAGAGGAAGATAGAAACCTTTTGGGCTAGATGAGGGGCCAAATGGTGGCCTAGGGGAGGAGTTTTGGGAAGTCTTAGGGCTTCCCAAGGTGTCCATGACACTGATCATAACCTGCTTGGGCTAATCAATGGCCTAGTCCATTGTCAGGCTATAGGTCTTATAGCCTAAACCACTACTAGGCTATAGGTTAATCCAAAAACCCATGGACTAGGCTAGAAAGACCCATAAATAAGCCCTTGAGAAGCCTGAAAGGGCCTAGAGCCTACTTGGAGAGGCTAAAGAAGGGAGAAAAAAAACTTGTTGTTTGAACTTGTTTATTAACTTGATTTCCCACACAACTAATCCATTGTCATGTTGCATTTATCTTGTAAACATGAGGTAAAATTAGTGCATCAGAGGAGGAAAGAGAAAAAGTAGGTTGTACACCTATATTTCACTTGGGTTTATGGTAAACTAACATCTGAATTTAATTTTCATGACTACAAATGTAAAGAGGAATTAGAGTGCTAGAGGTAGGAGAAGCATCTCAGCTAGTAGAGCCATCATTACTATGAAAGGTCTAAATAGGAGAGAGTGTCCCAATGTCATCCATAGTGAGAGGTGAGGAGGGGTGGTAGGAGGATCGTGAAAGATGAAGACTAACTAAAAAAGGCCAGAGCAAGTCTAGAATAACCAAAACTAGTAACTGACACCACTTATAAGAAGCATGGAGAAGGAGATAATGAGTTGGTAGAGAGATAATTACAATAAAGTAGTAGCATGACCAACTAAAATAAGTAAAAGACTCTTCTTCTATTTTGAGGTATATCCAAAGTGGAATGCATAAGTCAAATGACCATAGATACCTACAAGGTCTAATGATGGATGCCAATAGATGGGAAATACATGAATATGGGGGCCTAGGGAGGGTGTTATAGTATGATTAGAGGCTCACCAAGACACCATATGCCTAGACCTAGGCTTGCCCCTAAGGGTAGACTACCACTTCACCTTAACTAAGAGCCTACCCTTGAGGTAGGCCACTGCCTAGCCTTCAAAGAGGCCAAATGATAGAGAAAAGGCAAGAAGAAGGAGATGATTCATCCATATCCTTAGGTTCATCAGTCATGACCCAAAACATAGGTGCTTTAGAGGTGGGGTCATTGCTAGTGAATGAAACCTTTGAACATAAATAAGATGATTTAGATTTTTTGAGTGTTAGAACTCATTCTTGCCTGGCCTCTTTTATATTAGTAGAAGTAAGAGGATGGTAGTGTGTGTGATGTGTGGGAATGAGATTCTTGTAAGATCTCCTCTCATTGATTGGGTCACATGATAAACCATGGATGGAAAAACACTCAATATCCACCTTGGAAAATCAAGATACTTCAATAGGAGAGGCATTGAGAGTGTTAATGCCATGATGGGAAAATCATGATAAAAGGGGAGGAGGCTCAACATCTAAGGATACATCTTAGAAGAGGTCCCCTAAGAGTGAAGATCCAAATGGACACCTATAAGTAGGAGGCATAAGGGGTCATATAATAGATTCAAGAGTGAACATTGACCAATACTCATCAAGGATAAATTATTCATCCTTGAGAAAGTAATATTTAATGGTAGGAGCTTTGGGTGAACCCACAGGGCCCTACAAGTAGACAACCAAACCCCCATTAGAGGGATTTGTCATAACATAAATAAATTCCTAGGGATCTAGGTCTCCCTCCAAGGTATGAACTTCACCTTCATACACAAACTAGACCATGCAAAATATTATTGATGTGATGGCTAATATGGTAGCAGTCCAAAGTTCACCAAGAATCATATTGTATGAAAGATCTAATTCTAACACCAAAAACTCAATCTTGATAGTCTTAGGTCCAAATTTGACTCAAAGCTTCACATTACCCAATGATGTAACTATATCATTGTTGAATCCAACATAGTTGTGGTGAGAGTCATAAATATTCCTATGGTTAATACCTATCTTATTGAACAACCACAAAGGAATAATGTTCAATACGACACCTTCATCAATGATGCATCTCTTGATGTGATAGTTATCTATAAAGGTCTCGATGTAGAGTGGGAACTTAGCCCTCTTTGCTAAAAAAAGAGTTTGGTAAAGAGGCAAGGTCAAAATATATGATAGGTAGGTGAGGGAGGTCAGGGATGTTTGAGTTGAATAACACCTCACAATCATCCCATAGTGGCTCTTCATGGGAGAGATTAATATCATCAAAGATGATACCTCTTTGGTTAGGTCAAAGGTAGAGAGGGTACCTCATGGAGATTTTAACTAAAATACCTTATAAATCCTCTATGATGGAGTATGAGCACTACCTCGCCTGGGGAGGGATGTTATATTGAAAGTCAAATCTAACTTTGGGATTCCCTACCCCCATGGGATGGCCTAAGGGCCCCACACCACTAGAATCTCTAATGGGGTTAGTTGCATGACCTAATTGCATATTGACAAATCACTCATAACTTATAGGGGCTATGTCAATGCCAAAAACAAGCTATTTTTATTGTGCTTAGCTTTCCATTTTGAGTCAGCTAAAGACAAGGAGTCAAAAGAGGTAAAAGAGTGAGAGGAAGAGTGTTGGGACTTAGCTTTGGATTTCTTCTTCTTCTTATTTTCATTATCATGGTTAGGAAGAGGCTCTGTGAATACATTCAATTTATAGTTGGGTTTAGAAAGTGGGGAGTTTTGGGGAATAGGTGAGGTCTTCCCACATATTGTTAGGTGACATATTCTTTGTCAAAATGCCCCTTAATCTACTAGAAGTTATAGAATTTAACAGAGTCATAGAGATACAACACCCATTTTCCTCCTATGATCTTTTCAAGGGCCTTATTTTTAGTTTGCCTCTTTCTTATAGCATTTATCTCATGGCTATCCTTCTTGTACTTCTCTATAAGAGAATCAATTATACCATTTGTGGTCAAATTATAGATGCAATTGTGTAAAGAGAATAAATTTTGAGTCAACATAGGGCAAATGCTTGCATGTACCTAGAATAATTTAATATTTAGACACTCATTAACACTTCATCATAAGAGGTGGGTTCATGCTTAAGGACCTCAAGGTGAACCTCTTACCTTAATGCTCTTGTGAACATATCATAAAGATGATCATGTGAGAACTTTATCTTACATGTATTGACGTCTAAACTCCACCTATGCATGAAGTCAAATTTTGACTCTCCCTTGGCTTGTGCCATGGAGGTGAGTGATAGGATGTCAAGGTTAAATAATCTAGAGATATCTAAGTATTATAATAAGTCATCTAGAAGGAACTAGAAGCTAGAAAGAGAGCCTAGTGGTAGATTATGGAACCAAATGATAGATTCAACTCATAAGGAGTGAGTGAAAAACTTCAACATGATGCCTTCATCCTATTTCCAATACATACACATCATCATAAAATTCATGATATGTTCCATGGGACTATCATCCTAAGTCCCATTGAATTTTGGTAGTTCAAGGATTGGATTAGGAAGGGGAAAAACATGCACCTAAGGGGTTAGAGAATTCTTATGGAGATCCTCATAGGCAAAGTTGATATCAGGTTAGTGATGAGTTCCCTAAGGAGACCTATGAGGGTCATGATGTTGTATATGATTTTAATAATTATCAAAACCATGGTTGTGAGGGAGATGATGTTAAGGTAACTCCTAATGTGGGAGATGCTCATGATGGGGATCCTCATAATCATGAGGTGAATAATGACCATGGGAAATATATTATTCCCTATGGGGATGATGAGACAATGTGGCATGCATAGGGAGATGGTCATGGTGACTAATATTATCATGATATCATCCATGTGTAATAAGATAAGGGTTTACATGAAGGTACTGATGTTCACGATAGGCATCCCATGGATCCCAAGTCTCTAGGTAATGGTCAAAATTAGTGTAATCATCTGAAACTCTAAAGGAATGATTGGGAGGATAGGAAGGCCCTACCTAATGTGGGTAATAAACCTACTCAATATGTATATACTCCTCTAAAAAGGTGATAGTGAGATCTAATTTTATATTTTCTAGCCATAAAGGGGGCATATAACTCAAATGAGAGCTAGAAGAAGTAATCAAATGTGAATGGGTGATGGATCTATCTCTAGAGGTAGCATGAGACCTAATCCTATAGGATGTGGTAGGATCAATGTCAACATGAAGCCATATGTTCCAATCATTTATGATATCATGAAACTCCTTAGGCATCAAATGGGAAAGGGGTTATCATCACCCCTTTCTAATGAATGCTTAAAAAATGGTGTTTAAGGGAAGCACCCTTAGATGGGCCAATATCAGAAGGTTGAAAAGTGAATTGAGGCCATCAATTGTATGACTTCCACTCTTATTTGTATGTAATTCAAGAGGATCATGTCCACTAGGCTAGGTTGATTTGTCTCTTGGGCCTTAGAGGCCATTTGCCACTCCAATGGAATCTTAGCTCACTCACTAGTGAGCTCAAGAGGGTGTCCATGAATGTATCAAGACTAGTATCCCATAGAGAGGAGACCAGCCATAGGTGCCACAAAAAAAGAACAAGGATAGAGGAAACAAAAGAGACAAACTATCAAAGAACTAGTGGGTAGCAAGATGCAAAGCCAAAGTAGGGAAAAATAACTAGAGGGAGAGATCCAAAACACAATTGAAAGCAAAGTCTTATAGATATCAAATGGGAATTGGCTAAGAGAGACCTAAACAAGTTATAAATAGTGTGAAACTATATGTGAGGTCCCACTAGGCATGTCAAAATCTAGATCCAAGAATCTAAATAGAGCCACTAGTGTTTGGCAGGGGGTACACAAGGTACTATGCAAACACCTAGAAGGATAATATAGATTATTTGATTTTATAGCTTAAACCAAACTATAGACAAACTCCTAAACTAGGTTAGGCTAACAATATCAAGCACACAAAGGATACAAGTATCTCTAATGGGTATAACCATATTAAAGAGAGCTAGAGGGGGATAATATTCAATTCTTATAAAATGAGAAATCAAACTATTTAAACAAGATAACACTACCAATCATAAAATACATTTAATAAGCATGTAACCCTACTAATTAAAAATACAATTTTGGAAAATAAATGATGTTTTCAAGAGCATGAGAGAGATAGGAAGAACATGCACTTTCATAAACCTAAAATAATGCCTTTATTTAAATGAAACTATCTCTAGCATATGCAGGACTAAGGGAATGCCTTTTTGATCAAGTAAACTAAACTATTTGAACACAACATAATATACCAAGAAATACAATGATCCAAAACTATGAAAGCTTATGCAATAAAAGACATTTTCAAGAAGAAATATGTTTTTAGGTTCAGGGCAATGCATAAACTTTAGAAACTACTCTAAAACATGTTTAAAATGAGATAAACTAAAATGCAAATAGTAAACCCTAGACAATACACTACTCTACAATAATGGAGTTTCACTTTGCATAACAAAGTGCCCTCGAATAAATATTAAAATATTATGCATATGTTCTACTAATTAGGAATCCAAGTTTGAGACATCAATGGAGGAAGACAAGGTTACATTGTAGAACCATGTCCAAAACAATGTCTAAACAACAAGGAGGTGTTGGAAATATTGTCATTGATGTCAAAGGTCTAGCATTATTGGTGATAAAGGCCCCATTGCATTTAATGTTGTTTTTAATAGATATATCTTGGCTAATGTGAGTTAATATTTATTTAATATTAACGAATATATTTTTGGTTGCATATGAGACAAAAGAAGGGCCCATGGAGAAGTCAAACAGCCATGGGGTAAAGACAAAAGAAGTATGGGACGCATTTTCCCATGAAGAGTCATCTTGGGGAATTCCATGAGTCACCAAGTGAAGACAAAAGAGGAAGGGCACAATTTCTCATGAAGGGAAACTTTGAGGAATATGAAAAGTCACCAAGATAAGGACAAAAGAGGGAAGGAAATTTTTGCTCATGAAGGGTCACCTCATGACTTTTCAAAGGCAAGGATATGAAGGGTCATACAATTTTGGTGCCATTTTCCATAATGATTGAAGGGTCACAAAGGGGGAAGGCCAAAGGTCATTTGGAAAGCTATAAATAAAGGTTTGAGAAGCCATTTGTAATATGTGTGAGAGAGGTTGATTTGATATTGTAATATCTAGCTTAGAAGAGCAATTGTGAGAGATGAATATGATTTGTATTTGTTATATCTATCTTCGAAGAGTAAAGGAGAGAGAGAGGAAAGAGATGTTGTAATGAACTATCATTTGTTGATATAGAAACATTGAGAGATAGTTTTGTGGTATATAATAAAGGGGTTGGTGCTCTTGTGGGTTGGTGCTCACAAATTGTTATTGGGTTGGTGCTCGGTAAAGGGGTTGGAGCTCCTATGGGTTGGTGATCATGAATTTTTGTTGGGTTGGTGCTCGACAAAGGGGTTGGTGCTCCTGTGGGTTGGTACTCATGAATTTTTGCTAGGTTGGTGCTTGGCAAAGGGGTTGGTGCTCCTGTGGGTTGGTGCTCATGAATAGTTGTTGGGTTGGTACTCAGCAAAGGGGTTGGTGCTCATGAATAGTTACTAGGTTGGTGCTCAGCAAAGGGGTTGGTGCTCCTACAAGTTGGTGCTTGTGAATATTGTTTGGGTTGGTCATCATTCATATACTTGAGATTGTTCTCCATGATTTTTCCCACATTGGGTTTCCACATTATATCTAGTGTCTCTATCTATCTTGTGTGGTGTTTATTGTTTGAGTTTTATTGCATATCTTGAATGTTTGATTAAGTGGAATTTGGTTAAGGGAAAGTTTTATAAGATATATGATATACTGATTCACCCCCCTCTCAGTATATCTCGTGCTTAACAGGAGGATTTCAAGTGAGAAATTTTAGGAGTATGAGAGCCCAAGTTAGGTTCAAAAATTAATTACAATGCAACTTTTAGAAGTTAGGATCAAGCTAAAATGAAGCATGAACAATTAGAAGTAGTAATGTAGTTTCTAATTCAATATGCAGCTATGTATGGGATCCTTTGTCACAATGTAGGTTCAAGATGAGAAAGAATGTATCAAGAGGGAATCAAGAAGGTATAATATCCAAGAGAGTGAATAAAAAAAGAGAGAGGAATGAAATGGAGTGATATAGAGCATGCAAGAGCCACCAAGACCAAATATGACCATTTTTATCCATTGGGGGGCCAGAAACATGTATTCTAGTCAAGATGCGGCCTAGGCCATGGCTTAAGAAGGCCTAACATGTGGCTTAGGCCACAGTTTAACCCCATAAGTTATGGCTTGGTTCAAATGGGGGATCTTGGTGGTTAATGGGTCTTTAGAAGGGTCTTGATAATCCCTCGAAGGGTCTAATAGTGAGTGGGAGAGCCAAGAGAGTGCAAGGAACATCTAGAGGGGTATACACTAAGCTAGGGAAATGTACAAGCATGTAGATAGTCTCAAATAGGATAAATAGAGTTAGTATTCTACATGTGAGCTGATATATAATCATAAAGAAGAGTAAGGTCACATGAAGTATGATTACAAATGGTGGCTACATCTCAATAATGGCTTTGAATTTGGCTGGATCAACTTCAATGCCCCTATGAGAGATAATGAAACCTAGAATCTTTCCAAAAGCTACATCAAAGACACACTTTTTAGATTGATTCTAACCTTATACTCTCTAAGTCATTCATGGATTATTCAAAGTACCATTAGATGTTTATCATGGGTCCTTATATTTACCTAGGATATCATTGACATATTCCTCAACAATATCATGCATCATGTCATGAAAGATAACCATCATGGCCTATTGGTATGTTTCCCCTACATTTTTGAGGCCAAATGGCATTGCCTGATAACAAAACATACCCAAGGAGTGATTTCCCCCTAAGGAGTGGTGAATATTATCTTTTGATGGTCCTCTAGTGAAATCTTGATTTGATTATATCATGAAAAACTATCCATAAAGAAAAGTATCTCATACCAAGTTGTGGAGTCGATAATCATGTAATATTTGATAGAGGAAAGTCATCCTTTGGTTAGGCCTTGTTGATTTCAATAAATCAATACATAACCTAATACCTTTTATATTTTTACTAACTGGTATAATATTTGAAATCTACTTTGAGCAATCAATAAGATGAATGCATCTTACATCTAAAATTTTCTCCAATTATTTCATGACTAACCCCATAATATGAGGATGCATTTTCCTTAGCTTTTGATTAATTATATTGGTGTTTGAATGTACTACAAGATGATGTACAACCAAATAGTGATCCAAACCTGGCATATGTGAATAGTTCCATGCAAATATATCAATGAAACCCCTTATAGGGTTATATAACTTCATGTTCCTACTCAATAAGGGACATACCTAGTTTGACCCACTTAGGTTCAACTGGTGTTCCAATATTGACTTCAGAGGTGTCCTCCACAATAAGTATAGACCCATCCTCAAAATGAGTCAACAAAGAGGTATATTGGTTGAAAATTCTATAGTCCTCTAGCTTGATTGGTTCATCAAACTCATCCATATATGATGAATTAGAGTGCTTAGTTTAAGGCAAGGGATATGTAACAAACACTTCTAGACATTCCTATATTATTTATTTAAAGGCTTATTATTCTCCTATACTGATCTCAGACCCAAATATGAGATTTGAACTAGAGGCATCTAGAGATTCATCTAAATAAGGGTGAACATACCCTCTAATGGTGCTTGAAATAGGTTTTCACCAAGAGACTTGCCTTTTTCTTTACTTTTACCTTAGTACAAAATCTCCTCAAAAAGGTTTTCACTTTTGGTCCTCAATGTTTGATTTTATTTTTATTTTTTGAAAATGAAGCTCACCCACTCTCTAAAATAGGTTGCGTGATCTAATGTAATAACAAATCCTTGTTTTTGATCTCCTACCAAGATATGGTCTCTTAGGCATAGAAAGTCACAAATGGCCTCATCATTATTAAACTCCTCGAATGGCATTATGGATTCTTGTTGGTCCTAGTCTATCATTTTAGGGTAGTGGAGAAAAAGTGGGGAATGGTGAATGATAGGTATAATGATACACACAACATGAGGGTTGAATAAATTATTATTGGCCAAGTCATCATTTATACTATAATCAGACCCTATAGCACTGTCAGCATCATCATCACTAGTCATCAGTGTAAGAACATGAATAAGGTATGTGGGGTCACCCCTAATTATTTAAATCCAATATCATGAGTTCTTTTGTACTTGGTCATTGCAATAGGGTCGAGGGTTCCTTGTTTATTTTCCCCTAGTCCTCTACCTTCATAAACATGATTATCCATAACCTTATTAGGAATGGGATATTTATTGCTTTGATAATAGTCTGTTACATCATCATTGTATATCCATGAATCATATTCTACAATAATTTGGTCTTGGCTAGTGTTTAGTGTAAAAATAATTAGTCTTTTGGCATTGTTCTTTCCCTTTAGACACCATTCCATATGAAATGGATTGGCTTTGGGTAATCCATAAGATTTAGGGCCTTGTGGTAATTTGGATATGTTAAATGCATCACACATCTTGTACTCACTTGGACCTTTGTCATAAATGAAAAATTGGTTGAATATCTTAGGCAGAGGTTTAGATGAAGTTGCTGAAAGGTTATTTGGGTCTTTATAATTAGTTCTACTAATTCAATAACTTTATCTTTATCTAGTTTAGGTACATGGTTTAGGTTAAGATGATAATTATAGATCTTATATTTAACTTCAAGATGTTTATATAATTGATATGGCTATAGATCAATAGGCACAATTAATTCCATCCCCTCTTGATACCTGATGTAATGTGGAAGGAATGGCATAGACATCATGTATCCATGGTTATCCCAAGACATGATAACTCTAGATCAAGAATGTGACAAAGGGTGTCATGGGTCAAAGGCCCAAGACAACTAACAAATAGATAGTCCCTAGTGATTCTCTTTCTTTGTTATCACATGCTTTAATGATGATGGTATTTGGTTGAAGATCAACTCTATGTATCCAAGATGCTTGACTAGCTTGAGAGACACAATGCTTAGGCCTGAACCATTGTTTATAAGGACACATTTAATTTTGTGCCAAGAAATAAAAAAATCAATGTATATAGGGTTATTATGTAAAGGGCCCAAAGATGACATATCACTTTGGTGGAAGGTACGTTGTTGACTAGGAGCCAAGTGTCTGACCAATGTGTTAGAGGTATAATAACTAAGAGCGGGGTGAATCAGTGATTCTAGATCATATAACTAAATTCAAAACTCTTAAACATTTAACACATAGAATCATGATGCATACAAATTAACCATAGTAATGAACAAGGAATATATATCAAGATCAAACACATAACACATGATATATGTGAGAAACTCTCTTGGGGGATAAAACCCACTAAACCCTACAAGATGGACTACATTCCTATAATGACAAGATATAATTTAGACCAAAACCACCTGATCAAGGAATAACCATCCCTTAATTTAGTAAGACACTAGTCCCATAAGGAGCTATAACCCCTATCTAGCTAAACACCCATAAAAACTAGACCTTTTAGAAAGTTTCACCTTACAAAGAGGAACTAACCCCCTTGGAAACTAAACACCTACCCATATACCTTGAAAATATCATCTTGAATGCTTATTTTTACTCTTCAACTGATGATTACCACCTTTATTTTCACTCTTCACCTTCACTTTTTCACCTAAATAGTCTCAAGGGTTCACTCGCTTAATCTGCCTCTTCTAGGTTCATTAGGTCAAATGACATATGTATCCACCTACATAAACTTGATTAGACAAGGATGGATGATTATATTTTATCTTTTTTGGTCCTCAATGACCTATACC
The DNA here is from genome assembly GCA_037957365.1 of Torreya grandis. NCBI lineage: Eukaryota > Viridiplantae > Streptophyta > Pinopsida > Cupressales > Taxaceae > Torreya > Torreya grandis. The sequence continues at coordinate 1,341,553 of JARHVA010004893.1, forward strand.
TTCTCTTTCATAGGTTCTCTACTTCGCTTGGCTCCAAACATGCACAACTAGCACAATTAGTCCAATTAGACCTTATACTTATACCACTCTCTTGGTATAACCCATTTTGGTCAGCCAAGATGCTTACCATACTTTATATACCTTTTAAATAGGCCATCATACACATTACATGTAAGAAACACACACTTCTTATGTCGGCCATTACCTCATTAACCCCAAACCACCATTAGGTCTTGGTGAGACCTAAAACAATTAGGCCTTCATACTCACACATTACATGTGAGACTACTTAGACCATATTCATATTTTACCAATTATTTAAACAAATCAAAATATTTAAAATATCCCCTTTCTGACTCTCATATGGGTCCATGCCACCTGGAACACCAACTCAACACTTGAACCTACGAATTATGTCTCCTTGCTCTTTAGGCGTTCATACACAAAAAACATTGTCTCAAACTTGTGAAGCAACTACTCAAATATTTCACATATCCATATTATTATATCACATGGGTGAAACCTCTAGGATCTCTACAATTCCTTAATGTGCTTTAGATACTTTAACATAGACTCTAAACACTCAAAACAACTCTCTCAAAATGACCACTCAGATTGGTCATATACAATCAAAATATAGTCAAGCTATTTTGAATCTTCATATCTGATTAGGGGAATATAATGACAAGAAATGCCTTATCATAATCCTTAGAGACCTATGGAACATATCCATATTCAATTTTTTCCTTAACTCTGCCTAGAACACCTTCAACTTACCTCTGTAAGATGGTCTCTCAAACTACCAATGTATTTAACAAACATAGTCAACTTCTAAGCAATTATTCATGATGAAGATGGATTGGTTAAAAATCAATAATTCAAAAATATATTATTCATATAGTCTAAAAAACTCCAATAGTTGGTTCATCTTGAAATGTCAAAATACCATTAAGAGCTCTTCAAATATCCTTCTTGGGTCACTTGCAGAATATGGTCAAACACAGTCAACTTTAAAGCTCAATATCTTTAACTATACATATATTCAAATATTATAATAAAATTATATAGATTTTCCTTGAATTCATAGTCAAATTTTCCTTTTACACCAATATGAAATTCATCTTGGATCAGAAGATATTAGCAAAATACTAAGAACTAATTTTTCCTTTGTTAATTCAAATGCCAATGGTCACTGTCAAATGTTAAACATCAAATACTTTGACCTCATCTCATGATTCCTAGAAAATTTAAACAAATATGTACCATATATATCCTCTAGATTATCCTAGTATTTACCTTTAAATTCTCACTCTTGATCTTAGATCCTAGCTCTTAAGATCAAGCTACTTGGCAGTTTTGCATGCCCTCTACACACTACTATCAGACTTCATACGCTTATGCCACTTAGTAGTTCTACATGTAATATAAGCATCCTTTGACATATTGAATTAATACACACCATTTATCTCTATATGTACATTCACCTTCTCACCAATAGATCTTCATCTGATAGATTATTACACTCTATAGATCTACTGCTCATACTTTTAGATTGTGACACATGTCATCAACGCGTTCATTATCAAGTACCTTTGACATTTTGACTTCATATTCACCATTGATCACAACTCAAAAGATCAATCACTATATTATATATTTATTTGGTTAGATTAATTTCATACCGTAGATCTATGATATGATTAAATGCTCACCATTGGATCTCCCTTTGCAAATTTGGCTAAGTATAGAAAGTGAACTTCTATTTAAGAGGCCAAATTTGCACTATTTTAAATTTTGATATGATCAATGTCTAGACCTGATATGTGAAAAAAAATATCACCTCTCATAGGTAAATCCATCCAAATATCAAGCTGATCCTTAAACCTTCACATGTTTGAAATATAACATAATCAAACTACTTACTCAGCTTTATCTGTCAAGATGACTACTTGAGCCTAGACATTCAAATGACTATTCTACTAAATTCCAATCACTTCCATAAGTAATCCAAGAACTCTTGACATCCCATAGGGTCTTTGAAACATGTATATACCAAAAATATCATCCATCAATTGCCTATCCAAGTCAAACATTGAAGAACCATATAGGGACGCTAAAGCTCATTGAAGCACACTTTGTCATTTCATTCTAGCACACATGACACCTTATCAACATCCTTGGTCACCATGGAGACATCATTGAAAAACATACAATGAGCTTTAGCTTTGAGAACTCTTGATACTTTAAGGACCATTAATAGGAAAATACCACCTCTGAGAGATGATACAGACTCCCCCTAACATTATGCATACTTATTCCTACCTTGATCTTCTCAAACATGCTCCATGACTACACTCTTCTATGATCATCAATATCTTCTATGAAGACAAAACATACATGAACATCAGAAGCTGCATGAACTTACCTTGAAAACATTAAGAGGGACTCCCCCTAAGACACTTGAGCATAGACACATTTTTGAGAATATTTAGGCCATTTCTAATAATGATGAATCAATTATAATTGCCTTCATACATTCTCTTTCATATTTAACTACATAGTCCTCTGATCCTTGGACCTGACCATTTACAAAGCTCCCCCATTGTTTATGCATGAGAATTCAATACATTATTAAATCACCTAAATTGGTTTTATCAAGTCATCATCTCAACCTGCTTGAGTTCACATATGTATGAGACTTATTCATATCTTCAACATGACTAAAGTATCTCACATATACTCCTTACATCATGCATAGATCCTCAAGCCACTCAAACTATCTGAGTTGGCTCCCCCTAACTCCATTATTCACCTAGATCATGACATCTTCAACACTTTATATGTAACATAATATATTGAAAACTCATCATCCTTGATTAGACACTTGAAAAAATCCATTCCTTACTTGCAGACCTTGCATACCCATCTTTATAATTTGCCATTTTGATCAACTTAACCATCCTTCAAATATTTACCAAAACTTTTACTTTAGGATCACTATCCCTAAATATATCTTCTGAATATTTCCATCACAAAAATTTAGAATAGTTAAATAGAACTCATTGATCCCCCTTAACCAATAATATCTTCTCATGACCTTACTTATCCTGCAACAACAACCAAAACTCAACTAGAATCCACCATGATTCTTCTTACTATCAAGTGTCCTTTTTAATCCTAGATAGAGACACCCCTTTGACATAGAAGGACAAAAAGTCCCAAAATTTAGGAGACTTCCATATCTCCATACCTTTATTTGATTTGTAGTCCTACCTCATCATCTGATTGATTTTGAATGGATGCTTGACTTCATTCTTTTCTTCATATTTGTCAACAAATGTAGTCAATAGAAACCCTTGACTTTCCTTCATGTCTATCATGGAAAAAAATAATCTTTGGTCTTAGTATGATCTCTCTTAACATAATCAGGTCTCCAAATCCATATGTGACCTCTTTCTTGCACACTATGAGCTCTATACACCTTTTTTTGCTTTGAGAACTCATTCAACCTATTCTTGTAGTATATAGCAATGTGATCATCTCTATGACATCTAAAACAAACAAGACCATTCATACCTTTTTCTTGATGATGATTGTGATCTTCCTTTTCTATTTGGATAGAAGACAAATTATCTTGGTATTCATGTATCTTATTCATATCTGATTCCTTCTTTTTTATAGTAGGTATTTCAACTTAATCAAGATTATCCTTCATAGTCTTTGGTCTCAACACCATTAATTGATTTTATGAGAATCTCTCTTCTTGTCAAAACTTGAGTGATTCTTCAAACTATTCTTGAAAAATATGGAAATATGTCCTACTTTATTATAACTGTAGTAAACAATATCATTCAACATACCTCTTGACTGATTTGAGTTATGATTTCTCCAAGATCAATTACTCCTTCCATGTTTCCATGAGAATTCATTATTAGAACTCATCCTCCTAAAATCTCTTTCCCTATGACCATATTAATGGAAAGAATGATAATGGCCATGAAAATAAATTACATACCTTGAAACATTTGGTTGCCTAATTGACTTCTTCCTTTTGCTCTTGACCTGATCTATCTTGTTATCTTTCATGCTACCATCCTTTTTGTCTTGTTTTGATTTCTTTTGTTCTTCTTCAAGCTTGCCTATCTTGATTATGACCTTTTCATGCTCATTCTTTAGAGAAACAAGATTAGTCTTTAATTTAGAACATTCATCTTATTTATCTCTTATGCTTGAATTTTTATCCTCTAACTAAATTTTGAGATCCTTGATACTCTCCTTATCCTCCTTGTATTATTTAGCCATGTCATCGTTCAATCTATATGCTTACTCTTCAATAAACTTGATATGTTTTTGATTCTTATTTTCCTCTCCTTTGGACTTACTTAACAAACTTCCCTCAAGATAATTTACTTGTGCTTCAAGACCTTTTATCATATTATTCATTTTATGATTCCTCTTCTTTTGCTCCTTTAGTTCCCCAAGTGGACGCATGAGCTTAGATTTTAGATCAACTTCTTATTCCTCACCATCATATAAATCTTATTATTATCTACTTTTATGATGAACTTATTCATCATATATGATGATCTTTTATTTTGAACAACTTTCCTTTTTACCCATATTTTACCTTGGATCACTTTCAAGTGGTTAAACTTGTACAAAAGGTCCTACTCTGATACCAATTATTAGAGGTACAATCATTGAGAGGGGGGTGAATCAGTGATGCTAGATAATCCAATTAAATTCACAAATCTTAAACATTCAACACATAAAATCATGATGCATACACATTAAACATATAAATGAGCAAGGAAGACATATCAAGATCAAGTACATAACACATGATATATGTGAGAAACCCTCTTTAGGGGATAAAACCCACTAAACCCTACAAGATGGACTATAGTTATATAATGGAAAGATCCATTTTAGACTAGAACCAATTTATCAATGAATAACCATCCATTAATTTAGTAAGACACTAGTCCCACAAAGAGATACAACTCCTATTTAGTCGAGCACCCACAATGACTAGACCTTTTAGTAAGTTTCACCTTGCAAGGAGGATTTAACCCATAGGTAACCAAGAACCCACCCAAATACCTTGAACATATCATATTTAATAGTTTTTTATACTCTTAAATTGATGATGAACACATTTATTTTCACTCTTCACCTTCACTCTTTCACCCAAATAGTCTCAATGGCTCACTCGCTTAATCTGCCTCTTCTAGGCTCATTAGGTATAATGACATGTGTATCCACCAAAATTAACTTGATCAGACAAGAATTAATGAACCTATTTTATATATATTGGTAATTAATGACCTATACCTTCTCCTTCAAAGGTTCACTACTTTGCTTGGCTCTACACATGCACAACTGGCATAATTAGTCCAATTAGACCTTGTACTTATACCACTCTCTTGGAATAACCCATCTTGGTCAGAAAATATGCTTACCATAATTATTATACATTTTAAATAGGTCATAAAACATTTTAAATGTAATAAAAACACACTCCTTAAGTCATATATTACCTCATTGGCCCCAAATCACCATTAGGTCTTGGTGAGACCTAAAACAATTAGGCCTTCATACTAACACATTACATGTGAGAATACTTGGACCATATTCACATTTTACCAATTATTTAAACACATAAAATCTATCTCCAATATACCATTTATCACTTTCATATGGGTCCATTCCACCTAGAACACTAACTCAACACTTGAACCTATCAATTAGGTCTCCTTGCTCTTTAGCCTTCATACATAGAAAACACAGTCTCAAAATTATGAAGAAAATAATCAAATATTTAATATATAAATATGATTACATAACATGGGTGAAACCTTAAATAACTATTCAACACATTAATGTTCTTTAGATACTTCAACATAGGCTGTAAGCACTCAAAACAACTCTCTCAAAATGACCACTCAAAGTAGTCATATACAATCAAAATACAATCAAGATATTTTGAATCTCCATATCTAATTAGGGGAATATCATGAAAACCAATGCCTTATAATAAAAATTATAGAATTATAAAACATATCCATACTCATTTATTCCTTAAATATTACTAGAACACCTTTAACTTACCTTTGCAAGATGGTCACTCAAACTGCCAGTGCATTCAACAAACATAGTCAACTTCTAAGCAATTATTCACACTAAAGATGGATTGGTAAAACATCTATAATCCAAATAGATAGTATTAATATAGTATAAAAAACTCTAAAATATATTTTTCATATTAAAACATCAAAATACCATCAATAAATCTTTAATTATCCTTCTCAGGTCACTTGCAGAACATGGTCAAACACAAAATAAACTTTGAAGCTCAATATATTTGACTATACAAACATTAAAATATTATAACTAGATTATATTGATGTGGATTGAAGTAATTCAAATTTTAATTTTACACCAACATTAATTTAATCATATATTATAAGATATTATCAAAATATTGATTACTACTTTTTCTTTTATTAATTCAAATGCCAACTTTCATTGTCAAATGCTAAACATCAAATAGTTTGACCTCATCTCATGATTCTTGGAAAATTTTAAAAAATATCCACATTTGATATCCTTAGGAGTATCCTATTATTTAACTTGAAATTATCACCATTGATATTATATCCTATCTCCCAAGATCAAGCCACTTGGCAGTTTTGCATGCCCTCTACACACTGCTGTCAGACTTCATGTGCTTACACCACTTATCAATTTTGCATGTAATTTGAGCATCATTTGACATATTAAATTAATAATATATATATATATATATATATATATATATATATATATATATATATATATATATATATATATATATATATATATATATATATATATATATATATATATATATGATCAAATTCTCACCATTATATATTCATCTAATATATTATTACACTCCATAGATCTATTGCTCAAACTTTTGGATTATGAGACATGTCATCAACGTGTTCATTATCAAGTACCTTTGACATTTTGACTTCATATGTACCATTTATAACTACTAACAAGATAAATCAATATATTAGATATTTATTTGGTTATATTAATTTCACATCGTATAACTATTATTTGATTAAATGTTCACTATTGTATCTCCCTTTATAAATTTGGCTAAGTATAGAAACTTAGTGAACATCTGTTTGAGAGGCCAACTTTGCACTGTTTTAAATTTTGCTATGCTCAATGTCTAGACCTGATATGTGAAAAAAATTATCACCTATCATAGGAAATCCATTCAAATATCAATATGATCCTTAAACCTTCACATGTTTTAAATATAACATCATCAAATTACTTACTCAGCTTTATCTATCAAGATGACTACTTGAGCCTAGACATTCAAATGACTATTCTACTAAATTCCAATCACTTCCATAAGTAATAAAAGAATTATTGACACCCCATAGGGTCTTAAAAACATGTATATACTAAAAATATCATACATTAATTTCATATCCAAGTCAAACACTGAAGAACTATATAGGGACACTATAGCTCATTGAAGCAAACTTTGTCATTGTCATTCTAGCACACATGACATCTCATCAACATCCTTGGTCACCTTGGATACATCATTGATAAACCTCCAACATAAGGATTGGAATTTATCAAGTGTAATTTCATTAGGCACTAAGTATTGGTTTAGATATTTGGTTAGGATGTTCTTATGGATGCTAGATGTGCACAACAAATCCATGATGGATATTTGTGTAAGTTCCTTTATGGTTGTTCTACAATATCATAAGTTATATCTTTGGAACTAGCGATTGGAATTTTTTAAACTAGTATAGGGTCTTGGATGGGATCACTAGAAGAAGAAGGCTATGAGATTTAAATGGTAATCTTATCCCCTTGAGTTGTGATGGTACAATCCCACTCTAATGATGAGTCTCTAAAATTGGAATAAGAAGGATTATGGTTTGAAATGGTAATTATTGGGTGGTGTTGAGATTTGTTGCTAACATAGTCTATAGGATGATTATTGGCATAAAGAGAAGTTTGGGAATTATTAATTATTAGTCTTGGTTGATTGGCCATTGATCTAGGGTTAATGGTAATGGTGGAAACATGGCCACCCATGACATGCTCTGCAACATTTTTGTAATTGTATGCAATGGCAAGAATGGGCTTCTTAGTTTGATTCATCATTTTAACCTTTGTTCTGACCATTCTAGTATTATGTTTTCCATTTTTTTCATTATGGTGGTGTTTTTTGTCACTGTTCTTGATTCTAACTATTAGAATTATGTTGTGGAAAAGGGTTTTGGTAGATACCTAGGTTTTGATTGGATGTAGAGGCCCTATTATCCAATTCTATCTCTCCATTTTCCAACATGTTCTCAATGATATGCCTCAACCATATGCATTGACATATAGAGTTAAATTTGATGCAATGGTATTCACAAAACTCATGCTCTTTGTACCATTTAGGGAAAGGAACACCCTCATAGAAAGGTTTTGGAACAAGCCAACTAATCATATTGGCAGAGACTAGCTTTAGAAATACAAATTAAATGGGTTCTCACAAATCACTAAATGGTCTAGGTATGGGTGGTATTCTCCATGGGGGAGGTGTTTGCAAAGGTAGGGGATTATGTGGTGGTCTTATCTGAATGGGTGGAGGTAGTGATCATTAAATGGGTGGAGGTAATTGAATAGATAGTGTTTTCACCATTTATAAATGGTGAAATTTAGTGAATCCATTATTGACAACATTTATATTGTGGTTATAGGATTTAGTTTCTTTGAAGAATTATCTTGAGCTTGCATAGGAGCTTGCATCTAAATTGGGTAGTGGCTCTGATTTTCGCTTTGGTTCTAGTTTTGGCCTTGGTGATAAGGTATTTTTTAATTTGTATACCTTTTTTGATGATCTCCTCAAATGTGTGAGCACACTACAGTTCAAGGTGACAAGATATCTCACTTTGTAGATTCTTGGTAAACACAATTTCCAACCATTTATTTGATAAATTATGTATGAAGTAGCTAGCAAGTGATCTCCACCATTATAAGTAGTTTATAAATCTCTCACCACTCTTTTGTCTAATTTGACCCAGACCAACCACAATAATCTCATGCTTGACATTATAGGAGAAATGTTGCTCAAAATTTTATGAAAGGTCATCAAAATTAGGTATTATTTTTTTTAGAAGTTTGAGAAGCCACTCTAATGCCTACCTAGATAAACTTCTAGGGAAGAGGAGAAGTAGGTAGATATCACTATAGGCCACTAGATGGAAAACAACAAAAAAATCTTTCAAATGCTCATTTGGGTCATATTTTCCCTTGTATTTGTTTAACTTTAGTGGCTCATAACCCAAAGGAAATGGGATTTGAAGGTAATCCATGTTGAATGGATATGATCATATTTCATCTAAATTAAACTTATTTGTCTGATTTCTAATCTAAATAACTATAATTGCATCCTTCATCTATTTCAATTCTTGGGCTAGGAAGCTAAATGGTATGGTCAATTATAGTTAGGAGATCAAAGGTGGGTTACATTGACTTGGGTATAATGGAATAATGTTTATTTTATTAGTTTATTGACAAGGAGTACATATCCATTGATTGGGGTTATATTATTGATGTGGTATCCACTATTACTAAACATTCTAGCTAGGGTTCATAATTTGGCTTTGATTTGGAGGGAAATGTGGCTGTGATAGAGGTATTTAGATTTGTGGAATGTATTATTCATGATGAATTTGAGTAAGAACATGATGTTGACTAGTCAAATCTTACTGTATAAAAGGTACCCATTGTTGGCTAAAGGCATGTTTTTAAAGGTGTTACATATTAGGACCTTGTTGTATGTGAGGTATATATTGGGCATGAGTCACTTTTTGCCTAATGGGTAGCTATTTTATGTTGATCCCTCATTTTTGGGTGAAGGCTTGATGTACATTGGGCATTATTTGAATATTAGGCACTATTTGAGTGTTAATCACTTGTTTTTGACTAGCTGCTACCTATTATTAACGAATAAGGATACATTGTTTATTATACAACATTTGTAATGAAATATTTACTACTTGTTGTGGTTATATGCTATTCTGTGTCTATTTTGTGGAATGTTGGTCACCACCTATTAGGGTGGATTAGTATTCAAAAACTATTGGGGTGGGCTATTGGTCACCACCTGTTAAGGTAGAGTATTGGTCTATGTTTTATTATTTACTCCTTGTTATGTGTTCAAATAAGTAGTTGGTTGAATGGGTGTAGTTATTTATTATGTTTGTGAACTAGTCATTCCTCCCCCTGTTATTGTGACCCACTCAAGGTGTTCATAAGAGGAACTTATTGTGAATTTCTCCTTGAAACATTTGCCTAAACCCAGTTTAAATTGGAATACACTTGCGTGTTATCTAATAATTTTTGAGGAGGATATTCCATAGGAGCTATAGATTCTTACTCAGTCATCAAGACACTGAACTTATCCCCAACTAACATGTTTTTAAAAAATGGGTCAATGTTTGAATTGGTATAGCTTGACAAGTCAAATTTTAATCCTATTTAGGAAGCTAACTCTATAAGTGGCATATTAGAAATGGTCATGAAATTTAGGTCTTTGGATAAATTAAGGTACATTTGGCTCACTTTCTATATTTGTGCTAATTAGTCAGCAATTTGACTTTTACCTTTTACAAGTGCAATAATTTCTTAGTTATGTATTGGCATAAGGGCCTGAATTTGGTTAGATGAAGCCTGCTAGAATGGTCTAATGAGAGGGGAATTATTGGGTTCTCTAAACAATCTAGGTAGACTCTCATATGGAAAGTATAAATAAAATTATCACCCACCTTTACCACTCTAACAAAAACTTTCTCTCTATTTTCCAAGAAATGGTGGTCAAAAAATTATGGATCATAATTGGTACTAACCAATGCAGTCACATAATAATATTATTATTGGAATTATTCCATGTTAGGTTATACACTAGAAATATATTGGGTAGTTTGGTCTTGGTATTATCTTGAATAAGGTGTGTTGGCAAGGTAGTATGCTAATGGGTCTTTCCCTTGTTAGGTATAATGGGTATCATATGAGGGATATGGATCCATCTCATACACAATGTCACCACCATAAGGATCTTGAAAAAAAGGGTCACTTATGATAATATTCTAATATAAAGGGTTGTACATGGTTCTTATACATGTATATCAAGCCATGTTTGAATCAATGGTTACATGCCTCTCAATGTTTTTTGGTTTAATGTTGAAAATGTTTGAAACTTGGTCTAAAATGAATCTTGAAAACTTGATTGTGATATAAAAATATCATGAAATCACACTTAGCTCTTTGAAAGAGGTATAAACATGAAAAATGAATTTGATCTTGGAAAAGTAACCCTTAACTCTTGGAAAGAGGTATAAAGGTAAAACTTCTACACAAAGTCTAAGTCTAAAGAAAATTTGAATGAAGGTTTGAAACTAGTTTTGGAAAATGTTTTGAATAATTGAAAGATAAAACCAACTTGGTCTAGGTTTAACAATGAAATGGGAACTAGGTATTTGGAAAAATTACTCAAAGTTAATTTGGGAAACAAAATGATCTAAGCAAAAACTTGAAATCAACCTAAGTCTAAGGAAACTAGCTTCAAACACTTGGTTGAGGTAAAACTTGGAAACTATGTTGAATGTGAAATCAGTCTAAAAGGAACTTGTAATCTAAAAATTAAGGCTTGAACTTATTCTAGTAAAATGTCTTAAACTAATTTGGAAAGCCAACTCAAGTACCATAAACTAAGTGAAAAGATTAGAACATTCAAGCCCAAGTAGTGTAAAATAGTTGTCCTCAGATCTATACTTGGAAATGAGTTCAAAACTTGGTTTGAGAAATCAACTTAGTTTTAGGTAAAGGATCATAGGTCTATGTGGATAGTATAATGATGCTAGATTTGAAATCAAGATCCACAATTTTATAATGTTTTAAAACTTGGTCACAAATGAAATCCAAATAATTTAGGCTAAAAAAGGTTAGCATAATAATGTACTTTAGGAATAAAGGCACAAAATAGTTTTGATTTTTTATTTGAACAATTCAAAAATTTGGAACACTTTTGATAGTGTAACACTTCTTTATGAAAATGTTGTGTGCAACATATGTTTATCTGATGTTTTGATTTATTGGTTTTGGCAAAGTGGCAAAGCAGATTTATACTTGAAAAAATAAAATTAAATAGAAATAAGTAGCACATAAGTTCATGATCTTATGCTATAATTGACACAAGGTGTGCATAGTATCAACAAAACTTTTGATGATATACTAGTCCTTGAAAAAAATTAATTGTTAATCCACAAATAAAGAGCACATGTAGGTAGATTTTGTTAATCCCCCCTACTATCTCTCAAAAACTCATATGTGTCAAGGAACTTAGAGTGCCAAAGTAAATAAACATTAGGAGGAAAATATATGACAAGTGGGGTCAATTAATCTAAATTTTCAAATTGGCTTTTCTAGATAGTCCACAAGCACCTAAAACAATTGGGCATGATATTCACATCAATTGGATTCAAATATTCTAGTTTGTTATAAAATGGTCTTGTCTCTTTCAAAATGAATTGAGTAATGAACTACTTAGTGAAGTCTGATGTTTATACCATCACATGATTTTAGAATCCATTAGACTTGTCAAGCTATCCACTTAGCCATTATATATAAGGAAATTACTTAGATGATTCACAATAGTAGAATTATATATGGCATAATTAAGAGTAGAATAAATAGATCCATAACAATAATTAGTGAAAGAGAAGAATACTTGAATATTATAACTAAGCCACTTTGAGGGGGCAACCTACATAACAATATAATAAGAATAGAATTCATAATATGATGATAAAAGACTAACCACGACCTCTTATATATACTCTCTTAGCCATGGTTATTCCATAGGCCAACCATACTAATAACATTGAGAAAAGCAATAGGCTAATATGAAGATGTGTAAGCCATAAGTTGGCCACACATATGCCTAGACACATTATAGGTTAATGGTATAACATTCCACTCCTCTTGAAAACAAAATTGTCATCAATGTTAAATGAAACTAAGAAGCTTTTGTAGGAATGCTTCATCTTCCCATGTTGCATCTTCAGAATGTAGGTTATTTCATTTGGTTAAATACTACTTAATGGCTTTAGTCTATAGTTGCTTAGTGCACATGTGAAGGATCTCCTCAGGCTCTAAAATGACTCTTCCTTCTTCATATAATTCAGGTAAATCATTCTAAGTGGAAACTGTGTATCCAATTACTTTATTTAAGAAAGATACATGGAATACCAAATGTATGTGAGTGGCTAGGGTAGTTCTAACTTGTAATCCACACTACCAATTTTTTTCAAGATCTAGTCAGGGCCATAATACTTAGGTGATAGCCTATTATCCTTTTTCTATTGCTTCAAAGACATCTACTTATATGGATGAAAAAACATAAAGACCCAATCACCTATGTCAAAATACCACTCACTGTGGTGTTGATTTGCTTGCTAGTTATTTTGATTTTGTGTCATTGCTAAATTCTCTTGTAAATTTATTAACATCTCATATTAATGGTGAATGTGTTCCTAAACAGCCCAAACCTTAGGATGCAATATCAAAACTGACATGATGGATGGGGGGTGATACTCACATAATGCCACAAAGGGAAACATCTTGGAAGAAGTGTGAAAAGAAGTGTTATACCACCATTTAACAAGTGGTAGCTAATGAACCCATTTTCCCCATTTATCAAAAACAAAATATTAAAGATACCCTTCAAGACATTTATTGACTACCTTAATTTTTATATCAGATTGATAATGATAGGATGAATTCTGAGCTAACTAGGTACCTAAACATGTAAATAATTTAGTCTAAAAATTACTAGTAAATATGGGATCTCAGTCATTTATAATGATCTTTGGAGTGCCATGTAATTTTTAAACTATATTGATAAAAGCAGAAGCTACTATACTAAAAACAAATAGCTATGATAAGGAGAAAAATGAGCATACTTGGTGAGTCAATCCATAACTACCATGATAACATTTTTACCCTCAGACCTTGGTAACCCCATAATGAAATCCATGAAAATCTCTTCCCAATGCTAGCTAGGGATGGATAAAGGTTTCAAAAGACTTGGGGTCTTAATGGTTTAACCTTTATTTTTTTTGGCATACCATGCATTTAACTACACATTTCTAAACATCCCCTTCGATTCCTTCCCAAAATAAATCTTACTTGATTCTATGATATGTTTTCAAACATCTCGAGTGTCTCCAAGTGGATAGGCATGAAGTTATTGGATAATTTTATGTTTGAGGAGAGAATGCTTACAAAGGTATACTCTATATTTATACCATAATGTATTCCCCTTCCATGTAATTTTTTTAGATTCATTAGAACCCTATTGAAGATTGTGAATCAAATCCCTAGTTAGCACTGCCTTTCTCACATTTTTATCTTGCTTCCTCTATCCAATTTGCTTGCCACATGGTCATGGCACATAATAATGCCTCAACTAATTCATACTAACGAGAGAGGGAATATACCATCACATTCTCTTTTCATTTCTTATACACCATTTCAAAATGATAGCCTAACATTTTAATCACCCATTTTTTTATTATTTAGATGACAAGCATTATACCATAAAATATATGAGGCTATCATGATCAGTGTTTACTTGAAAGTGATGACCCAACAGATATGGTCTCCATTAATTCACTACATGTAGAATAGCCATCATATCTTTCTTATATATTTGTTTGAGCTTATTTTTTACCTTAATTTGGTGACTTTCAAATTCCAATGGTTATAATTCTTTCATGAGTACATCCCCCATGCCATATCCTGATGTGTCACACTCCACAATAAAAGTTTTTAAAAAATTAGGAGTAGACAAAAATGGAGTTGTGCACATAACCATTTTTAATTATTTAAATGCCTTGGTAGCTGAATAAATCCACTAAAAGGAGTCCTTCTTTAGTAAAGAGGTGAGTGGGACTGAAATGCTACCATAATTTTTGACAAACCTATAATAGCAACCAATTAGCCCTAGAAATACATGGAGGGTCTTGAGGGTCTTAGGAACCTACCATTCCATCATTGCTTGGATTTTATTAGGATCAAATTTCACTCCTTCATGTGAGAAAATATGACATAAGTACTCCACCTCTTGGCTACCAAAATCACATTTAGAAATCTTCGCATAATGCTGATGTTATTCTAGAACAACACCTATTTCATATGCTTCAAATGGTCTTCCCAATTTTTGCTATAGATGAGGATATAATAAAAAAAACTAATAAAAACTTTCTCAAAAATGGCCTAAAAAGTATTCATTAAACTCTAAAATGTAGATGGTACATTTATGAGGCCAAAAGGCATGACCAAAAATTCATAATGGCCTTCATGAGTTATGAAATCTATTCGAGGTATGTCTTCATTATGAATGAAAATCTGATGATATCTAAAGTGAAGATATAACTTGGTAAAATAAATAGCATGATGAAATTCATCTATAAAATCATCAATTATTGGAATAAGAAACTTATCTTTGATGGTGTATTTGTTGAGTTCTTTATAGTCTAGGCACATCCTCCAACTATCATCCTTATTTTGCACCATAACCACTGAGGAGCAATATCCACTCTGATTATGTCGTATGATTCTTGCCTCCAACATCTCTTATACCATATTTTCAATTTCACTCTTTTGGGCATGTGGATAGCTATATGGTTTAATATTGGGTGGTGTACTTCTTAGAATAAGTCTAATGGAATTATCAAGTGCATGACTTGGAGGAAGTCCTTTTGGCATGTCACCAAAAATAAAAAATGGTCATCCAAAACCTTTTACAAATTAGTATGTATAGACTCCTTTGGTGGATTAACCTCCATGAAAAATAAGAGTGTCATAAAACCCTCTACACCATTTCTAAGAATCTTCATCATCTAGTGGGAACTAACTAGTTGTGGAGATTTAGTCCATAATCCATGTAGTTCAAAAGTTATTCCTTGTGAATGGAACCTCATTAATAATTCTTGGAAATTCATCTCAATAGTGCCCAAAATGGTGAGCCATTGCACTTCCAAAATAGTGTCATATCCTCCCATGGGAATAACAAACATAGGGAAATCAAACAAATAGTCTTCTATATCAATCTTAATACTATGACATTTTATAGAATAGTTGATCATCACCATCTGAAATCATGACATGAAAGTATGGATATGGGTAAATGAAATAAATCAAATGAAAAACCAACTTACTATTGATGAAGTTATGCATACTCCCATAGTCAATTAACATAGTCACTTTCTATTTCTTCAAGAATCCCACCACCTTAAGAGTTTGAAGAGTACTAATGCTTGAAAGTACATGATAGGAAATAGTAGGTTGAGAATCTTTAGATTCATCCTCAGGTTTTTCTAACCCTTCCCTTGAAGCCTCCTCATATTCTTCCTCATCATTGTTACCATCAATGTAAAATAACTTATTTTCATCACATTGATACCCTTTAATTGATTTGTTATTATAGCCAAAACACAAACCTTTTTCATGATTTTCTTTCAATTGTTGAAGTGTCAATTTGGTAGGCTAGTGAAATGATGGTGCTAGAAAGGTGCATTCATGAATATTGGTAAAAGGTCTTCGTCTAATCATCTATTTTAACTAAATCATGTGTGCCTTTTTTATGGCCTCAAATATAGAATTAGGATGAAACATGTGAACCTACAATTGGATGTTATCTTTAAGGCCACCCAAAAATAGGTTAGTCAGATTTTATTCACTGATGTCTACCGCATGTAAGAAGAGATTCTAAAATTTATGAATGTAGTCCTTTATAGTCATGGTTTGGTATAACTTGGAAAGCTGGTTGAAGTAATTTTAAGAGACATTATTGTGATATTAGAGCTAATAATCCTTATAAAATACCAACCATAAAATTGGGATACCCTTCTTTTTATTTTGAGCACACAACCAATGGTACCAAATGAATGTCTCAGGTTCTAGATAGAGAGATGCCATAACTAATTTTTGTGAACATGGATTTTGATGCAGATTAATTAAACTTTAAATTTGAGTGAGCCAAGTGAGTATATCATTAACATCAAACTTATGCAGGTCCACTTTTGGCAACATCAATTTGTTGGCAAAATTGGTATCAATATTGTTTGGATTAAGAGATCCAAACTAAAGTGGTGGAAGATTATTTTGTACTGGTTGAACTGATAAGCTAGCCAATTTCCTAGATATTAATTATAATTGATCCTTCATGCTATCCAAGTCCCCTCTCAAACTTATAATGTCCCATTTAACTATATAAAAATCATCTTTTTTCACCATGCCCTGTAACTTTGACTTAATTTTTTGAACTACCTCCAAAATAGATGGATTAAAAGTTTCAAATTCCATGTCATCCTTATGAGGATTTTTTAGAATTTCTTACCCTTTTATACATCTGTGAGTGTTTGGAAAAGCCATACATAAAACTTAAGAGGGTTTCAATCCTCCAAAAAAGTACTGATGGAATACAACATTATGATTATCTTACTGAGATGAATCCAACTACTATTATTATGTGTAAGGGTGAAATTTTTTGACCCAAAAAAGTGTATCAATAGAATATACCATTGTGATCATCTCATTGAGATTAATCTAATGATTGATAATTTTCAAATGGTAAAACAAATTATAGAATTATTTTTTTATTTTTTGTAAAATAAAATCACAAACAAAACTACACTAATGAAAAAAATCAATTCCTCCCAGATCACATGTTATGTTTTTCAGCCTTCTAGTGCTCAAGATGCTAGATCTAAAAAAAATGTGCCACATAAACTTATCTAAATTGATGCTCTGATACCACTTGTAAGGAAATTACTTAGATGATTCACAATAGTAGAATTATATATGGTAGAATTAAGAGTATAATAAGTAAATCCACAATAATAATTTTCAAAATAGTAGAATAATTGAATATGATGACTAAGCCATTTTGAGGGGTAACCTCCACAATAATAAAATAAGAACATAATTCAAAATATGATGATAAAATACTAACCACTAACTCTTATATATAATCTATTTAACCATGGTTATTCCATAGGCCAACCATACTAAGAACATTGAGAAATGCAACAAACTAATATGAAGATGTGTAAGCCACAAGTCGACCAGACATATCCCTAGATACACTATAGGTTAAGGGAATAACATTGTCTAATCCAACTTTGCACCTAGTTTGTATCCGCCACTAAAGAGTGGGGTTATAAAAATTATGGGAAATGAAAAATGAGGTCAATTTCCACCTAAATAACTCATGAGGAGGTGATGAAATCCTGCTCACAAGTTAAAAAATAAAATAAAGGAAATACCTAGGTTTTTTTTGAGTCATCCAAGTTCCCATGAACAAGGGAAGAGAATACAAGATATTTATTTGAGTTTGAATCAACAACACAAGCAAAAAAATGTGTTTTTGGTAACCCAAGTTCCCTAAAGGGGATAAGGGAAGAGCATACATGTAAGGATTTACAAAAATGAAACTAATTTAAGAAATAAAATTGTTCTTCGGAACTCTAGGTCCAAATGTGATTGTTATTTTTAAATACCTATTTGAAGTGTGATTTAAGTTTGGCCTTTATTTGTAACTTTGAAATGAAAAAAAGAAAAATTGTTTGAAATGTTTTAAAATTAGCAAAAGATATTGTGAAATGAATTTGTTAGCATGTATAACCTCTTCTCTTTACTTAATTACCTACAAGAAACATTAAAGGGTTGATTTATGCTTAGTTAGATTGCCTAAACAAACAAAAAAATCAAACTTTAAAGGTGTCAAGTTTTGGTATCAAGGCGAAGTTGCTAATTACAAATAGAATGCATAAAACTTGGTGAATTCACCTATCAACAAGTGAAAAGTTGTGGATTCTAATTGTTAAAGTCATTGTTTTTCAAAAAAAAATAGTGAAGTCACCGAATTTATAAAATAATGTTACCCAACAAAGTTGCCAATTTCTCAAGTCAAAGTCACCAATATCCTTGATCAAAGTCATCATGTCTTAGAGGAATAAAGTTACAAGTTAAAGTCACCGTTTTAGGCAAATTCGCTATTTTTCCATAAAAGTTGTCAATACATAGTAATGAAGTTGTTATTTTCTATCAAAGTCATTGATATGTAGCAATGAAGTCACCAATTTCTTGAAAAACACAAAAAACACATAACGTGAAAAATTGGCAAAATAATTGATTTATCAGGTCAAAGTTGTTGAATATAAATCAATAAAAACACCAAATTTTTGGATGAAAAATGCTAAAACTAAGGTCTAAAATGAGTTTTCCTTGGGTCTTAAGAGGTTAAAAAATGCTCTTATGATGTGTTTGGGGTGGGTGGTCCCATTGGGAATGCTATTATATATGTAAGGAATACAAGGGTGTGAATTAGTCATTTATTAGTAGAATAAATAGAAAAACAAGATTAATACAAACATTCCCAAGCCTAGATACTTGGGGGAGAAATAAAAAAACAAAACCAGATACAACTAGAAAATAAAGGAGAGATTAACTTCACCTTCCGTGTCAAATGATCTTGTTTATTGGCATATGTATGTGTTTATGCTTGGATTGTGTCTAATGGAGTCTTTATCAATGCTATTGCTTCATGGGAAAAATTTCCTCTTGTTCACTTGTGGCTTGGCTTTGGCATGTATTGAGTTTGAAGCTCTCTCTCAATAATTGGGCCTTATAAGTTTGGCTTAAAGAGCTTGGTAGAAGTGAGTGTGAAGCCTCATATTTATAACCTTCAAAGTAACTCCAACTTAAATTTGGTTAGGCTTAGGTTAACCTTAGGTTAGGCCTAGGAGGATAAATGCATTAAATGGTGGCTTTAATTATGCATTTATGGAGGCATGGCTCAACTTTTCTAATTTTTATGGAAATTATGTTGATATTTTGTAATTCTTGACTTTAAAAATGATGGCATCATCATGATCTCATATTTTATTGAAATTTAATTTTTAGAAAATAGTTATTCATTAATTTAACATGGATTTTTATCTTAATAAATTTATTTGATTTACTTGGCTAATTAATTCTACTTAGGCTTTTGGTCATTTCAAGAATTGGGTTAAGTGCCCTGCTTAATTAGTAAAAAATGTCAATTTTTTGGGTCACAACCTGACTAGGGATTAATTTTAGAGAGGTTATAATTTCATACAATGTATTACCCAAAATTAGGAAGCCTTGACATGGTTTAGTTAAATTACGTCTAATGTATAGATGAATTTGGGATGTTTAGTGATTTCTAGGCTTAATTTGAGTTGTTTACTAGAAATCGGTATGATGTCCATTTAGCCATGAAATGTGTCCATATTGGAGTGTCTACACTAGCTACCTTCTTGTAATTTATTATTACCTACCTACCTATCCTTCTTTCTCTATCTACTTGATTATTCCCTGCTTACTTGAGTTATTTACTTAAATATGCCTACCTAATTGAGTATGCCCTACTTGATTGAATACCCAAACTATATATTGATCTTGTATACCTGTATCTAACCCTATCCATATATATCTCACCTGAGCCATATATTGAAATGATAGGGGGAATTATCATGCTTTAAAATTAGTATAGGGGTCATTATCAGATCAAGGGATAAATGAGAGGGGGCATTATGAAGGGATACTTTAAAAGCAAGAGAAGAGGCATTATCACTATATAGAGAAAGAATATGGGGTATGGAACGAGCCATATATTAAAATTATAGGGGGAATTATAACCTATATAGATAAAGGATTTACTATGGATGATTAGTTAAAAGGTATATTCCTAAATATTTTTAGGGTTTTTCAATCAATGGGTCTCTTAATATGCATAAATGACTACCTTATAGCATGTAACTTGTAGCATAGATGTAGTCATGATATAGCCACTCATACATGATATATATTGTATAACTATTATTAAATGTATGTATGTGGTCACTCATACATGACCTGTAGTCATGATATAATAACTTATACTAGACATGAATGTATCTAGTCACCCTAGTACACTACATTCAAAATAGAATGAATCAAAATACCATTCAAAATTCATCCTAAAAAATAACCATTAAATTTGAAACAAATGTTAGATAGATGGGTCAATACATGCATGCTTTAATTCCAATCTCATGTATTATTCCAAAGTCGCATAAAATAAAGTCATCTTCTATCATTCTAAACTCACATCAGACACTACCACTACCACTACTATTTGGGGTGGAAGGGATTGATTTCTAACCCTATTTTATCAGATTCATATTAAAATCACTCATGTCACTATTTACCTCTCCCTAAACCATATGGAAAGAGGGGGTAAAGGGATTAATTTATCACTCATCATAATCATTCATCATCATACTTAGTCCCTCATCATTCTTCATCATCCTTAATCCCTCTCTCATCAGCCTCCATCATCCCTCATCATCCTTCATTGTCCTTAATGACACTATCATTGGTATTCATCATCATCCATCATCCCTATTCACTCCCTTATCATCCCTCATCATCTGTCATCATCCTTAATCACTCCCTCATCATCCTACATCATCCTTAATCACTCCTTAATAGACCCTTATCATACATAATCATCCCTAGTCACTCCTACTTTATCCCTCATCATCCCTAATCGATCCCTTAATGGCCCTCATTATAATTAGTCACACACTCATCAAACCTCATCATCCCTAATCATCCTTAATCACTCCTTCATCATATCTAATTACCCTCATCATCCCTAATCACCCATAATCACTCCCTTATTATCCTTAATTTCCCCTCATAATCCCTCATCATCTCTAATCACTCCCTCATTTATCCTTATCAATCCTAATCACTCCCGCATTGGCCTTCATCTTCTCTAATCACTCCCTAATTGGACTTCATCATCACTCATAATAACCATTCAATCCCTAATCCAACCTTATTATACCTAATCACTCCCTAAATGGCCTTCATCATTCCTAATCACACCCTCATCAACACTCATCATCCTTCATCATCCGTAATTACTCTCTCATCACTCTCATCATCTTTCATCATCCCTCATTATCCATAGTCACTATGTCATCATAAATAATCATCTCTCATAATCCATAATCACTCCTTCCTCATCCCTAATAATTCCCTCATTAGAATTCATCATCCCTAATCACTCCCGCATTAACTCTTATTGTTTATCATCATCCTTAGTCACTCCTTCATCATCTTAAATTATCCCTTATTATCCCTAATCACTCCTTCATCAAACCTCATCAATCCTCATCATCCATAATCATTACCTCTTCATCTATCCTCATTCCTCATTATCCCTAATCATTCCCTCGTTGGTCCTCATCATTCTTAATCAGTCCCTCATCATCCCTAGTTACTCCCTCATCTAGTAGAGTGTGTTCCAATCTAGTAGCTCATAAAAATTTGTTTTAGAGTGAATGATATCTTTTTTAGATGAATATTAAATGGTTTTTTTATTCCTTTTGTTAATATTGGAGTGTACTAAGTTTATTATCCTCATTCATGTCTTGTAGAATAGGTAGGGCCATGATGGATTACTCTAAAGATATTGTCAAATGATTTTATTGGTGGAAATAAGATAATATCCTCTTTCTACATACGTGGTGGAAATTGATTTTGAATGATGAGGGATGATGATAAATAAAAAAATTTCCTCTTTTCACTTGCTTCATATAATCTAATTTGGAAAATGATTTAGAACAAAGGAAACTATGTTTCCTTCTCAGTGAAAAAATGATGTTGGTATGCTCTTTTGATGTGGGGATGTACACATGGATTATAAAATGAGTTAATTTGATGATAAATATATTCCTTTTAAATGATAAATAAAAATGATATTGGTAAGTTAAAATAGGTTGCATTGTGAGCCTAAGCTACATTTCATTCCTGAATTGCATTGATAACTTGAGCTGCATTACGATCCTAAGTTGAATTATGAGCATGAGTTACATTATGAGGCCAAGATGCATTGATAGCCCAAGTTTTATTACCAACTTGAGTTAAATTAGGATCCTAATTTGTATTTGGAGTTAGATTTTTATTTCCAACTTGATTTATATTGGGATTCTGAGTTGCATTGGAACCCTAGTTATATTAGGAACCTCAGTTGCATTGATAATGATGTATTTTTAAAAATGAGCATGATTATCATGGGATATTTATGATAATATTGACATGGATTTTAACTTATAAATACTATGGGGGAGGTTTTTAACTGAATACCTATGTGGGAAAGTAAGTTAAAATTAATGAAACTTTGTAGTTCCCCCTTGATCCAAAATCAATGTTGGAATTCTTTGTATACTTAGGTTTAGAAATAAATAGTAAATTTATGAAATAAATTATGTTTCCTCTTTAATACAAGATTTAATGTTGGTTTTAAATTTATTTTTTCCTTATATTTGTGTATTTTAGTTTATTGGTTTGGATACCTTACTATTTTATGAAGAGTGGTGGGTTGATTTTTCGGTCTTTCGATTTAGCCTGAGCTTTGGCTTTAGGCTAATACTAAAGTTTTCAATGCATAATTAAAAAAAATGTAGAAATAAATAATAAATGTATGAAGGAAACTATGTTTCATCTTTAATATGAGATTAAATGTTGGCTTGAACTTTGTTTTTGCCTCAAATTTATGTATTGTGGTTTACTAGTTTGTATCTCTTATTATTCTATGAAGAGTGGTGGGATGATTTTTGGGTCTTTAGATTTAGTCTGAGCTTTGGCCTTGATCCAATATAAGAGTTTTTAATACCTCATTCCCAAATCACCCACCTATTAATAGACTTGATGACATTTTTTTTACTTTTCTTGATGGTTCCCAAATTTGACCTTCAGAACTGCTAGATCTTTCTCCCTTGTCACCTATGCTCTATAGATGTTGATGGGCATAATGATTGTATTATTTCCTCATTGGTATTCATATTTATATTAAGAGGAGGTAAAATATTATTTTTTTCCATAATATATATGGATGGGTTATTTATTTT
This sequence comes from Torreya grandis, assembly GCA_037957365.1. Taxonomy (NCBI): domain Eukaryota; kingdom Viridiplantae; phylum Streptophyta; class Pinopsida; order Cupressales; family Taxaceae; genus Torreya; species Torreya grandis. Next base: position 1,365,621 of record JARHVA010004893.1, read on the forward strand.
CTATTTGGATTATAAAAATTGAGTTAAGGATTGAAGCATTTTAGCTCTTCTCATGTTTACAATTTATTCTCAAAGAATGTTATGGTTTGTGAGTATACATATGATAATTTATGACATGAGGAATGATATGTTTTAAGGTTTATGGTTTATGTTGTAAGGGTTTAAGGTTTAAGGGTTTAGTGTTTAGGTTTTAAGGTTTTAAGGTTTAGGGTTTGAGTTTTACGATTATGATGTTTTGGGTTTTGGGTTTAGAGTTTGAATTTTTGTTAGTTATGGGTTCAAGTTTTAAGTTTTAATATCATTCTATCCCATTTTTATTCAATTACCTTCTTCTTCCTCCCCCTTTGTATGGTGTCACTTTGTTTGTCAAAATGGGTGCTCATTGTTGGCAATTATATGATAACAAGGCATTATCTATCCTTATATCTAGATTAAGAATATTTTACCCATTAGGTAACCATAATATAATCTCCTTAAAAAAATTTAAATGGTTTATTTATAGTTATAATGTGGAGTTATACCTAAGGGTAGCATTGATGCACTTATTTGGATAGGAAAGTGGAAAGGGGCCCGAACAAAACTACCAATGCTTACATCATTCCTCTATGGTGTGGTCTCCACCATGTATGCTATTTGTCTTAAATTTATTTAAATTATCATAGTTTAGGACTGAATGGGAGTGGGTTATGGAATTGACACTACGAGTTGAGGGGATGCACTTGAAAGGGATGGCCAAGTAGTTCATGTTCAAACATTGAGATCTTTGTAACTTATGTTGAAAGTGAAAATTAGGAACATAAAATCATGCTATGAGTGACATGAATATAAATTATGAATGTTTCCCTGAGTAGGGATTACTGATCTTAAGTCTACATTAGATTTGAGTGCATTATCTTCTTACTTATCATCTTCTTTTAGTAGCCTTGTGCTTATAGATTCAACCTATTTTGGTTATATTTATTCTAACTATTATACTTCAATTGTATCAACCTAAAAATTTTACTCCACCTTTTCTTCTGGTTCTCCCAATATTTTATAACCTTCTTCTTTATAAAGAGGACCCCCTTTAGAAAATATACCAATTTTAGGTGCTTTTTCTTTTCATACATCCTTAGGAGTTGGAGGGATATTGGGCTTTATTTGATAAACAAGGGGTGTATTTGAGAAGAGGGGAGATGGTTTACCTAAAGTGAGTGGAATGGAAGGTGAAGAGGAAAAAATAGTGGTAGTAGGGGGAATTGACATTAATCATTAACCTTAAACCCTAAACCCTAAATCTTGAAAAATAATTAATCCTTAACCCTAAACCCTAAGCTCCATAAAAAAAAAAAACATAAAAATATAAAACCTTACAACCCTAAAATCCTAAAATCTAAACCTTATAAACTTTAAAACCAATACCCTAACCCCATACCCTAGTTCCATACCCTAAACCCCAAACACAATAACCCTAAAAACTTAAACCAAAAAACCCAAAAACCCTTAAATGATAAAACTATAAAACCTTAAACCCTATAAAATAAAACCATAAAAACAAAAATACAAACCTTCAAACATATAACCCAAAACCATAGACATTAAAACATAGAACCTAAAACTACAAACCCTTGAAACCAAAAACTCCAAACCCTTTAACCATTAAATCATAGATCTTATACCTTAGATGTTAGACCCTAAACTTATCTAAATCCTGAACCCTTAAATCCTAAACCCTAAACCCTTAAATCCATAAACCATAAATGGTAATCCTAAACCCTTAACCATAAAAACCTAAAACACTTAACCCCAAACCCCTAAACCCAAATTTATAAACTTGAAACCCTAACACCTACACTAAACCCTAAACTATAAAAGCCTAAACCATAAAACTATAAACCATAAAACTCAAACCCCTAACCATAAACCCTTAAACAATTACTATAAAACCCTAAAATCCTCAACCCTTAAAACCTAAACCCTTAAAATTAAAATGCAAAATATTAAACCCTAAACCCTAATACAAATAAATATTAAAAACTTTAATCATAAAAACCTAAAATACTAAAGCCTAAGTGCTAAAATATAAAATCTAAACCCCATAAACATCATTCCCCTAAACCCTAAGGCCTAAGTTACATAATGATAAACTTTATTTGAATAATATTTGTGCCTTATTTGAATGAGTAAAATTTGGCATGGTGAGGGTCAATGAGTGACTGATTAGGGATGAGGAGGGACAAGGATTAAGGATGATGAGTGATTATGAGAGAGTGAATAATGATGATGAGTGAGTGATTAGGGAGGATGAGGGATAATGAGGGAATCTTTAGGAACGATGAGGTATGAGGAAGGAGTGATTTGGTATGATAAAGGTTCATGAGGGAGTGATAAAGGATGATCAAGTATAATGAAGGATGATGAAGGAGTGACTAAGGATGGTGATAAATAATGATGGTTGATTATGGAGTGATTATGGATGATGAAGGTTAATAATGGAGTGATTAGGGAGAAGGAAGAATGATAAGGGAGTGATTAGGGATGATGAGGTATGATAATGGAGTGACTAAAGATGATGAGGGAATGATTAGGGATGATGAAATATGATTAGGGATAATTATGGATGATGAGGTACATCAAGGGCTGATGAGGGTGTGATTAAGGATTATTAAGGATGATGAGGGGGTGATTAATGATGATGAGGGATATTAAAGGTTGATGAAGGAGTGATTAGTTATGATGAGTGACAATGAGGGATAATGAATATGTGATTAAGGATGATTAGGGATGATGAGGGTAAATGAGGGTATGATTTGAGATAATGAGGGATGATGAGAGAGTGATTAGGGATGATTAGGGATGATGAGGGAGTGACTAAAGATTATTAGGGATGACAAGGGTTGATGAGGGAATGATTAAGAATAATAAGGGATAATAAGGGAATGATTAGGGATGATGTATGACAATGAGGGTCCATGAGGGATTGAATAGGGATGATGCATGACAATGAGGTTGATGAGGGAGTGAGTAGGGATGATAAGGGATGATGAGAAATGATGAGGGATGATGAGAGATAATGAGGGAGTGACTAGGGATGACAAAGGATGATTAAGTCAATTAAGGGAGTGATTATGGATGATGAGGAACAATTAGGGATAATAAGGGAGTGATGAGTGATGACAATGGATGATGAAACTTGATGAGGGAGTGATTAGGGATGATAAAGATCAATGAGAGAGTGATTAAGGATGATGAGGGCAAATACATATGATGAAGGTCAATAAGGGTGTGATTAGGGATAATGAGGGTCATTAAGGGAGTGATTATTATAATGAGGGAGAATGAGGGATGATGGAGTGTCTAGATTAAAGTGATAAATTCATGCATAGGTGAGATTAGAATTGAAACATGCATGGATTGACCAATCTATTTGACATTTGGTTTGGAATGAATGGTATATTTTTAGGATGGCTCTTAAATTATGTTTTTATTACTTTTGTTCTAAATGAAGTGTATTAGGGTGATTAGATACATTCATGTTTGGTATGAGTGACCATACCATGACTATAGGTAGATGTCATGTATGAATGATTACATACCTACATGTAGTACCAAGATACTGTATATGTCATGTATGAGTGATCATATCATGACTATAGGTATGATACAGGTTTCATGCTATAGGCTAGTCATTTATGTATATTAATAGACCCATTGATATAAAATCCCACAAATTATTTAAGGATCTAGCTCAAATATGCCTTCAAGCCTTTTTTCTTGATCATCCATAGTCACTCCTTTATTTATATAGGTTATAATGTCCAATCATCTTTAAATATATGGCTCAATCAATGCCACCTCTCAATTTTATATATAAGTGATAATTCCCCTCTACTAATTTTCTAACATCCCTTAAGAATCCCCCCTCCTTTATCCCTTGATAATTCCCCCTCATTTATCCCTTGATCTGATAATGCCACCTCTACTAATTTTAAATCATGATAATTCCCCCTCTGCTTTCAAGATATGGCTTGGGTAAGATAAATAGGGTCATGATTAGATATAGGTATTCAAGATCAAGATATGGATTAGGTATTCAATTGGATAGGGTATACTCAAGTAGGTAAGGTATATTCATGTAGGTAGCCCAAGTAGGTAGGGCAATAATAAAATGTAGGTAGGGAATAATCAATTAGGTCAAAGTAGGTCTTGGCATACTCAACTAAAAGAATGTAAGTAGTGAATAGTATAGATCATGATATGACTTAGGTATTTAGGTAGGGTATACCTAAGATCAAGATATGGCTCAATTATTTAATCAGGTAGGGCATAGTCAATTAGGTAAAGTAGGTAAGGTATACTCAATGGTATAGATCTAAATTACATATGTAACATGATTCAAAAATTTATTTCTCATTATATCTATCAAAAAGTATGCTTCCCTTACCAAAAACATAAGCTAAGTAGGCATGGCATAGCTATGTAGGTAGGGAAAAAATATATGCAAGCTATAGATCAGGAGAAGGCTTCCATTGATAGTTAAGAACATATTATAGAAAAGGAAAGTAGGTAGGACAATAATAAGTCTCTATAGAGAGAATCAATTTTATCTTACATTATTAGGTAGGGCATAACTAAGTAGGTAGGGAAAGAACAAATCTATATATTAGGAAGCAAGTTTGCCTTGATAGTTATGCCTTAATCTAGAAGGAAAATAAAGATAGATATTGGGAAGGTAAGCTTCCCTTGATAGATATGCCTTGTTTCATTTATATCTATCAGGAAGGCAAGCTTCCCTTGATATGCTATTGGGTGAAGCAAATCTAGATATCAGGAATGAAATCTTCCTTTACCTTAATCCTTGGCATAGATGAATTAGGTATGGAAATCTCCATCCCATCATATTACATATATACTACATCTTTGTTATCATAGGCACTATCTATATCTCAACCAATTCATACCTAAGACCCTATTTATATATATGGATCCCTATATTTATATTGACTAGTGACATCTATACTTGAGATTATACCTTAATAACTCCAATATTTTTATCATTTTTAAACCCTAAAATTATGAAAACTAAGTATTGACCATAGTGATTTTTAAAAAATTAATTTTCAAATGGTAACTCCAACTCTGGAATTGACTTAATAAGATGAAAAGTGGCCCTAACTTATTATATTTATTAAACTAAATTTAAAGTATAAGAATATAAAATGTAATATAAATTTAATGTAAACTAATACTTATTTTATTAAATATATCCTAATACAAACAAACAAAAACTGCCACAAAAAATACTATGAATCAAAGGGTGTACACCCTTTGCTAAAGGGCATACACCCTTTTTACTACATAGGGTGTACTCCATTTTATAAAGGGAGTACATACTTTGTACTACATAAAGCATACACCCTTTTTACTACATAATTTGTATGCCCTTTACTTTAAAAGTTTTAAAATATTTACATTTCCCTCTAAATAAGTTTTTAAAGGGCATAATCCCTTTCAAAAAAAGTGTGTACGCCCTTTAGGCTCGAGACCAACATGAATCAAGTTTGATATGTTTAAAAAAAAATGCATATGCCATTTACAATTTTATTTTTTTTGTGTTTTTCATTTTGTCCACTTTTTTGTCCCCCAACTTTATGCATCTACCCCATAAAAGTAGTTAATAATTTAAAATAATTGTAATGTAAAGGATAGAAAATAAATAAAGATGTAGAAAATTATAAATGCATAAATTTTTTATGTACACACTTCAGTTAAATTCTTATATAATGTGAAGGAAAGGAGACATAACATGAATAAATCCTTAATTGTCTAAGAGCAACAATTTTTAAAATTAATGTAAAGATTATATCTTATTTTAGTGTACTACTAAACTTATTTTTCATATTTAATTTGTTTTATTTTATTTTATAAAAAACAAGCATGAAACATTGTTTAAAGATTTTTTATATTTGTATACTAAAAAATATTTAAATGTATGTTAAATATGACTTAAAAATGGGAAATCATGGAATATAATAATTTCACTATACGATAGGTATAGTTAAAAATTATTTGGTAGATGTGTATGTAATATAAGAAAAAATAAATAATGTATGTGAAGTGTCTAGATAACTATATGCATATGTAGGTAAAATTAACTTTACAATATTATAATGATATGGGTTGAGCTCACATGCCTAATTTGGTCTTAGAAAATGATATCTCAGAGCTTGTGAATATGTAGTTTTTTTTTTTTTGGTTTTCATAAACAAGAATAATTTTCTTGTGTTGTTTTATTGTTGGCTTGAATGAATTTTTTGAAAAAATTACAATCAATGAGAGAAATGATTCTATAAATTTTTGGTATAAGAGGAAAAAGGAGAAAAAACCCAAAAAGAGAGGAATCCACAACTCTGTGATGTAATAAAAAAAGAGTAAAAAAAAACATGGAAAATAAGCTTACAAGCACAAAAACATGAATATTTTATGTGAAAATTAAAAAATTAGTTATGCATTTACATGCACAAATAAGATTCAATTTGATTTTGTGGACTACAAGGTTTTGGTAATAGATGTTGCTATTGCAATTCTAAAGTTTTTTTCAAAAATTGATATCTCATATAAAATATTTGATTGTTGATATTGATGTATCAAATAATTTCTTCCATCATATATTTGTGTTAATAATACATAAAATTTAGCTTTTGATTCATAATAATTTATTAATGGTATTCAACATCAAAATATCTACCAAACTAGAACATCCCCAAGGCATATTCTTCCTAGCAAGTTTCCTCTTCAATGTGCTAGCACCAATAATGGGTACATGGTAAAATTAGGAAGATTTAATTATATAAATATTGGAAATAGTGAATGATGGTTACTCAAGTGGTTTATATATGGAGGAAGGACAATTTTATTTTCCTTCCCTGTTGTGCTTGTTTATCACAACATAGGGATTCAAGGATATTTATTTCAGTTGATTTTCATTGTATGCTTAAAAATATGCTTCTAAAGCATATTTATGCTATAATATGTAGATGGTTTCAATTTACACAAACTAAAACAAAAATCACACATTTTTAGACTCAAAAAACTATACCTATTCATAAAGATGCAAGTTGAGTTCAATATGTTGTCTTGAATTATAAAGTTTTGGAAATGAAGAATTGAATGTAATATTAATTTTCCTCTTAGAAAACAATATATTAGTGTATGTGAAATTGGTTTTTTTATTTTGGTCTATTTATATGACAAGCACTGTGCCTTTGTTGGAAACAAATGTATATCAAGAGAGTAGACAAAATTCATATATGCATATGAAAAGCAACCTGCATAGAAAAATATTATCAGTATAAGATGATTTTTATATGTATAAATAAAAATAAAAATAATGTTATGAATAAATAAACCATCACAATGACTTACACTTCCTTACACATAAATTAACTGGTATTTAACATCATATAATTGCATATATAAGAACACATTTCTAACTGACATTTACCAAACTAAAACATCCTTGATGTATAGATACTAAATTAACATGATCCTTTCAAGTGATAGCACCACTTAAGGGAATATTATAATAAGAGGAAGACCTAAACATATCATTATTTGTAAGTTTAAATAACTGTTATCAATGGATAGTGCACATGAAATGTTCTTCTCCTAATAAAATTCCTATAAGTGTAATGAAAATTACTGAAATCAATATTAAATTCATGCCACTATGGGAGTAGAAAAATAAACATAACTTGTAAATAAATGAAATAAAATAAACTTTCAATAGAATAAAATCATAAGGAAAAGGTACACATTCAAAAGTAGAAATAAATTAGTAGCTCAATACAATAAGATTTTCATATGCACAAACAAACCAAAATTGCTCTCTATTTTTATGAATTAATAACCAATAGAGATATTAAAACCAATATTAAACTTCCTCTAAAAAATTAAAAAAATAAAAAAACACAATAAAATGCATCTTCTTCGCATAAATGGATATCCCATTTATAAGTTCAAAATATCCATAGCATCTTGGAAATTTTGAAAGCAAACAAAACCCATAAAGGCAAAAAATGAATTTCATATAAGACAACAATGATTTATTTTGGGGAATGATATCCATATATATCCTTAGACTATTGAAACCAATGATGAAAAAATAAAAAAATGCAATACAAATCAACTCAAACAATGAATCCACATCCATATATTGCAATAAAAGAGCAGAGTAAACCTAAAAAATAACAACAAGATACTTTTCATAGACATAAACTAATCGATTCTATATTGTAATATTTAGATAATGGAAATTATCAAGGAATTAATAAAATTCACCTCAATTTTACATATTGTATATATAAGCTTATATTAATTATATCTGCATAATAAAATATTCATGCCACTAACTATTCATGTTAATAAGACACTAGGACCAAGTATAGATCCTTACAAATTAATAAAATGTGCATAGAAACTAAAATATATTTAAAAAATTAATGACCTTTAACATTGTAACATCTCATACCTATGGTGCATCACCAAATACTCTCTAGTAAGCATAAACATCACTAAGCCATGTTCAATAAATTATCCCCTACCTTCCATGAGCCAAAACAAATGGTAAACATGTAACACTAGCAAGAAGCTAGGATCATGTAAGTATTTACAACATCAAATTTCAACCTTCAATGATGTAAAATGAGGTAAATCCACTCTCATTGTGAAATTCTTGTCATCATAACAAGATTATGTCTATGTTATTTATATGTGCAAATAAAAATAAAAATAATGTACTTCTATGATGAAATCCATTTTTTTTTATCATATTGTGTTTTTGTTTTGGTATACATATATGAAAAGGCTTTCTTTATTTATAGGTTTTTATATTTCTATTTCTATAGTGTCATAACCTTAATACTAGTGTGAATCTTATGTTCATGAAAAAAATCAGACTAAGAGAGCAGATCCAACTAGTTTGTGCAAATAAAAATCATCTTGTTGTGCAAGTAGTTTTAATATCTACATCTTATTTTGTATTTTAAATTGATACATGGATGTGGGTTCATTGTTTGAGTTGGATTTTATCACATGTATGGTTTTACAACAATTAGTCTCTCATAACTCTCAATTTTAGGTTGAACCTAAAATATCCATAAAGTTAAATCATACATAAGGCATGTGAATTGTTTTAAAACTGCCTCAAAATAATAATATTTCATGGAGAAGAATGATTTTAAGATACTAAAACTAAATATTTATAGCATCTCAGTATTATATACTTGATAAATAAGAATTGGGGCTCTACCCTTCAATTTTGGACCTTTCTTATTTCTAAAAGGCTTGATTCACCATCTCACTATGCCTAAATTTTTATTTTATAGTCTGAACCTTATCATTTTGATGACCCAGACTACTCATACACTACAAAAATATTAAAACCTGATATACATCCTTCACTATAAGTTACATATCCATACTTGTTTTCTAGTCTTTTGGACATTACCATCCATAAAGGGACACTAGAGTCAACACTAGTGTCCATATCCTTATCTACTGTCCAGTTAGCTAAAACCATCCAAACTAAAAATTATTTGAAACCTATTAGTCAGCGTATTTATATTATTGAACCCTACAATGAGATATTTTCAAAAGGTGTGGTATATATACAAGTCTAAGAATTATTATTATTCATCTAACAAATACCAAGCAAACACTTACTAAGGCTCATTCAATCAATTTCACAATTGATTTATTCTAACATACTCATCCCTATTTATTTATTAGACATAGGAAAAATCATACAAAAGGTGTGAATCATTTAAAGAATAGCCCATGAGTGATATTTGTCAAGTTACAAGCTAGATCATTGCATGCATCTACATATAGCATATTATACCATTGTTCACACACACTCTCACATGTAAGGGATAACTACATAAGTGTGAGGCCATCCTTGGTGTATTGTCTATGTAGGTAGCACTCATTGATAGAGGGGTTTTTGGGGTCAGCTTGACGTTATGAGCCCACTAACCCATTTTTTGGAAAACTCATTCTAAGGTTGAAGAGGGGTGAAGAGCTAGGGTTTGATCAATAAAAAGAGAGTGACAACCTATATTCCATATCTGAAGACATCATCAAAAATGTGATAAAAAATCCATAAAGATGAAGTTGTTCACACTGAGATCTAGTGAATATTTCATATAGGACAACAATGTCACAACATGCACACCTAATTTGATGGTAATGTCTAAAGGTTATGGTAGTGTTTATGGATACATAAATAACATTTCCAAAATCTAGAAACTATTACAAAATATTAATCCTACACACTTTTTCCCTTATCCAACCTAGATATGCTTGAACATAATAAACCCAACTAAGTATCATTTTTCTTTGGTATTACAATTAATTGGACATCTTTAAAATTTGGTACATTCTATATTCATCATATCTTAGTATTTTAGTTTAGAATATTCATTTATCTAAGTTTATAGTCAATTGGACTACTTTTGAATAATTTTATCCATCCTTGTGTTTAAGCTAATCTTTCCCATTTAACTCTTTTATCCACATATATTAAAAAGGGTTAAACAATAAGGCATGTGAATTGTTTCAAAACATGCCTCAAAATAATATGATTTCATGGAGAACAATGATTTTAAGATACACAAGAAAATGGTACACTTGATAGGAGTTTAAGGCTTTTCAAATATACTTTTGCAAAGAGTTATGGTGTCATGAAAATAAATAATTATAGGACATGGACAAAATTAGCTATCTATCAACACAAAATAAAAATAAAATACTTACATTGACATGCATGAAATATATGAAATCATGCACAAGGTAGTTAAAATGTGTTTATGAAACAATATCCCATGGACCGTAATAATTTAAATATATGGGTAGGATATGGCATCATCCTAACATGTAAAAAATTGGGAGCTTTAAAATAGGGTATGTATAACCATTGGAATATAATCCAAAGTGGATTTATGTGATAACCTATAGTTTCAAGTGCCCAAATAGATATGAATAATTCTTGTCCAAGCTAGATATGTTAAAGAATCTCTAACCTTTATTATCAAACATCATAGTAAACAAGGATATACATATCTACAACAATTTTTCTTTTTGACTTGAGTCCTAAATATATTGCTATTTTTTTCAATGCAAATTGAAATAAAAAATATAGATCTCACAACCATAGACTCACAAACCAAATTTGCATATAATCATAGTTAAGAATATGTTTTATTTATTTTATGATTAATGAATTCTAGATAAGATAAAACAATTGAAATTTATTTATTTTTAAATAAGGAATTTATCACACAAATCTAAATGTAACAAGAAATTTTATATTGCACTTAGTTTTTATAGAATTGACAAGACAAAGGGGAATACATGAACTTAGCTGATTTTGTAATTCATAATACTTACTCTGTATGTCATAGTCTCTAATTTTTTTTTTTGTATTAGGTATGTGGCTATTTAGATTAGGAAATAAGATAAAAACTCTGTGAAAACTACTGATAAAGCTAATACCCCTAAGGAAATTGGTACTATCCAATTTATACCAATATTATCTAAGTTTATTATGCCATTATGTGACATTATATATTGGTTTACCAATGTCTGTAAATATATCTTAGGCACACATTCACCTCTAGTCCTACGCATGAATCTTTATTTTCCTTCTCTTTGATTCAAAACCCAAATTTCATTTTTGACACCAAGATGATATAAAAAATGGTTTATAAATAAGGGTTGGACTTACCTCATCTTCTTCCCATTGAACATATAAGTTTTGACTATATTCCCATACTTTGAAGAAGGCTCAAACTAGATGTAACTCTCTAACTAATGTGGGTGTGTGTGTGTGTGTATGCAACACATGCCAAATCATGTGAACACAAGTCTAAATGCATTTTTCCATAGGTCCTCATTTGGTATATCATGTAATTGATGTTTGAAATAATATTTATTCCTTTATAAATCTTTATATCTATGCTAAAATATAATATCAATAATCTAGATGTCTATTTTCTTTTTGTATCATTTATCTTTAAATGAATTCTTGTTCTTAAAATGATATTAAGGGATTTGTATGTATAATTATCTTAATTTTGAAAATTAAGAAACTATTTTAATGCACAAACCAACCAAAAAATACTTAAAAATATTGAAAAATTAGCTCAAATGGTGTCTTACGAAAAAAATATGTACAAGTTATGGTAAAACATTGTCAACAACATCAAACCTTGCCAATAACTAACACAATCCAGATTTACTAGCACCATCTAGATTTATTGTCACTATCCTAAACACAAAGAAAAATAAAAATGGAATAAATAGGACTAAGGATCATTTTAATAACCCTAAAAATCATAGAGAAATTTTAGACGAAAGATCATGCATTCAAATGAAGTAGACAAGAGGATGTAAGACCAAGATAAAAGGACCAATAAGTGACCCATTCGTAAGTGATAATTCATATATTTAAAGTCATTTAATAACAATTTTATAGATAACACACCTACCAATTTTGGTTTTCTATTAAATCCCCCCTATTCTAGTATTTAAATGTAACACTAAAAATTGGTTTAAAGGGATAAAAGAGAATGCAAACATGTGTGGGAAATATTTGAACTGATAATTTTCATTTCCTCAATGTTTCATAATGTCAAATGTGTAGTTAAAAAAATCATGTACATAATCATGTTATTATTGTTCTAATACAAAATTAGTATAGTTAAAATGAAAAATTAACAATAATCAAAAGATTGACTAACCTATTGGTATACGATCTTTTACTTCTCTTGGAGTATAATCATGTTGTTTTGAGTAGATATGATCTAGGTCCCAAATGATAAAAACCATATGGATACGGTTTTCTTATGCTTGCTCTCATACTGTCTAGCTAATGGAATAAGTTGTCCTACATTATCTATAGTGTGGACACTTGAAATAGAGTCATAGGTAAAAGGTGGAATCTCTAAATAGGTTTGTACATAAAGTTGGAATCATGAAATAAGTCTATAGGTAAATTTCCACTCTTTTTTTATTTGATTAGGTAAATTTACACTCTTAAACAAATATTTTGTATGGATTTTATATTCAAATAGCTAACATAGTACCATCATTCCCCATCAATCCTTAATATATAAAATAGAATAAGTGTTTTCATGAATAAAATTCATGCCCTAAAATTGAAATATTTGTATATATAGGAATTAAGGAGGGCCCAGTAGAACTTCACAATGGTGTCTATTCACACAAAATTATTCAGATCATAGAAAGAGATTCACCAACAAAACACATTGTATTACATTAATGGAATATACAATGTTCATATGTGTGAAACTAGCAATGGTTTTACTAGAACATGACTCTCTAATAGACTACATCACCACAAGATCTAGAGATGAATCTAAGATCCAATATAATTTTAAATAATTAAACAATGGGTCCTTATATATGAAAATAAATATGTGAGAGAGATATTGTTATTGGTTCAATGAAAGGTGGGATAGGATCATTCCCCAAGTTATAACTCACCTTCTCACATGTGAGGATAACTACCACTTAAATATGCATATTAATGATGTTGTGAACATGACACACACCAATGCCCCTATGAAGATTAACTTAGGTGATGTGTGATAAGATCCTTCTTGGAAAAAATACAACTAGATGACAAATGTGCAAAATTAAATTAGGAAATAAATATAAAAATAAATATTATATTAAAATAAAGTAAAATTCATTAAAATTATAATTAGCCTCTTTGAGGGGTAAACCTAATTTGAGAAATCTCAATTCAGTATAATTCATGGATGACTTCTCACTAGTATATACTCTTATCTATACTAATTTATCACTATCTAACTACTACTCCATATGAATGCAAGTTTATTATAATGGGTATGAGGGTTTTTATATAAAGCATATACATTTGATCCCTTTTTAAAAAAAATAGATTACAAAACAATGTTTAAGACAAAGCATAATAACATGTCCTCCCCTTAAAAGCTTTGATCTCAAAGGTATAGGTGATGAAACTACACCTAGAATTGAAGAAGAGGTTCCCAAGTAACATCTTCTAGTTGCATCCCATGCCATTATACTATAACTTCAGCGATGAATCGATTATAAACCTAATAATAATTCCTATTGAGTATAGATTCAAGTGTTAAAAGGAGAAATATTTATGCATCAAGCTCTAGAAGAATTATCTGGTTGGTGACATTATGGCCAAGGACCTTATTTAAATAAGAGACATGAATAATGGGATGCATGAATGATAAAGGAAGAAGTTCCAACTTGTAGGCAATATGGCCAATCAGTTGGAGAGTTTTATATGGCCCATATAATTTAGGATCTATTTTATGGTAGCTTTTCAGCTTCAAATAGGATTGATTATAATATTATAGGTGAAGTAAAACCATATCCCTAGGTTTAAAGGATTGTTAAGAGTGGTGCTAGGATACTTACTACTTCATGAAAATTTTTGTCAGGTTGAGATTTTATTTGAGTAGGTGAAGGATATTATCACATGTACTAAGGATAGTATCAACAACCTACACTTAAGAACTACCTATCATATATGAGAAAAGAGATGGCCATTTTTTACCATGGATATATTCATATGGGGTCAACTTGGTGGTCATGTGGTAAGAAGTGTTGTACCACCATTCAATAAGAGGTAACCATTTTACCCATTGATGTTGCTACTCTATGACAAAATAACAAAAATAGGTCTCCAAAAATTTATTAACAATTTATGTCTAGCGATTAGTCTATGGATGGTTTTCTAAACTCATTTTTAGATGTGTGCCAAGGTGTTTGAAGGGTTATTACCAAAAATGACTCATGAAGGTTGAGTCTCAATTAGATACAATGGAGGTGGGGATGCCATGAAGCTAGAATATTTGATCAATAAATGTCTAGGCTATGTTGGAAGTAGTGTAGGGGTGGGATAGAGCATAAAATAAACATATTTAAAAAGGTGATCTAGAACCTTGATAATGACTAATTTTCCTCTAGATTTGGTAAGGTTTTCTATCAAATCCATTGAAATGTTAGTCAAAATATGTTGTGGAATGGGTAGAGGATAAAGTATCCCAATTGGTGTAACTATTTCCCATTTATGGTGTTGGGAAGTATGATATTATACAACAAACATCTTGATGTCTTAATTGATTCCAAGCCATAAGAGAATCTGATAGACTCACTCATATGTTTTCAAAAAATTGAATGACCTACTAAAGGGGAAAAATGCAACTCTTGAAAAATGGTTTATTTAAACTTGGATCCTGTGATTACTATAACGAAATATTTATATCAAAATTTTTGGCCATCCCAAGTATAATATACTATGGAAGACTTATACCTACTAAAGGGGAGGCATGCAAATCCTAAAAAATAGTCTATTTAAACTTAGAGCATGTGATTAATACAAGGTAGCCTTTATATTTAAATGTTTGGCCATCCCAAGTATAGTGAGGTTTAGCATAATAGTTAATAGATAATTGGAAAATGAGTTATTAGGTGGGGTTGTCATGATGTCACTCCTATTGAATATCATGTAACCAAGTGGAAACAAGAATATATACATCACATAATCATGCATGTTATTCAAACTAGTGAGAGAGGGAATCGACCACCAAGTTTTCCTTTCCTTTTTTTTATGTGATCTCATATTCATACCCCATGAGTTTACAATCCTATTTTTTATGATATGGGGAAGAGACCCATTGCTCTAGAAAATATTTAAGGCTTTGGTGGTCAATTTTGATGAAAAAGTATCAACCTACCAAGTATGGACACCATTTGTTCAATGCATGGAGGATAAACATAATCTCTTTATCATATGTGGAGGTTTCCAAAATTTTCCCAAACAAGACCTTGATAGTGAAGGCAATGGGACATTCTTTGTACATAAGCATAACACCAAGGCCTGTTCTATAATAATCACATTCAATAATAAAAGGCTTTAAAAATTAGGCATGACCAAGATGGGTGTGGTGCACATTACTTGTTTAAGGTGATCAAATATTTGTTTAGATGTTGTAAAACATAAAAAGGAGTCTTTATTGAGAATAGTCATCAATGAAGCTACAATTTTATCATAATCTTTGATAAAAATTCCATAGTACCTTATCAGGACAATAAATACACGTAGACTTTTAAGTGTCCTAGGTTTTGGCCAGTTAGTCATAGCCTCAATTTTTATGGAATCAACATGAAAACCATTATATGAGATAATATGTCCTGGGTACTTGACCTCTGGTTTCCCAAAATAACATTTAGAGTGTTTGGCATATTAGTGGTTCTCGATAAGAAGTTGCAAGGTAGTGTTGATGTGGTAAAGATGATCCTCCCAAGTTTTATTGCATATGAGGATGTAATCAAAGAATACCAAGATGATATTTCATAAAAATGGATAAAATAATATATTAATTAATCCTTGGAATGTGGAAGGGGCCTTGGTCAACCTAAATGGCATGACAAGGAACTCATAGTGACCATCATAGGTATAAAAGGATATTTTGGGAATGTCTGCTTCATGAATATGGATTTGGTGATAGTCAAAGCATAAATCCTACTTGGAGAAAAAATTTTCACCATGGAGTTCATGTAGGAGCTCATATATTACCAAAATGGGAAATTTATCTTTAATGGTGTGCTTGTTCAAGTCTTGAAAATAAATGTAGAGTTATTAGGAGCCATATTTTTTATGAATGAGCAAGATTGGTAAGGAATATGGGCTAGTGTTGTGGTGAATGAATAATTATTATAAGAGGTAATAAACCATATTTGTATGGAATAATGTTATGGGGTGATTTTCCTAGACAAATTTGGATGTGATGGTCTTTAGGGAGGTGAGGTGGTAATCCAATTATTTCATCAAAAATTAATACATGCTTAACCAAAATATTTTACAAGTCTGATGGTTGGCCATAATCAGTTGGGGGAAAAGTGTGAAGAGAAAAGAATTGGGAAACTATTAAATGGGATCCATTTTCAAGAATTTTGTCCATGCAATGAGAGCTGATGATATTAGTGGATTCAGAAAGAAGGCCTTTCAGTGTATATTGATGTCCATTTTTAGAGAACTACATCCATAACTCAAAATAAAACTAAAGAATAGGTCTAAGAGTTATTAGCCATTATGATCCTAGAATAACATGACATCCAATAAAGGGCAAAGTAAACATGTTAGTATAGAGATTATATTCTCTCACCAAAATGCAAACATTACAACACTTTCCCTTGCAAGGTTATGTTCTACCATTGGTAATCATCACCTCAAAACTAGAAGAAGGATGCATAAAATAGTATACATAAATAGCTACTGCAGGGTTGATAAAGTTATGATTGATGCCTGAATCAATAATAATGGTGAGGATTTGTTACTTGAAAAAACCTTTTACATGCATTATTTGTGAAGTGATTACCCTCACTACCTTAATTTTTGGATGTGAATCTAAGGACAAATGGGAATTTTGGCATCCTCCCATTCATCTATATCAGGTAGGGAATCAACATCAAATCAATATAATTCTTGTTTGATGAATTTGTGTCCCCTAGCCCATTTATCATCATAAATTTAGCATAACCCCTTATCATGGGTGCATGCATTTCTAATTAGGTGAGATGTTTGATTGGTTTTTCCTTGAGAGAGGAGTTTGTGTTGGGGCACTGGAAGGAATATGGCTTGGATGGTCCCCATTTAGAATTATAAAGTTGTGATGAGATTTTGTCTTATACTATCTTGCTAATCCCAAGGCTTCCATCATGTTATTATTGACCATTTTGTGAATCCTAAATGCCAAAATGCCCCTCCCCCCCCCCCTTTTTTTTGCCTTTCCTTGTTCTTCATGACCTTTTGCCCTAAAACTAGGTCTTAACCCTTTAAAAATCAAGGAAAAGTTGTTTTTGTGTAGCTACAAGTGTTTTCTCATCAAGCATTGGTCTTTTCTAGCACTCACAGATCAAATCAAGTTCTTAGAACAACATTTCTTGTAAGCTTTACAAGTAATGAGTAAGAGCACTTGACAAACCCAAAAGGGTCTATGGCTAGTTCCAATACAAGTCAAGTTTTGAAAATTACTTTACTTGCCAATTTTCATGAGTAAAAGATGAAGAGAAACTTGATAAGGGTTAGAATAGTTCAATTTGGGTTTGTCTGATTACTTGACATATGATCTTTCATGAGCTGGAGTCATTCATAAACTCAAAAGGGTAAGGAGGAAGCAATCAAGTTTTTGCGACATCTTTACTTCAAAGCTTTTGAGTAAGTCATTTGAAAGAGCCCAAATTGGTCTTAGACATTTCTTAAGGTAATTTGTTTTCCATGGAGGGCACCTGGGTGTTTTGTAGGGTCATTTGCAATTTCCTTGAAGGGTATGTGCCCTTACAAGGGGCACTTTAAAGATGAAATAGACCTTTAAAAAACTTCCAAAGGGTATGTTGGAAGGTAGAATGGACCTTGTAGAGGGCTTTTCATTGATGTGAGGACCAATACAAAAGTTTTTAAGGGTAATTAGAGACTTTAAATGCCCTTGTAGAGGGTAGCCTATTAAAGCAAAGGGGCAAAGACAAGAAGCATGAAGGGCACTTGCCCTTCAAGAAAAGTGATAAATAGAAGAAGTTTTCCTTCAAAAAAATGTCTAAAGGAAAATTGAAGAAGGTGATCCAAGGTCAAATTCCTTCAGATAAAATGTCTGAAGGAATTCCTTCAGACATTTTATCCAAAGAAACTCAACAGTCAGAAATCCTAAAGGCTGACAATGTAAAGAAGAAATCTAAGAAGGCAAGGAAGAAAGCCAAGAAGATTTGATTTGGAAAAAATGTTTGAAGCAATTCCTTTGGACATTTTGTTCTAAGGGCATGTTGAAGAAAATCCCACCCATAGAAAAAACCCACAAAGAGTAAACAAGAAAAAAGCAAAGGCCTGAGGAGTAGAAACCCATCAAGAACCTAAATGCCTAAATGATTAAAGATAAAATAGGAGAAACCAAGGCAAAGGACAAGTTTAAGGAAATAGAAAAGACATGGGCAAAGAAAAAGCAAAAAATACAAAACTCAGAATAGTTCCAACTGCTGACAAAGACAAAGGGCAAAATGAATGACCACTCAGACCAAGACAAGTGGCATAGATAACTCAACAAAAGGAGTTAATACATATAAGTAGAATATATCTACAAAAACCCAATAAATAAATTGGTTTTTGAACTATAGAGATCAACATCTCATGTTTTTCATGCTTCACCATTAATGCACAACCAATTGCATCTAGGCATTAAAGAGAGCATGGTCTAACCACAATAACTTAGGGATGGATTTGTCATTTTCTAGGAGTATCCCATGCTTTTGTAGGATTAGGATAGCAAGGATAATGGTTTGGATAGCCTGTAACATGGATCCCATAGGTAGTTCGAATAAAGTGATGGAAGAATGGTCTTTTGGTCTCTGTAGAAGTGTTTAACTTAGCATGAGTTTACATTCCTTGATTTATCAGCTATCTTGTTTCTAGTTCTCTATATATTTGTAACTTATAAATTGAGAAAATATCTCTCAGCTTGTATGATGAAGCCCTGAAGGAATTTACCTTGAATCATAAAGAGAATTTTACCTCCATTTGAGCTTGTACTTTTGCATATATCTATGGTTTTATCTTGTGTTAAGTCATTTTATTTTCATGCTTTCTTAAGTTTATTCCAACATATCTAGTGTATAGTGATTTTATTCTCTTGTAGGTCACAAAAAGTGCCTGAAGAAGTATAGGCAAGTGAATAAGCTATGCAACAGTGTGTCTTTAAACACCTCTTATGCTAGTTTCTTCCTCCTTATATCTTCATAGGACCCCCTAATGAAATACTCATGCAAGGAGTTTTACTCACTTGAATGAAGTGTATGCTTGTTGTCCATGGTTCAATGTGTATGCCAAATCTAAGTAGACCAATTTTTTTGGTGCATCACCTCTTAGCTTAGGTCCCATTTTTATTATTTCTCCCCCTTTTCATCCCCCATAATTTTTAGTAGTAGGAAATCTAGGGCCTCAAGGAACATCAAGGGGAGCTAGACCTTAATCTAGAGATTCATCCCTCACATTTGCAACCTGAAGCAAGAGGGATGTATCCATTGTGTCACATGGATGAAGAGAGTTGAGCCTTCCTTTAGAGGGTGCAATCCACTGTGTCAATAATTTCTAACACACCTGATGGGAAATTTTTTGTGTCCTACAAGTTTTAGGATTGGTATTAGTCTTGATATTGTCAAAATATCCAAAATAAGGATCTATATTCAGCACTTAAAAACTCCACTAGGGAACTAAGTCTCTAGTTAATGACCAGCCTAGCATCCCATGCCAAAGGTCACTACAAGATCTTCTTCTAGGGGTGTCCCTTTTGAATTTGTTGAGTTACCTTTGAACTCAACAAAAAGGCTAAGATTTAAAAATACCCACCCTTACATAGCAATTCCTAAGCCAACCATAAAATATACCTACTCAAAGAGACCCCTGTTGAATCCTTTCAAAGCCATGGTAGCCCTTAGGGCTTTCCCTTTTATGGCCTTTAATGTTTAAATTCCCTTGAACCTTCAACAATATGACCCAATTCCAGGGATAGCTCTCAAAATTGTTCTTCCATTTAGTGGAGAGGGCCCAATCACTACTATCAAACATATTAGAAACATAACAAACCTCTACAACATCCATAATATCACTAAAGAAAATGTAGCCATTAGATTGCTAGCCTTGTCCTTCAAATGGAAAGTTTTGGAATGGTATGGGACCTTGTCTGTGAACTCAGTTGGCTTATGGGATGAGTTAGGGACCCTCTTAACCAATAATTTTGGGGGAAAAAGTGACCAATTGTCTTTAGCTAAGTATTTAACCACCATGAAGAGATCCCCACATGAGTTTATGCAAGATTTTAACACAAGGTTCCAAAAAACTTGGGATAAGATCCCAATTCTTATGAGGCCAACCCCAAGCTATACTTTCCTTAAGTCTTGAATAGTGAAATTGGTATCGTGATACAGTCCATGGGTGGAAACACTCTAATCACTACTTATGAGATAGCCATAGCTACTAAAAATTTCCTTGTTCAAGTAGGAAAGATAGCTCCTAGACTTCCTATGCCACTCTTTCCTGATTTATAACCCTCAATCTAGCCTACTTTGTCCACTCTAGCTCCTCTACCTAATCAAGAGAAGCTAGCTTCTACCCCTACAAATGAAATCCATGAATTTAATATCCTCTTGTAGAGTGTTACCAATGAGTTGGTTTCCCTTAAAAGATAACAAGCTCAGAGTTATAGGCCAAATCAAGGCTACCAATAGTTTGGGCAAGCAAATAAGCCTCCCTTCCAAAATTATAATCAAGGGCAAGGTCAAATTACAAATGTCAAGCCTTATCAAATCTATAATCCAAATCCCCTTTCATCTTCAAAGGTTCTTGTCCCCACTCAAAATAATTTAGTGTTGGAGCAACCCAATTATCTACCCTTGGATCATGGCTAAGAATAGATTGCTTATGCCAGTGACCTACCAAATCAAAGCATGACTACACAAGATGTTTAGGCAGCCCAATTCTCAAATTTTGAGATGTCAACACAACTTGTGATAGATAGTAGGTAGGCTCAATCTAATTCCACTCTCATGAATCACTTGGAAGGATAGTTCTATATAGTCAACTATGTGGGGAGCACAAGTAATCAGAATGTTGGTGTTGCATCCAACACCAGGTCCAAAAGCAGAGCTATTGATGAAGCTCAAGTAGCCACTCAAGAACATACCATGTCCACTTCACCCAATCAAGTAGGAAGTGTACTTGAAGTATCCCCAAGACCATAAACAAATCAAAATTTTCCCAATTCTAGGCCAATGGTTGTAGTTTTAGCTCATCAAGTTACACCATAGGTTACGAATGTTCCCAAGGAGAACTCTAAAGGGGGAATCTGTCAATCAATATAGTGGACCAAATGAACAAGATGCACATGAACATCTCATTTTGTAATTCTTTAGCATTTCTAGGATAAAAAGATATACTCCAAAAGGAATTGTATGGGCTGGGTGAGCAAGCTATCCCAACAAGAAATGATAATGTATTGGTAGTAAATGGGGCTCCTCCCATGGCTAGTCAAACAAAGAAAGATGAGAATGTATGCCCCTTCTATTTGTCCCTAGTTATTGGTGAATTTTTTGGTCCATAATTACATCATTTATAGTGGATCAAGCACCTTAGTTATGCCCAAATGCTTAGATGATAAGCTAGGCCTCAAGTATGAGAAAATGACCAAAGGAGTTCTATAGCTGGATGGATCACCAACTGAGACATTAGGAGTGGCAAAAGGCTTGAATCTAAATCTCCATACCTATCTAACCTTTTCAATTCCCCATGATGTGATAGTGGCAGATCTTCCTCCTTACTTCGCTCTTTGCTTGTCAAGGGATTTCACATCCAAGATAGGTGGATACTTGGAAACCAACTAGTCTTACATGTTTTTTAGGATAAAATATGGATCTAAAGTGAAGATTGACTCAGAGCCCATCCAAAAGGATCACCTAGATCCATACTCACCTAAAGTGGAAAATGTAAACTACATAATCATTGATGAAGAAGAGATCTAGGTGGATCAATATCCATCATCCTCCCTTGTAGGAGTTGCTGACCTGCTTCTAGATGAATGGGGAAATGACAAATTTGAGCATGATCCTTACAAGTTCATTAAATAATCTTGTCTTGGAGTCTACTACATGCATGAGAAATATGATTTCATGCCAAAATTGATGAAGGTAGACCAAGAGGACTGTGGTTTGTGGTAGCTATTTTTTGATGGATCTAGAAGCAAGTTGGGAGCTGATGGAGGGGCAATGTTGGAATCACCTTCAAAGGATAAATACTTCTCAACTTTTAGGTTTTATTTCTCTTTTACCTATAACTTAGAAGAGTATGAGGCCCTTGTTCATGGCCTAGAATGGGCAAGGAATAGAGGAATCAAAGAATTATAGGTGTTTGGAGACAGTGAGTTGATTATGAACTAAGTGAGAGGTCAAAGCTTGACCAAGAAATCCTTACTCAAGTATTATAAGAATAGAGTGTGGGACCTTGTACAGAAATTAATTTCTTTCAACATCACTTCCATTCTAAGAGAGGAGAACAAGAATGCTGATAGACTAGTAGTAGTTGGTGCTTAGTTTGACATCCCAAAGGGGATGAGACAAAGCAAGAATCAACATCATTTAAATGTGATTACGAGGCCCTCCATACCAAAAAATGTCACCAATTGGTAGGTGTTTGAAAGTGACTAGAAAATAGCACTTTTCTTGTAGGAAAAAGTTGAGTTTGCTTCCAAAAATCAGTCCAAGCTAAAGTATTAGTATGTCGGGTAGATTATTCAACTAAAGACCAACAGGATTCCCAAAGGTTTGGTAACTCTTGAGAGAATTTTCAAAGAATATGACCAATGTAAGAGAGACAAATCAAGCATGGCAACCAAGAAGGAAAATTATGAAAGGGTATAGATGTACAAGGATAAGTTACTTGCACTTGGGAAGGTGTGTACCAATGAGGAAAAACATGCTTTCATTATGTTATGTCAAGAGTTCACTGATGTATTCACTTGAGAGTATGGTGATTTGAAGGGATTTGATCCAAGATTGGCTAAACACACCATTGAGATGGAGGAGGGTGCCAAAACCATCAAGAAATAGCAAATACCAATCAATCCAAAGATTGTGCCTCTCATGAGGAAGGATATCACCAAACTAATCGAGTCTAGGATTATTTTCCCTTTCAAACACTCTTCTTGGCTGGCCAATTTGGTCCCTATTAGGAAGAATAATGGAGAAGTCAAATTGTGTGTGGATTTTAGAGACCTGAATAGAGACTCACTGAGAGATCACTATCCCCTTCCAAGTATGGAGTAAATTCTTTAGATGGTGATAGGTAGTGAAAGGTTCTCTCTCCTAGATGGATACTCTAGGTACAATCAAATCCTGGTAAAAGAATATGACCAATACAAGATAGCCTTCACCACCAAGTGGGGAACATACACCTATAGGAAGATGCCATTTAGATTGTCAAATGCTGGAGCTACCTTCCAACGTGTTATGGATATGGCTTTCCAAGGTTTGATCAATGACATTATGATGGTTTATATTGATGATGTGATAGTCTTCTCTAAGGAGGCAAGTGAACACTTGAATCACTTGAGGAAAATATTTGAAAGGTGTAGAGAGTTTGGCATCTTTCTCAACCCAAAGAAATGTGTGTTTACCATCCATGAAGGCAAGCTCTTGGGCCATGTCATTTTGAAGGAAGGCTTATCCATTGATCTAGAGAGGGTGAATGCCATTTTAGCATTATCCTTGCCTAAGCACAAGAAGGGTCTATAAAGTTTCTTTGGTAAGATAAATTTCATTAGGAGATTCATTCCTAACTTTTATGAGCTTGTCAAGCCACTAACTTCCATTCTAAGGTAGGATGAGACATTCACATGGACAATAAGAAGAGGAGAAAGCTTTGAAGGAATAAAAAAGCTATTGCCTAAGCTCCTACCCTGGCTAGTCCAAAATTCTCCAAGGAATTTAATCTATACAAATTTGGGACTGAAGAGGTAATCTCTGCTATGCTCACTTAAGCAAATGGTGAGAATTTAGAACAACCTCTTACTTTTTTCAGCCAAGGTTTAGAAGGCTATGAGGTTAGATACATGTATGTTGAGAAGCAGGTGCTTTTAGTCATATTAATTTTGAAGTTCATACATATGTTGTCTAAAAAAAAAATTCATATCATGGTGCCACATCCTATAGTAGTTGTACCTATATTCATGAAGATTTGGGCACAAGACATGGTTCATTTCCTTTAAATTGGTGAGTGTCCACAAGGTCTTGATAAGACTAAGAGGAGGTATTTTAGACTCCAATCTCTTCCTTATGTCCTAGTTGATGGAGTGCTATTTAGAAAAGACTTTTTAGGGGTGTTCTTGAGATGCATTGATTCATAATAAGTTGAAAAGGTACTATCTGAGTTCCATGATGGACCAAATGGTGGCCACTTTGCTCCTAAGGCCATAGCTACAAGGATTATGAGGGCTAGTTAATTTTGGCCTAGTTTTTTTAAAGACACTCATTCTTGGGTGAGGAAATCTCAAAAATGTGCCTTCTTTGATGGGAAGCAATGGATAGCTACCATGCATCTTCATCCTATTCAAGTGAAACAACCATTCATGCAATGGGGGTTAGAATTTATAGGGATGAGCAATCCTCCTTTTGGTGCTAGCCATAAGTGGGTTTTGATTTCCATGGATTATTTCACAAGGTGGGTAGAGGCCATAGCTTTGAAAGATGCCAATGAGAGTGTAGTCCTAGACTTATATGAAGGCATTGTGACAAGATTTATTATCCCAACCATAATCATTTCAGACAATGCATTGGCTTTATTGGGAACAAAGACAAATGAGTGGGCATTAAAGTATGGCATCTATCTCAACACTTCTTCAAACTACTATCCACAAGGAAATGGGATGGTCAAGTCCATAAACAAGAATTTGATTAGGATCATAAAGAAGATAATGGAAGAAAATCAAAGGACTTGGCATGCCAAGTTGAAGACAACTCTTTAGGCAGATAGGATCACTCCAAAGAGGGCAATCAAGAATTCACCATACACACTTATGTATGGAATGAAAGCTAAAATTCCTATCTAACTTGAGTTACCAACCTTGGATCTTGCCCATCAGTTGCAATTGATGGAGAGTGATAGCCTAAAAGTTAGGTATTATGAGATAATGGAGCTTCAAGAAGCAATGGACCAAGCCATAGATGTCATGACCAGCCATCAACAATAAAAAAAGAAGAATTTTGATGAAAAGGTCTATGCCAAGGAGATTTTTAAAAGGTGACATTATCTTGAAGTCAGATGCAGACCAAGCCAAGTTTGGAAGCCACATGAAGTTTGACACTATGTGGAGTGGCCCATATGTCATCACCCAATGTAATCAACACAATGCTTTCTAACTCTCAAATTTTGATGGTGAAGAGCTACATGTCCCAATCAATGGGATATATCTTAAACATTATTACTAAGTTTCTTTTGTCATGTACATAGTTGTCCTTGTTTTTCCTCATTTTCCCTAAGTGATGCATAAGTTTGTTTGTTTTTAATTCTATTAGGTGTGTTTTTTCTTGTTATTTGAGGTAAATCTTTGCTGGTTCATAATTCCTTACAATGCTATTACCAAATTTTAAAGCTACATCTTGACTCCATACCCAATGGTGTTTTAGACCACCAGTCTTCCCAAACATAGCAGGCATGTTTTCCTTGTGAGTCACTAGTTTGTTGACCATTTTGTGAATCTTACATGCCAAAATGCTCCCTCCCTTTTTTTACCTATCCTTGTTCTTCATGACCTTTTGCCCTGAAAAAAGGTCTTAACCCTTTAAAAATCAATGAAAAGTTGCTTTTGTGTAGGTGCAAGTGTTGTCTCATCAAGCATTGGTCTTTTCAAACACTCATAGATAAAATTGAGTTCTCAAAACAAAATTAATTGTAAGCTTTACAAGTAATAAGCAGGAGCACTTGACAAACCTAAAAGGTTCTATGGGCAGTTCTAGTGCAAGTCAAGTTTTGTAAAGTACTTTACTTACCAATTTTCATGAGTATAAGTTGAAGAGAAACCTGATAAGGGCCAGATCAGTTCAATTCAGGTTTATGGGATTACTTGACTTATGATCTTTCATGAGTTGGAGTCATTCACAAACTTGAAAGGGCAAGGATGAAGTAATCAATTTTTTGAGATGTCTTTACTTCAAATATTTTTGAGTAAGTCCTTCAAAAGAGCCTAAATTGGTCTTAGACGCTTCTTAAGGCAAGTGTTTTTTTGTGGAGGGTACCTGGGCATTCTATAGGGTCATTTGAAATTTACCTAAAGGGTATGTGCCCTTGTGGGGGGCACTTCAAAGATGAAACAAACCTTTAAAAAACTTCCAAAGGGTATGTTTGAAGGTAGAATGGACATTGCAAAGGTATTTTCATCAACATAAGGGCCAATACAAAAGTTTTGAAGGATAACTAGAGGCTTGAAATGCCCTTGTGGAAGGTAGCTGATTGAAGCAAAGGGGAAAAGACAAGAAGCCTAAAAGGTATTTGCCATTTGGGAAAAGTGATAAGCATGAGTTTTCCTTCAGATAAAATTTTTGAAGGAATTCCTTTGAACAAAATTTTTGAAGGAAAACCAAAGAAGGAAAGCCAAGGTCGAATTCCTTCAAACAAAATGTTAGAAGGAATTCCTTCAAACATTTTATTCAAAGAAATTCAACAGTCACAAAAATCTTGAAGGTTGACAACAAAAAGAATCAAGCCAAGAAGGAAATGAACAAATCCAAGGAGATTTCCTTCAGACAAAATATCTGAAGGAATATATTTGGATATTTTGTCTAAAAGACATGTCGAAGAAAAGCTCACCCACATAAAAGACCCATAAAGAGTAAGCAAGAAAAAAGCAAAGGCCTGAGGAGTAGAAAATCATCAAGAAATCAAAGGCAAAAATGAGTAAATATAAAATAGGAGAAACCAAGGCAAAGGAGAAGTTTAAGGAAAGATAAAAAATATAGGCAAAGACAAAGCAAAAAAGAAAAAACTTAGAACAGTTCTAGCTACTGACAAAGACAAAGGACATAATCAATGACCACTCAGTCAAAGACAAGTGACATAGAAAAATTAGCATAAGGAGTTAATATATTTAGGTAGAATATATCTACCAAAAAACAATACATAGATTTGTTTTTGAACTATAGAGATCAACATCTCATGTTTTTCATGCTTCACCATTAATACACAACCAGTTGCATCTAGGCATTGAAGAGAGCATGGTCCAACCACAACAACTTGGAAATGGATTTGTCAATTGATATAAGGAGTATCCCATGATTTTTTAGGCCTAGGATAGAAAGGATGGGGGTTTGGATAGCCTAAAACATGGCTCCCATAGGTAGTTTGAAGAAAGTGACAAAAACATGGTCTTTCAGTCTCTACAGAACTGTTTAACTCAACATGGGTTTCCATTCTTTGATTTTTCAGATATCTTATTTCCATTTCTCTATATATTTGTAACTTCTCATATGAGAAAATATCTCTTAGCTTGTATGATGAAGCCCTAAAGGAATTTACCTTGAATCATAAAGAGCATTTTACCTCCATTTGAGCTTGTACTTTTGCATATGTCTATGGTTTTATCTTGTGTTAAGTCATTTTATTTTCATGCTTTCATAAGTTTATTCTAGCATATCTAGTGCATAGTGATTTTATTCTCTTATAGGTCATAGGAAGTGTTTGAAGAAGTATAGGCAAGTGAATAGGCTATGTAGCAGTGTGTCTTAGAACACCTCTTGTGATAGTTTCTTCCTCCCTGTATCTTCATAAGACTCCCTACTGAAATACTGATGCAAGGAAGTTTTTCTCACCTAAATGAAGTGTATGCTTGTTGTCCATGGTTAAAATTATATGCCAAAGCTGAGTAGGCCAATTTTTTGGTGCATCGCCTCTTAGTTTAGATCCCATTTTCAGTATTTCTCTCCTTTTTCATCCCCCTCATTGTTAGTAGTAGGAAATCTAGTGCCTCAAGGTGCATCAAGGGGAGCTATCCTATAATATAAAGATTCATCCCTCATGTTTACAACCCATAGCAAGAGGGATATCTCCATTGTTTCATGTGGATGAAGAGAGCTCATCCTCCCTTTAGAGGGTACAATCCATTTTGTCAATAGTTATAAGGTTTGAACATTCTAATGTCATCTTAAATCACATCATTGAGTTTGATAATGAAGAAAATTTTGAATAAATCATCAGATAGGCCTTTAATATGATTGGCTAAGTTCTTAAACTCTATTTTATTTTCCAAAATTGTTCCACTTTGACAAAGTTTATTCAAGGCACCTATGAAGTCATCAAAGACACTAGGCCCAAACACACTAGCAAAAGTTTATAAAAATAAGCCCAATGTACTTTTTAGATTGGACTTGTAGTACCATTGGTACATCTAGAAAAATTCCTTATCTAAGTGTAATGAATTAATAGGTACCTTTTATTCTCTTGTAGTGTGAATAAGGTTGAAATATTGTTCTAGAAAATAAATATAGCTAGTGTGTTCAATACATTCAAATTTGGGAAAATATAACTTAGGGCTTTGTAATAATGCTATGAAAGAAAAACTACCATTTGTTTAACTTAAATTGAAGGTTTATTAAAGGAGGATAGGGTTAAGAATATATAAATGAATAATAATAAGGGTGAAGAATATATCCAGCATGCCAATTAATTTACAAAATTAAATAAATAATATTATAAATTAAATATTGAGATACGTTAAAAAAATAGAAAGTAAAACTATTTATTGATATTGTAATTGAATGAAAACAAGAGTACTTAGCTATTTTTATATGTGCATGCATATCTTGACTAAAATAGGATGAAAGTGGATGAGATCAATATTCTAGAATAATGATCAAATTCTATAATTTTTCACTCTATAGACTCAGATACTTGTGTCAGATCTAGAATGTTATGTCCATGCACCTATCTAACTTGGACACAAGTGTCTAGTACAAAATATCCACTAGATATAGATGTGACTAATTAGAATATTATATGTTTATATTTCCTTTCTTATAGTGTAGTTATATCATGTTCATAGGCTATCACTCTTTTCAAATCATCAAATCCCTAACTCTTCATCTTTGTAGTGACCTTGGGAAAAATGGGTTAGCGGGCTCATGGTGTCGAACTAACCCCAAAGACCCCTTTATCAGTGGGTGTTACCTACAAACCACTAATCCAAAGATGGACTTAGACTGATGTAGTTTGCCCCTAATGTGTTGGCTTGTGTGTGCATGTTGGTATTATTTTCTTTATTTAAGCATGAATTTCCTTAGGTGTGCACTAAAGTGACTAAAAACACAACATGCTGGCATGATGGCATTTCACGCAAGAATGATTTCTCACATGCTCACTTAAGGCACATAGTGAGGGGCCAATTCTTATTGGTTTTGTTGTGTGAGGGTATAATAACAAAAAATTGTGTTAAACACATACACATTACTCAATGATCAACAAGGAAAAGAAATAAAGGGTAACTATGAATCTAAACTTGATTAACTAAACAATAGTATACAAGATAATCAACAACATTATCTCCATAGTCAGAATAAAAATATTAAAGTAACACAATCATTTATCATATTGATAAGTGATTCAAAGGTTACATATGAAGCATATAGCAAAGTACCATAATAAAAATATCAAAAAACAAACTCCTTAATCACATCAACCACAATAAAAACCTTACAAAGTTTTATCCAGGGGTATTTATACTTGGTTTTACCTGACCAAGCATTTATAATAATAATTATACTCTTAGTGACTTGCTAATGATCATCAACATACTTGAGTCATGGCATCCAATTACATTGATTTCCTAAGGGCCTGAGCATTTGTGCCCATATAATCTCTTTTCAATGTTGTATCCTTGTCATTGAACACCTATATTCTCATAGGATGGCGCTATATTCATACTTGAATTAGTTTATTTCATCCCTATAAATCACTCCCTAAACTATCACCCACTTCCCGTGTGCTCCCCAAGTCTTCACTAAGTTATGAGTCCTTAATTCTTAGGTTATTCATTTTTTATGAATATTTATTCTACTTGGTCCTCCCGTGCCATGGACTCTCATGCTATGGTCTTCTATGCTGATTATTCCAAAAAGGACTTAGCCAAAATTTGGGATCCAACATCACCTCACACTATGCCATTAGTTCATCTTGAACTAAGCATTGGTCTCAAGCTCCTCCAAAAACTCTAAGCTAATATTCTCAATTTGCTTATTAATAACCTTTCTAATGTGTCAAGGTGTTCAACAACTTGGTCGCTATTTCTTTAATTTATAATTTTTGATTCTTGGTATCCTTAGGTTAGTTGAGTCACTCACATAATTTATTTACCAAATTTTTAAGGGATGTGGAAGCATACTTATGAATACATTGTATACCAAGATAAAATCCATATAAACAAATGTCGAATTGATTTACTAGGCTACCTATTCCCTTCTAAAGTTTTATCAAAATGCATCAAATATCATATGAAAATTTGGAAACTCTAGTCATAAAAGGAGATCATTGCATAAAAATGTTCCCCATAGGTAAGTATACTATTTTCTCTCCATCTTGAAAATTTATCAATTATATTTTTGATATTTTGCCATACTTATTACCTTATCTACATTATTTTTATAATTATTTCCATACTATTATCTCAAATATTGATACATATTTATGATGTAGAGCATCTTAAGGAAAAATGAGTTATTAATATGTTTTAAAATTTCATGATAGTTTTTCTTAGTTTGATATGGGTAAGAGATGTCATATATAGTCCTACTGGATGTTTATAAGTCCTTAGAAGTCTTATAATGGTGTTTTTGAGCTCATGTAGACTTTTCTCACCATAAAGGGAATTTGAAAACAATCTCTTGAGTGGAATTTGAGAAAATGTGTGTTATTAAAAGGTTGGTAAATTATTATACATGGTATTACGATGTCCTAAAAGTGTGGGTAGAGGAAATTCAATGTAAAATTCATAAAGAAGGCAATGCAAATCAAGAAAACAAAAAAGGTAACTGCCATTCAACATGGATTTGTAAGAATAAGAGTTTGTTTGGATGTCTAGTATAATAAAAAGAATATAAATGCATGTGAGTTTCTATAAGAGATTATTAGTATAGGTTATGAAGGAGGATAAATTTTAATGACATGGTTTTGGAGTGAATGAGAAGACCAAGAAAAGAACAAGATTTCAAGAAAGCCTGTCTATTCTGAAAATTATGTGTATGACTGTTTATGTGAAAAATGATGCTAAGGAATGAAAGAATTCCATAATAAAATATGTGTAAAATTTTATTAGTTATTTATATATGATCATTATTTTATTTTTATTATTAACTCTTGTTGGTAATTCATAGATTGAAGTTTCTTTATACAATCCTGCAACACTCTTTCCACTAGCATAGTCAAGGAAAGAATAGAGCAGAAGCTGATTACAAGAATCTTGGGTGAATCTCCATGATATATACTAATATAATTAATATGGTTTAGTTTTTAAGAATGATTATATTGTTTTCAAATACT
Organism: Torreya grandis; assembly: GCA_037957365.1. Lineage (NCBI taxonomy): Eukaryota > Viridiplantae > Streptophyta > Pinopsida > Cupressales > Taxaceae > Torreya > Torreya grandis. The sequence continues at coordinate 1,397,803 of JARHVA010004893.1, forward strand.
CATTTTCTAGGTATCAATGTGTCAATCTACAATACTATCAAAATTAGGAACATCCCTATTTGCACAATCATAATTGAGTTTGCAAGGCTTATTAAGATAGGCATAATTTTTTTTATTAAAGTGGGGAGTAATATAAACCATTAATATTTATTTAATGACATATATATTCATTTTAAAACAATTGTATATGGACTTTTGATCAAGAATTTACTCATCTAGAAACTCAAACCTGTAGGTAATATGTAGAATTCTCTATAAAATAGGTTGTTGGAAGTGTTTTGGGAAGGAGAATGAATTGAGAACCATTAGAATATTTGTATTAAGATTGGAAATACCCTAAAATGTAATTATCACTACTTTATATACTCAAATTCTAAGTAGATTTGTATGAAATGGCCAAAGTCTTCACACAGTCTAATTAAAGTAACTCAAAATTATGTATCCTTACATGTTTGAGATATTATGTGATTGTTAAAGAGAATTTGATGGTTGGAAAAGATGTCACAAGACTGAGAAGACATATTTAAGGTGGTAAAATCTTTTGAAGTGCATTAAAACTCTTTTATA